>JALIGW010000054.1:3011742-3029242 GCA_023053685.1 Diadophis punctatus similis | reverse complement strand
GAGAAGGGAGAAAGGAAGGAAGGAAGGAAGGAAGGAAGGAAGGAAGGAAGGAAGGAAGGAAGGAAGGATGGAAGGAAGGAAGGAAAGAAGGAGAAAGAAGAAAAGAAAAGAAAGAAAAGAAAGAAAAGAAAGAAAGGAGGGAGGGAGGAAGGAAGGAAGGAAGGAAGGAAAAGAAAAAAGAAGGGTTAGCGGCAATTTTTCATAGTGAACATTTTCTGAAGTTTATTATATACAGTAGCTTTTTTAAATTCCTGGAAGACATATATTAATTATTTTAAAAGACAATTCAGTTCTAATATCTCCTTTTCACTTGTTTGAAATCAGCTGGCTGTTTCCTGCAAGCTTAGTTCAGGGGGTCCAAGGAGCTGTCCACCTCTTAGTGCTGAATTGAGCGTTCTTCAGGGAAGAACATTTACATTTTGTGTGTAGAGATTCACAATGGAGATTAAGTAACATCCAACAACTCAGTTGGCATCTCCAGACTAATTGTAAAAGAAATTTGGGAGCCACATTTCTGAGGTTTAATTTCTGTATTCATTGAGACTTTCTTGGTTGCAGTCATGATGTCATGGAAAGGCAAATGATCCTGGGGTTCAACACATTTCATAACATTGTACATACAACAGCTTTTTCCCCCCAGTGATTTCTACAGAGTCAATTAATATGTTAATTGTCATCAAGTAGCAGTTTTTATTTTGGTCTTTATCATTTCTAGCTTCAGAAGTTTAAAGTTTATATGGAATGGAATGGAATGGAATGGAATGGAATGGAATGGAATGGAATGGAATAGAATAGAATAGAATAGAATAGAATAGAATAGAATAGAATAGAATAGAATAGAATAGAATAGAATAGAATAGAATAGAATAGTCTAAGTGCTATTGCTAATATCTTTTCTACAGACAAGTTGAAAAAGGTTTGAAAAGTTCAACAAAGTACCAATAGGATATAGTAAAAACTATTCCATTCTTCACATATTTTTGGGGTAGTACTTATTTGTTTGTATAACAAATTTGGAGACTGTTCGGCTACTTAAAATATTTACTTTGATGGGTCCCTCTTTGGACAACAAATGGTTGCTTAGCAATTTTAAGATGCCTTTATTCTCATTCGTCCAGGGATGCCATCGCATGTCTGAGTGCAATTGGCTAGGTCATGTTCTGATACTCTTCCATTGCATTATATGGTGCCTGGTGAGCCATAGATGGAATTCGGATGGAAAATAGAGCAATAGTCAGAGAGGAAATAGAATTAAATTTGCATTGCAGCTGTGGCTAGGGGGGCTTTTGCACAGGTTCGCCTGGTGCACCAATTGCGACCATACTTGGAGAAGGAGGCTCTGCTCACGGTCACTCATGCCCTTGTCACCTCCCGATTGGACTACTGCAATGCACTCTACATGGGGCTACCCTTGAAGAGTATTCGGAGACTGCAACTGGTGAAAATGCGGCTGCGCGTGCTGTGGTGGGTGTTTCAAGATACACCCACGTAACACCCATACTCCGCCAGCTGCATTGGCTGCCCATTGGTCTCTGGGTACAATTCAAGGTGTTGATCATCATCTTTAAAGCCCTACATGGCTGAGGACCAGGTTACCTCTGGGACCGCATCCTACCTCATACTTCCCTTTGACCAGTCAGGTCCCACAGAGTGGGTCTCCTCCAGGTCCCGTCAGCCAAACAATGCCGACTGGTGGGGCCTAGGGGGAGGGCCTTCTCTGTAGGGGCCCCTGCTCTCTGGAACCAACTTCCCCCAGAGATCCGAACTATCCCCACCTTGCTGGCCTTCCGAAAAGCCATTAAGACATGGCTCTTCCTGCAGGTGGGGTGAGTTTGAGACGACCTTGCATCTGACGTCTCCCCCATGTATGTATGGTGTTATATGTTTTTTTTAAAATTGTTTTTAATGATTTGTTTGGTGTTCCCTAAAATGTTGTACGCCGCGCTGAGTCCTGAGGGAGTAGGGTGGCATAGAAGAACCTCAAATAAATAAATAAATAAATTAGGGGGGGAAAGGGGATGGCAGTGTACAGGTAGTCCATGGCTTACAACCATTCATTTAGTAACCGCTCAAAGTTATAAAAAGCACTGAAAAAAGTGACTTGCGATCATTTTTCACACTTACAACCGTTGCAGCATCCCCCCCCATGATCACATGATCAAAATTCAGAGGCTTGGCAACTGGCATGTATTTATGACGGTTGCTGGGTCCCAAGGTCATGTGATCACATTTTGCGACCTTCTGACAAGCAAAGTCAATGGGGAAGCCAGATTCACGTAATAACCGGTTACTAGCTTAACAACTGCAGTGATTCATTTAACAACCATGGTAAGAAAGGCCATAAAATGGAGCAAAGCCATTCAACAACTGTCTTGCTTAACAAGGGAAATTTTGGGCTCAGTGGTGGTCATAACTCGAGGACTACCTGTATTGCAAAGGATAAACCTGGTAGTGATGATTTAAATTTGCCTGAAACTGCAAGCTTTAAACCAGAGAATCGATACAAGTGTGGATCATTAGCTTAGGGTGAGCTGCTACGTTATTGAAAAAAATGTTGTTTGGGATAATGGGTTATGAACAAGACATTTTTTTCACCCTGATGTTTTTCAGTAGGAAGGCAATCTCATGCTCATTTATTTGCAAGAAAGGCCATTACACTCCGAACTTACTTCTGATTAGACATGTGTGAAATTACACTCTTAAGTGCCATATTAATATACTGCTGCCTCCAAGTTAGAGTTGACTTCTGCGTGGACTATTCCTTGCAGCATTTTTCAGAACTGATTTGCCCTTCCCTTTTTCTTCCTCAAGATAAGAGAGAAGGATTGGCCCAAAATCACCCAGCCGGCTCTCATGCCTAAGGCGGGAATAGAACTCACCGTCTCCTGGTGATTGGCCCAAAGTCACCCAACCTGCTTTCATGCCTAAGGCAGGACTAGAGCTCACAGTCTCCTGGTGATTGGCCCAAAGTCACCCAGCCAGCTCTCATGCCTAAGGTGGGACAAGAACTCAGATTCTCCTGGTGATTGGCCCAAAGTCACTCAGCCTGCTTTCATGCCTAAGGCGGGACTAAAACTCACCGTCTCCTGGTGATTGGCCCATAGTCACCCAACTGGCTTTCATGCCTAAGGCGGGACAAGAACTCAGATTCTCCTGGTGATTGGCTCAAAGTCACCCAGCCGGCTCTCATGCCTAAGGCGGGAATAGAACTCACCGTCTCCTGGTGATTGGCCCAAAGTCACCCAACTTGCTTTCATGCCTAAGGCGGGACTAGAGCTCACAGTCTCCTGGTGATTGGCCCTAAGTCACCCAGCTGGCTTTCATGCCTAAGGTGGGACTAGAACTCACTGTCTTCTGGTGATTGGCTCAAAGTCACCCAGCCAGCTTTCATGCCTAAACTAATCTCTCGGCTTCCAGCCTGGTGCCTTAACCACTAACCAAACTTCCTCTCCATCATTCCATCATAGAGGGGAAGTAGCACTGCATGTACTATAGATGCCAAAACAATTCCATGATGCTTGCTCTATCATCTGGATGTCACTGTAGCTCAGGGGTGTCAAAAACTTGATTTCATGGAGGGTCGCATCAGCGTTGGGGTTGACCTTGGGTGGGCGGGAGGGGGGCATGGCTGGGGTGGTTGTGGCCAGTTCGATGTTGCTCGCTTCGGTGGAATCCCTTTGGTGGCCCTGGTGGGGCTGGGGGATCCATTGTCTCCGTGGGACGATGGTGGTTCCTTGCTGACTCCAGGGTGGCCCCGCAGATCTAAGGGTGACTGCGTTCGGGCCCAGATGTTTTAGATCAGTACCCAGCTGACCTGGGCTGGGGCTGAGGTGCCAGGGGCCGGTCCTTCACTGTTTCTAGGGCAGCCTGGTGTGCCAGATCTAACCACATTGCAGGCCGAATCTGGGCCCCGGCCCTTGAGTTTAACACCCCTGCTGTAGCTTCTAACCAGCTTGCGTAACTCCCTGTCTCTTGATGATTGGTCCATAGTCACCCAGCCAACTTTCATACCTAAGGTAGGACTAGAGTCCACCAGCTCCTGGTGATTGGCCCAGGATCACTCAGCCGACTTTCATGCTTAAGGCAGAACCTGAACTCACAGACTCCCCCTTTCTAACCTGGTCAAACTGGCTCGTTTGTGAACTCAATTGCGGTCATAAGTCGAGGACCACCTGAATTCACCTGTTTAATCAAGTCAGGTGAAGATACAATAATTTGATTGCAGGCAGTCCTCAACTTGCAACAGTTCATTTAGCAACCCTCTGAAGTTACAACGGCATTTTAAAAAGCGACTTACGACCATTTTTCACACTTATGACCGTGACATCATCTCCATGGTCACATGATTTACATTCGGATGCTTGACGACTGGTTCATGTTTATGACGGTCGCAGTGTCCCGGGGTCATGTGATCATCCTTTGTGACTTTCTGACAAGCAAAATCAATGGGGAAGCCAGATTCACTTAACAATCACATCACTGATTTAACAACTGCAGCGATTCATTTAACAAATGTTGCAAGAAAAGTGGTAAAATGGGGCAAACCCCACTTAACAAATTTCTCACTTAGCACCGTAAATTCTGGGATTCGATTGTGGTCATAAGTCGAGAACTATGTGTATTCATGACCTGGCTGCATTTTTCATGGTTTAGCTGCAGATGGGATAAACCCAACCTTTCAGTTACTCTCATTTCAATAGATCACAAGACACCCCAAATAGCTTAAAATGTGCTATGTGAACATGGCAGAGGTGGGATCCTCCCAGTTCGGACCGGTTTGCCCGAACCGGTAGCAACCCTCTGGTGATATCACGATGATGTCACGGAACCGGTTCAGTCGGTACCGGTCCGTGAATGCCACCATCTTTTTTTTTGAATTTTATTTTATTTTATTTTATTGTAAAAAATTTTTTTTGAATTTTTTTGAGTTTTTTTTCTTCTGAGCATGCACAGAAGCTGAATTTCCGGCACTGCGCATGCATTGCCATCTTGTTTTTTTTATTTTTTCGGCACTGTGTGGCCACACGGCATGGGAGGAAGTGAACCGGCAGCGAGGTAAGTTAAAACCCACCCCTGGAACATGGCCCATACATCCAGTACAGGTAGTCCTCGACTTACAACAGTTCATTTAGTGACCGTTCAAAGTTACAACGGCACTGAAATTTTTTTTCACAGTTACAACCTTTGCAGCATCCCCATGATCATGTGATCAAAATTCAGATGCTTGGCAACTAGTTCATACTTATGACCGTTGCAGCGTCCCGGGGTCACGTGATCCCCTTTTGCGAACTTCTGACAACCAAAGTCAATGGGGAAGGCAGCTTCACTTAACAGCCGGGTTACTAGCTTATCAATGGCAGTGATTCACTTAACAACTGTGGCAAGAAATGTCGTAAAATGGGGCAAAACTCAGCTAACAAATTTCTCACTCAACAACATAAATTTCGAGCTCAGTTATGGTCGTCAGTCGAGAGCCACTTGTATTTAACTTCGACTGGATTGGGACAACGTTGAATTTTATTTATTTTTTTAAAGAAAACTTTGAAAACTCTCCAAAGATCTGTTCTTTTAAACCAGGCCTTGGCGAAATCTAAAGCAGAGGTTTTGCAACAAGACATCCTGGAACAAAAAATAACAACAGCAGCTGTATGCGCGCTGTTGTGTTCTTGCACCATTAGCTCACGAAAGCTATCTGACAATTGCATCATCCTCTCGGCATTCATATCGAGAAATGATCTTAGGATAATAGTAAAAAAAAAAAAAGAAAGACAACCTTTATTACTACAGCTTGCTCGGAAGGTCAATAAGCCTTGAAATTAGTTGCATCGTCGAGATAGGGCCGGTTGTGAACCTCTTAATATAATTGTGTACACTTCCCTCGATGAGAGAACCCTGCCATTGTCCGAGGAGCTGGGCTGTGGAAAAGAATCATAAAGAAACGATGCCGCACACATTAGATTCCTGCTCAAAGAAACGACGAGTGCGTTTTTCAAAGTCCCTGGGTGTTTTGTACTCGAACGCATTTCAATTAGCATAAACATGTGTGCCTCCGAACCTACGGGGCTGCGTAGCCACTCTGTGTGCGTGCGTGTGTGCACGCACTCGCAGAATTTTGCTTTTCTCCCCCCCCCCCAAAGTTGGAGTATTACGGATGTGAATTAAATAGCAGCCGAGGGGGAACCCTCTCCCCCATTGTTCCTCGGATAAATTTGATCCTCCTTCCTCCCCTCCTTTTGATGCTATCTGGAACACGGAACAATGCAGGGCCGTTAAACGCGTGAAGCCTGCTGACTGATGATAAGGCCTTAATAGAATTTCTGAATGCCGGGGGTTTAGGATGTAAAATATCCCTGTCTTCGCAGCATGGGGAAAGGAGATTTTGTTTGTTTGTTTGTTTATTTATTTGTTTGTTTGTTTGTTTTTTATTTATTTATTTTTATTTATTTATCTATCTATCTATCTATCTATCTATCATTTATTTATTTATTTATTTATTTCATTTATGTATTTGTTTGTTTGTTTATTTATCTATCTATCATTTATTTATTTATTTGTTTGTTTGTTTTATTTTTTATTTATTTATCTATCTATCTATCTATCATTTATTTATTTATTTATTCATTCATTCATTTCATTCATTTCATTTATTTATTTGTTTGTTTGTTTGTTTTATTTATTTATTTATTTGTTTGTTTGTTTGTTTTATTTTTTTATTTTTTATTTTTTATTTTATTTTTATCTATCTATCTATCTATCTATCTATCTATCTATCTATCTATCTATCTATCTATCTATCTATCTATCTATCTATCTATCTATCTATCTATCTATCTATCTATCTATCTATCTATCTATCTATCATATTTATTTATTTATTTCATTTATGTATTTGTTTATTCATTTATTTATTATCTATCTATCTATCTATCATTTATTTATTTATTTATTTCATTTATTTGTTTGTTTGTTTATTTATTTATTTATTTTATTTATTTGTTTGTTTGTTTTATTTTTTATCTATCTACCCTGTTTCCCCCAAAATAAGACATCCCCTGATAATAAGCCCAATCAGGCTTTTGAGTGCATGGCAATAAGGCCAAGCTCTTATTTCAGGGTTCAAAAAAATATAAGACAGGGTCTTATTTTCGGGGAAACACGGTATCTATCTATCTATCTATCTATCTATCTATCTATCTATCTATCTATCTATCTATCTATCTATCTATCTATCTATCATTTATTTATTTATTTATTTATTTATTTCATTTGTTTGTTTGTTTATTTATTTATTTATTTATTTATTTATTTATTTATTTATTTATTTATTTATTTGAAAGAGGGGGCTCTCATCTGAACACATCCTTTTATGTGAATGCATGAGGTTGTAAGGAAAAGGAAGGCCGCGTGGCGGGGATTGAAAGGGGCTGTGGGAAGACTTTGCAGAGTTTTCTCTATGCTGGAAGATCAGACTTTCGGAGGAAGACTGCGAAAGATTTTTAAAACGACACCTCCTGGCTCGAAAAAGAACGAAAGTGCTGGCTCTCCATCCTCATGAAAGAAAAGACGGGAAGCCAAAAAAAAAAAAAAAACAACCCCAAAAAAGGAAGTCTTGTACATCTGCCTTCCTGGTTTCAATGGGCTAATTGTCCGTGGCAATCGGCAGCTAAGGAGGAAGCAGAGGATAACGTCACCTGCAAAAGGACCGTGTCTAATAACCCACGTGTAATTCTTACTAGCTCTAGTTAACTTGGTGAATGGCTGAGGCCAAACTGAACTTTTGAAACCTTTATGAACAATTGTGTCCAAGTAAGAGAGAGAGCTAGTTTGGTCTGACAATTTAAGCACCAGGCTAGAAAGCAGGAGACAGTGAATTCTAGTACTGTCTTAGGCATGAAAGGTGGCTGGGTGACTTTGGGCCAATCACCAGGAGACTATGAGTTCTAGTCCCGCCTTAGGCATGAAAGCCAACTAGGTGACTTTGGGCCAATCACCAGTAGACTTTGAGTTCTAGTCCCGCCTTAGGCATGAAAGCCAGCTGGGTGACTTTAGGCCAATCACCAGGAGACTTTGAGTTCTAGTCCCGCCTTAGGCATGAAAGCCAACTAGGTGACTTTGGGCCAATCACCAGGGGACTTTGAGTTCTAGTCCCGCCTTAGGCATGAAAGCCAGCTGGGTGACTTTGGGCCAATCACCAGGAGACTTTGAGTTCTAGTCCCGCCTTAGGTATGAAAGCCAGCTGGGTGACTTTGGGCCAATCACCAGGAGACTGAGTTCTAGGACTGTCTTAGGCATGAGAGCTGGCTGGGTGACTTTGGGCCAATCATCAGGAGAGAGTGAGTTTTAGTCCCGCCTTAGGCACGAAAGCCAACTGGGTGACTTTGGGCCAGTCAATCTCTCTCAGTTCAACCCACCCCACAGGGTTGTTGTTGTTGTGGGGGGGAAACACAAGGAAGAAGGTGTGCTAGATATGGTTGCCACCTTGAGTTATTTGTAAAAAAATAATAAAGGTGTGAATGAATGAATGAATGAATGAATGAATGAATGAATGATAAATAAATAATGAATTAATAATAATAATAATAATAATAATAATAATAATAATAATAATAATAATAATAATAATAATAATAATAATAATAATAATAGATAGATAGATAGATAGATAGATAGATAGATAGATAGATAGATAGATAGATAGATAGATAGATAGATAAATAAATATTAAACAAGCAAGCAAGCAAATGTGGGCAATGCAAGCTTTTATGATATTTGGACTCCAGCTGGGGGAAACAGATAAATAGATTTCTAGATCGGCTGCCTAGTTCGTACTTTTGTAGAACATATTCTGCTTGGCTTGTAAAAGTTCAAACGCTCTGCACTTCCTACAACACATCAAATTGCAGACCTATTTATGACACTCTGGGAACCATCTGGAGGCTAGGTACTGTAGCTCTTTGTGGATTAATTGGGTCAGTGGTTTGATTTCATCTAAGGCAAAACTGTATTCCAGAGTCTTCATTGACTAGATTGGGTTGAATCGCTATGAAAAAGGTTGCTTGGAATCAGAGTGGGACAACTTGCCATGGCCAACTCGCCGCGGGACAATTTAACAATTCATTTTAATTGTTCAAAATAAATAAAAAATAATTTTAACTTTTGTCATTCAACATTTTGTTCTGTCGTTCCTTTTGCATCCTTTCCTTAATGATTCTATTCCACCATTTATTTGATATTAGTGTAACTCTTGTCCCACAGCCAATTGTCCTGCAGCGAGTTAGCCGTGGCAAGTTGTTCCGCAGTGAATTAGCCGCATGAAGTGGATCGTGGTGAGTTGGCCATGGTGACTTGGCCGTGGCGAGTTGGCCATGTGAGTGGGCTGTGGTGAGTTGGCCGTGTGAGTGGGCCATGGTGAGTGGGCCGTGGTGAGTTGGCCGTGTGAGTGGGCTGTGGTGAGTTGGCCGTGTGAGTGGGCCATGGTGAGTGGGCCGTGGTGAGTTGGCCAAGTTGAGTTGGCCGTGTGAGTGGGCTGTGGTGAGTTGGCCGTGTGAGTGGGCCATGGTGAGTGGGCTGTGGTGAGTTGGCCAAGGTGAGTTGGCCGTGGTGAGTGGGCCGTGGTGAGTTGGCCAAGGTGAGTTGGCCATGTGAGTGGGCTGTGGTGAGTGGGCCGTGGTGAGTTGGCCGTGGTGAGTTGGCCGTGTGAGTTGGCCGTGGTGAGTGGGCCGTGGTGAGTTGGCCATGGTGAGTTGGCCATGGTGAGTCGGCCGTGGGGAGTCGGCCGTGGGGAGTTGGCCAAGGTGATTTGGCCATGTGAGTGGGCTGTGGTGAGTGGGCCGTGGTGAGTTGGCCAAGGTGAGTTGGCCGTGTGAGTGGGCCATGGTGAGTGGGCCGTGGTGAGTTGGCCATGGTGAGTAGGCCATGGTGAGTCAGCCGTGGTGAGTTGGCCATGGGGAGTTGGCCATGTGAGTGGGCTGTGATGAGTGGTCGTGGTGAGTGGGCCGTGGTGAGTTGGTCATGGTGAGTGGGCCGTGGTGAGTTGGCCATGGCGAGTTGGCTGTGGTGAATTGGCCGTGTGAGTGGGCCGTGGTGAGTTGGCTGTGGTGAGTTGGCCATGGTGAGTGGGCCGTGGTGAGTGGGCTGTGGTGAGTGGGCCGTGGTGAGTGGGCCATGGTGAGTTGGCTGTGGTGAGTTGGCCGTGTGAGTGGGCCATGCTGAGTTGGCCGTGTGAGTGGGCCATGGTGAGTGGGCTGTGGCGAGTTGGCTGTGGTGAGTTGGCCGTGGCAAATTGTCATAGAGCCAGTTGGAATATAAGTCTTCGGGATTTTTGACAGTTCATGTATGTAGATAATACTCTATTCATGAAAGCTGCAATTGAAACATCTATCTGGATGGTCCATTTCTAGCAGTGGGACTCCCTTCTGTGCAATTATAGGAATGTGGCATCCCAAAGTTAGAAGTGACTACAGATAGTCCTCAACTTACAGCGATTTCTTTAGTGACCATTCGAAGTTACAACGGCATTGAAAAAAGTGACTTAGGATCATATTTCACTCTGCAGCATCCCCATAGTCATGTGATCAAAATTTGGATGATTGGCAACTGACATGTATTTATGATGGCTGCAGTATTCTGGGGTCACGTGATCCCCTTTTGCGATCTTCTGACAGGCAAATTCAATGGGGAAGCCAGATTCACTTAACAACCGTGTTACAGGTAATCCCCAACTTACAGCGGTTCATTTAGTTCAGTGTTTCCCAACCTTGACAACTTGAAGATGTCTGGACTTCAACTCCCAGAATTCCCCAGCCAGCATTCGCTGGCTGGGGAATTCTGGGAGTTGAAGTCCAGACATCTTCAAGTTGCCAAGGTTGGGAAACACTGATTTAGTGACTATTTGAAGTTACAACCGTATTGAAAAAAAGTGACTTATGACCATTTTTCGCACTTACGGCCATTGAAGCAGCATTCCCTGGTCATGCGATCAAAATTCAGATACTTGGCAACTGGCATGTATTTATGATGGTTGCATTGTCCTGGGGTCATGTGATTCCCTTTTGCGACCTTCTGACAAGCGAAGTCAATGAGGAAGCCAGGTTCACTTAATAACCGAGTTAGTAACTCAACAACTGCAGTGATTCGCTTAACAACTGCAGCAAGAAAGGTGGTAAAAGGGGGCACAAGTTACTCACTTAAGAACTGTCCCATTTTGCAACGGAAATTCCGTGCTCAATTGTGGTCGTAAATCAAGGGCCAACTGTATAGATTAGCTCTATTGTCTGTGGTTCACTTCCAAGACAGAACTAGCTCCATTGAGTCAAGAAGGTCACCAATGTCATGTCTATGGAGGTTCTCAGTCATCCAGGTCATGGTTGTCCCAAAGGTGCTTTTTTCAAGAGGCAACTGGACTTTCTGGGGTTTTTTTTGAAGACGTTTCGCTTCTCATCCAAGAAGATTCTTCAGCTCTGACTGGATGGTGAGGAATGGAAGGATTTATACATTCCGCACCATCCAGTCAGAGTTGAAGAAGCTTCTTGGATGAGAGGCGAAATGTCTTCAAAGAAAAACTAGATAGTCCAGTTGCCTCTTGAAAAAAGCACCTTTGAGTCTCAAGCTTCAGTTTTCATTCCACCTGTATAAAATAGATTGGAGGGGTTGCTACTAAAATTGTTAAAAAAACAACAACAGCTAGTTACTTATTATGGTTAGTCACAGTCAGCCAAATATTCAGACTGGATTTGGTATTTGTGTCCACCTATCGAGTCCTTCCCAAGATGTTTGATAGTATTAAAGGTATCATTGGAGGATGTAAGCCTTTTGCAATTGACTGATGGAGATTTTGTCAATGCCGATGGTGTTCAAGTAGGGGTGAAATCCAGCAGGTTCTGGAGAACCGGTAGCGGAAATTTGGAGTAGTTCGGAGAACCGGCAAATACCACCTCTGGCTGGCCCCAGAGTAGTGTGGGAATGGAGATTT
The DNA here is from genome assembly GCA_023053685.1 of Diadophis punctatus similis. Lineage (NCBI taxonomy): Eukaryota > Metazoa > Chordata > Lepidosauria > Squamata > Dipsadidae > Diadophis > Diadophis punctatus. The sequence continues at coordinate 3,017,271 of JALIGW010000054.1, read as the reverse complement.
TGCAGTATCCTTCTCCTGCCACGCCCACCAAGCCACGCCCACAGAACCGGTAGTAAAAAAAATTGGATTTCACCACTGTGTTCAAGTGGTGTTCCAATTGTTTTGGGATTTCATCCAAGGCTCCTGTGAGTATTGGTACTAACTTTGCTTTCTTTTGCCACAGCTGTTCTATTTTTATTTGCAGGTGTTTCTATTTTATGATGGTCTCCACTTTATTATGGTTCGCTACACAGTCAGCCAGATGTTCAGAATGGATTTGGCATTTTTGTCCAAAGTTTTATCAAGTTCTTCCCAAGAATCTGGGATAGGCAGATGTGGATGTTTGATGGTGTTAAAAATATCCTTGCAGGATGTCAGCTGTTCCCAGTCAAGCTGCCTTTTGCAATTGACTGATGGTGAATTTGTCAATGCCGATGGGGTTCAAGCTGCAATTCTTTCGGAATTGCACCCAAGGTGCCTATGAATATTGGTACAGGTAGTCCTCGACTTACAACACTTCATTTAGTGACCATTCAAAGTTACAATGGCACTGAAAAAAGTGACTTATGAACATTTTTTACACTTACGACATTTGCAGCTGGTCACATGATCAAAATTCAGATGCTTGGCAACTGACTCATATTTATGATGGGTTGCAACCTCCTGGGATCATGTGATCCCCTTTTATGATCTTCTGGTAAGCAAAATCGATGGGGAAGCCAGATTCACTTAACAGCCGTGTTATTAACAACTGCAATGATTCACTTAACGACAAGGAAGGTCGTAAAATGGGGCAAAACTCACTTAACAAATGTTTATTTTAGCAGCATAAATTTTGGGCTCAGTTGTGGTCACAAGACGAGGCCTTTGCTTGCTTTTGCCACAGTTGTTCTATTTCTGTTTGCAGGTCTTCGTATTTTGTTATAGTCTCCAGTTCTTTCTTGTCTCTTTCTGCTGTCTCCAGCCATTACGTCCACTATTTTTTCAGACATTTTTGTCTTTCTTATCGGCCATTGTAAACTCTGGTGTGTTCTGCGACAGGTGCCTCTCTGTTTCAGTTCTGAAGTTGTCTAAAGAGGAGCTAGAATCAAAAGGTCATGTCTGCCATTGGTTTACATATCTGGAATTGAAAAAAAGGTTCAAATTAGACAAAAAGAATGATGGATTTAGCTTTGTTAAAAATGAATTGGAAATCTTAATACGTGGTAATGATGAGCATATTATTGCTAAAGTCTATCAAACGTTATTGAATTTAGATCTGGAAAACGAACAAGCACTGTATGATTCAGTGGGCAAGGAACTTTGGATATCGTGTAATGCTTGAACAGTGGAAGAATATGTAGAAGAACCGTTTAAAATCGACATTAAATTATAACTTAAGATGAAGTCCTAGAGAACTTTTGCTTTTGTTTTTTCATTTTCTATGACTTTCTCTCTTTTATGATCCCACCAATTCCTGCTTGCAGGCAAATGGTATTTCTTGCAAATCTCCCAATACACCATTGTTGCTACTTGGTCATGCCATTGCTTGTAGTCAGTCTCTGCTGATTAGGTGATCCACTGTTTCTTCAGCTTCTTTGAAGAGGCAACATTTGCTGCCAGTCACCGTCTTCTCAACAGTATCATTTAGATTTAGATTTATTATTAGAGTTGGAAGGGACCTTGTAGGTCATCTAGTCCAACCCCCTGCTCAAGCAGGAGTTCCTACACCATTTGAGACAAATGGCACACAGATGACTGATTCAGCTGGATTCATTAACTTCTTTATAGACATAGTAATATATATATACAATACCATAAGTAGATTATTTCTTCAAGTACACATGAGCAGGAGAGTTAGTTTCATTTCAGCAGAGCAGACAAGCACAGAGAGCAGAGAGTACAGAGACAAGAGTACAGAGTGGACTGAGCCATGCCCAGCCTTAAGCTTAAGTTTCAGTTTCGAGTCTCTGCACAGACTCAGAAGTGTTTAGCTCCCATTGGCTGACTTAGTTGCTATGCCTATTCATTGGCTAACCTTGTTAACATGCCTCTCCCAGTCATGAATATCATCATCATCATCATCATCATCACCACCACCACCACCACCACCACCACCACCACCACCACCACCACCACCACCACCACCATCATCATCATCATCATCATCATCATCATCATCATCATCATCATCATCATCATCATCATCATCATCATCATCATTATTATTATTATTATTATTATTATTATTATTATTATTATTATTATTATTATTATTATTATTATTATTATTATTATTATTATTATTATTATTATTATTATCTACATTTGTATGCCACCCATCTCTCCAGCAAGCTAGGTGGCTTACAATAAGATGAAAAGCAGATGCTAATGCACCCAAGATCAGTAGAAATTATTATCCATAGCACCCACATTCTGGTATCATATGTTGGGAGCCAAGCTTTTAGAATTCTGGAATTTATAATTCCAGTACAGGTAGTCCTCAACTTACAACAGTTAATTTAGCGACCGTTCAAAGTTACAACAACACTGAAAAAAAGTGACTTAGGACCGTGTTTCACAGTTACAACCTTTGCAGCATCCCCCTGGTCACATGATCAAAATTCAGCTGCTTAGCAGTTGGTTCATATTTATGACCGTTGCTGTGTCCCAAGGTCATGCGATCCCCTATTTTCAACCTTCTGACAAGGAAAGTCAATGGGGAAGCCAGATTCACAACAACCCGGTTACTAACTTACCAACCGCAGTGATTCACTTAACAACGGTGGCGAGAAAGGTCGTAAAAATGGGGCAAAACTCACTTAACAAATGTCTCACTTAACAACATAAATTTTGGGCTCCGTTGTGGTCATAAGTCGAGGACTACCTGTATCGATGGTGAGAAAAATCACATCAGCCAGGTGATAAGATTGCTTCTGATATATTTTGTTAATAGACCCGCCATCAATAACAACTGGACTATCTTAACTCTGGGGTCCTTAGCGCTCTCTGAGTTTGGATGTTTTCTTGCAGACTTCTCATTACCCAATTAGGTAACATCATCAGGGCTAGAAGGGAGGGGTGTTTGTTGGGAGGAGGAGGAGGAAGAGGAGGAGTACTGTGTGGTCCTTAGCGGTCTCTGAGCTTGGTTGTTTCCTTGCAGACATTTCATTACCCAACTAGGTAACATCACCCAACAACAGGTAACATGCTAGAAGCAAGTGGGGTTTGTAATGATGATGTTACCTAGTTGGGTAATTAAAAGTTTGCAAGCAAACAACGAAGCTCAGAGAGTACCAAGGACCTCACAGTGCAACCCTGAGCTACAAATATTCTCTTCTATCAGTATCTTAACTTTAATTGTAAGCTCAGCCTCCATCTAGAAAGCATCAAGTTGAAACAGGACTTCCTATTGTCTAGTCACTCCTGAAATATTTAGGATGTTGAAGCTCGGAATGTATAGACCAGGCCTCCTTGTCTATGAAGAGCCAGTGTGGTTGAGACATCAAGTTGGAAACTGGGAGACAGCGAGTTCTAGTCTCACCTTAGACATGAAAGCCAGCTGGGTGACTTTGGGCCAATCACCAGGAGACAGTGAGTTCTAGTCTCACCTTAGGCATGAAAAGTGACTGGGTGACTTTGGGCCAATCACCAGGAGACAGTGAGTTATAGTCCCGCCTTAGGTATGAAAAGTGACTGGATGACTTTGGACCAATCACCAGGAGACAGTGAGTTATAGTCCCACTTTAGGCATGAAAAGTGACTGGGTGACTTTGGGCCAATCACCAGGAGACAGTGAGTTATAGTCCCGCCTTAGGCATGAAAAGTGACTGGATGACTTTGGGCCAATCACCAGGAGACAGTGAGTTCTAGTCCCACCTTAGGCATGAAAAGTGACTGGATGACTTTGGGCCAATCACCAGGAGACAGTGAGTTATAGTCCCACTTTAGGCATGAAAAGTGACTGGGTGACTTTGGGCCAATCACCAGGAGACAGTGAGTTATAGTCCCGCCTTAGGCATGAAAAGTGACTGGATGACTTTGGGCCAATCACCAGGAGACAGTGAGTTATAGTCCCACTTTAGGCATGAAAAGTGACTGGATGACTTTGGGCCAATCACCAGGAGACAGTGAGTTATAGTCCCACTTTAGGCATGAAAAGTGACTGGGTGACTTTGGGCCAATCACCAGGAGACAGTGAGTTATAGTCCCGCCTTAGGCATGAAAAGTGACTGGATGACTTTGGGCCAATCACCAGGAGAGTCTGAGTTCTAGTCCTGCCTTAGGCAAGAAAACCAGCTGGGTGACTTTGGGCCAGTCACTCCCTCTCAGCCCAATCCAGTCCCCAAGGTTGTTGTTGTTGTTGTTGTTGTGGGGAAAATAAGAGCATATTAGACGTGTTAATAAATAAATAAATAAAGGCGGGACATGATAAATAAAATAAATCAATAACACGCAGTGCCTTTGGGAGTTAAGTGTACTTCTGAAGCCAGAAAGGTACATCTGCATTCGTCTTCAGAAAATAGAAAAAGGCTTTTCTTAAAAGCCAGGAGGAGGAGGAGGAGGAGGAGCTAAGGGAAGTCACTTTCATAACGCGAAGTTGGAGAAAGTTTGCCAAAGATGTTGGAACTAACTTTGCAAATCGCAGCGAGCGTCCTGAAAGAAAATATATATGAAAAAATTAAAAATACGCGGGGGTCGTGTGGATGCCCCCAAGGACTCCTTCGACTCTTTCCATATTCAAAATCGGCTCCGCCGTTCGGCTTCCTTTTTCTCCGTAATGGCTCTCTCTGGGTCATAAAGACGGGGAAGGGGGGGCGGGGTGGAAACTACTTTGGCTGCTGGCGAGGCTACGCAAGGGCATCTGTCACTCCCTGCTTGTTGCTATTAGAAATTATGGGACTGTACCATAAGCAGGAAACGCGGAGGGGGGGAGGAAAAGGTGGGGGGGGGGAGAGAGAATTAAGCCGGCAGTTCCAATCTTCCTGAATTCGTTTTTCTTTTTTTCTCTCTCTTTTGCATTAAAAAAAAAAAAAACGAGCGAAAGGCTAGATATTAATGTCGCGAAGTGCGGATCATGGCAAGCGGAAGGCATTTTCCCCTTCCTCTTGAACTGGGAAGGAGAGATAGTCCAGAGCTCCCTTTTTAAAGCACCCCCTTTAAAAAAAAACAAATAAATAAATAAGTCGCCACCTCCTTGTCCGTCCGTCCCCGCTTTTTCCCTACTGTAGATTTATTTCACCTCCGAGAGTAAACAGATATATTGCCAGCCCAAAAGGTTGCTGGGTAGTGTACTGTATTTACAAAGGGACGGGGGGGGGGAGAGCGCCCCTCCACCTCCTCCTCCTCTCTCTCTCTCTCTCCCCCCTCCTTCCATCCCATTAATGCGACCCATCATTAAGTGAGACTCTGCCTTTAGCAGGCTTAAAGAGTTCAGGAACGACTAAGAGGCGAAGACGTTGAAAAGCTTCCATCAATCTCTATTTTTCGGGGTGAGGAAACAGGGCCCCGGTTTTTTTTTTTAGCAAGTCTTCCTCGGCTTAGTTTCCCCCCCCCTCCCTCAAAACACAC
>JALIGW010000054.1:2959242-3004242 GCA_023053685.1 Diadophis punctatus similis | reverse complement strand
TGGAATGGATGGATGGATAGATGATAGATGATAGATGATAGATGATAGATGATAGATGATAGATGATAGATGATAGATGGATGGATGGATGGATGGATGGATGGATGGATGATAGATGATAGATGATAGATGGATGGATGGATGGATGGATGGATGGAATGGAATGGAATGGATGGATGGATAGATGATAGATGATAGATGATAGTTGATAGATGATAGATGATAGATGGATGGATGGATGGATGGATGGATAGATGATAGATGATAGATGATAGATGATAGATGATGGATGGATGGATGGATGGATGGATGATAGATGATAGATGATAGATGATAGATGATAGATGATAGATGATAGATGACAGATGGATGGATGGATGGATGGATGGATGATAGATGATAGATGGATGGATGGATGGATGGATGATAGATGATAGATGATAGATGGATGGATGGATGGATGGATGGATGGATGGAATGGAATGGATGGATGGATAGATGATAGATGATAGATGATAGATGATAGATGATAATGATAGATGATTGATAGATGATAGATGGATGGATGGATGGATGGATGGATGGATGGATGGATGGATGATAGATGATAGATGATAGATGATAGATGATAGATGATAGATGATAGATGGATGGATGGATGGATGGATGGATGGATGGATGATAGATGATAGATGATAGATGATAGATGATAGATGATAGATGGATGGATGGATGGATGATAGATGATAGATGATAGATGACAGATGGATGGATGGATGGATGGATGGATGATAGATGATAGATGGATGGATGGATGGATGGAAGGATGGATAGATGATAGATGATAGATGATAGATGATAGATGATAGATGATAGATGATAGATGATAGATGATAGATGATAGATGATAGATGGATGGATGGATGGATGATAGATGATAGATGATAGATGACAGATGGATGGATGGATGGATGGATGATAGATGATAGATGATAGATGAATGGATGGATTGATAGATGATAGATGATAGATGACAGATGGATGGATGGATGGATGGATGATAGATGATAGATGGATGGATGGATGGATGGATGGATGGATGGATAGATGATAGATGATAGATGATAGATGATAGATGGATGGATGGATGGATGGATGATAGATGATGGATGATGGATGATGGATGGATGGATGGATGGATAGATGATAGATGATAGATGATGGATGGATGGATGGATGGATGGATGGATGGATGGACGGACGGACGGACGGACGGACAGACAGAGACAGACAGACAGATAGATAGATAGGCAGGCAGGCAGGCAGGCAGGCAGGCAGATAGAGAAAGCAAGCAATCTTGGGATGGTGTTCTTCATATGTTCTTCCACCTAAAAATGCAAGAGCTGGTAAAAAAAATAAAGGTAGTCCTCAGCTTATGACCACAACTGAGCCTCAAACCTCTGTTGCCAAGTGAACTTTGCCAAACACCGCAGTTAAGTTAGTAACATGGTTGTTAAGGGAATCTGCCTTCCCCATTGACTTTGCTTGTCAGAAGGTCGCAAAATGGGATCACATGGCCCCAGGACGCTGCAAACCGTCATAAATATGAACCAGTTGCCAAAGCATTTGAATTTTGATCACGTGCCCACGGGGATGCGGCAAAGGTTGTAAGTGTGAAAAAAGGGTCCCAGGATACGTTTTTCATGCCCTTGTAACTTCGAACGGTCACTAAATGAGCCGTTGTAAGTTGAGGGCCCCCCCGTACGGATCGTTCGCCATCTTTCCTCCTCTGTTTCTAGGTTCAGAAAGGAATATATTGTTGTCCTTTTATCTTCAAGGCTGTTCTAGTTCGGGAGAATTTGGAGCCAGGCTGCTTGTGCCCAAAGCAAATTCTGTAGATAAGGAAGAAGCGAGGAAGGTTGATGTCTTCTGATGATTAAATTTGATGTTATTAATACACAACTGCGCAGGAGATGAGAATTCAACCCACGCGACCAGCCCAGATATAAGCCAATTTCATCCCTAATGGGGGAAAAAAAAATCCTTTATGTTGAAAGTTATTATTAATGAACACAAGTATGACAACAACAAGCTAGGCCACAATAAATCCATGAAGGCAAATTCATTTTCATTTCCAGGGACAATCTTTTGAGCTCAGCATTGAAAAGGGGGACAGTGTTGTTGTTGGGTTTTTTTTAACAAGTCTCTGGAAGAAAAAAGGAAAAAAAAAAGATTAGCCATTGCAACGCAGAACTTGAGAACGGCAAATGAGATGTTTCATTATTAGTTCTCCTTTTTCTCTCCCTCGCTCTCACCACCACCCCCTTGCACAAAAAACAAACGTCCTTCCTTTTTTTTTTTGCTAGATACGCTATTTATATGCTTAGTAATGAATATATCCTGATGTAACCTCATTCGCTCAGAGCAATGCGAGTCACGTTGTCGGCAGGGTGTGATCCACCAAGATCCATTCCAGCAGGCAGGGGGATCTTTTTGAGCTTCCGAACATGAAGAAAATGAAGGGGTGCATCTGTGAAGTAAGCCCCTTAATCCAGTAATCAAGAGGAAAGGCACTGAGCAGAGTGGCAGCCTTATTATTTATGAATAATAGGGTGACAGGGGATGGAAGAGGGATGAGATCAGACTGAATGCAAAGGTTTTCCACTTAATCAGATCGTGAAAGAAGCTAAAAAGAACACACTGTAAAGTCGTCCAACGAAGTTTCCAGGATTCTTGGGCAATTGTCTCCCATCTCTGCTCAAAGCGAGCAGCGTTGAGGTTTCCTTCGGCAAAGCGAAAAGTTTGATCTAGTGGTTAAGATGCTGGCCTAGAAACCCAGAAATTATCAGTTTTATTTCTGCCTTAAGCGCCAAAGCCAACTGGGTGACTTTAGGCCAATCACCAGATTGTGAATTCTAGTCCTGCCTTAGGTGTGAAAGCTGGCTGGGTGACTCTGGGCCAATCACCAGGAGGCGCTGAGTTCTAGTCCTGTCTAAGGCAAGAAAGCCAGTTGTCTGACTTTGGGACAATCACCAGGAGGTGCTGAGTTCCAATCCTGCCTTAGGCGTGAATGTCAGCTGGGTAACTTTGGGCCAATCACCAGGAGAGTGTTTATTCCAGTCCCGCCTTAAGTGTGAAAACCGGTTGGGTGACTCTGGACCAGTGATGGGTTCCTACCGGTGCGGTCCACTGTCGTTCCGGTAGCGGTCCGCCGATTGCACAATTTGCGCGCGATGGCTCCGGTGCCGTCTTGGCCAGTCTGTCGTGCGGTGCCATCTTTTTCCTGAATTTTTGGTCTTTTTTGCTTCCTGCGCATGCGCGGAAGCAAAATCTCGCGAGGGGACACGCGCGAGAGATTTCGGCAATTTCACACACACGGGCGTCCCCTCGTGAGATTTTGGTGATTTTTGGCTTCCTGCGCATGCGCGGAAGCAAAATTGCAGAAGGGGATGCGCGCGCATAGTGAGCGTGCGCATAGTGAGCATGTGCGTATGCAAAACATGACTTTTTCACACTTACAACCGTTGCAGCACCCCCCCCATGGTCACGTGATCAAAATTCAGACGCTTGGCAACTGACTCATATTTACGACGGTCGCAGTGTCCAGAGGTCATGTGATCCCCTTTTGCGCCCTTCTGACAAGCAAAGTCAATGGGGAAGCCGGATTCACTTAACAACCGTGGTACTAACTTAACCACTGCAGTGAATCACTTAACCAATGTGGCAAGAAAGGTCATATAAAAGGGGGCAAAATTCACTTAACAACTATCTCGCTCAACTGTCGTAAGTGGAAGACTACCCGTATTTAGGGGGAAACGGTAGCAAGTGTCCGTAGATAATGCTCTACATGGGGCTAGATGCGCTCTACATGGGGCTACCCTTGAAGAGTATTCAGAGACTTCAACTGGTGCAAAATGCGGCTGCGCGTGCTGTGGTGGGTGTTTCAAGGTACACCCACGTAACACCTATACTCCGCCAGCTGCACTGGCTGCCCATTGGTCTCCGGGTACAATTCAAGGTGTTGATCATCATCTTTAAAGCCCTACATGGCTTAGGACCAGGCTATCTCCGGGACCGCATTCTACCTCATACTTCCCTTCAACCGGTTAGGTCCCACAGAGTGGGCCTCCTCCAGGTCCCGTCAGCCAAACAATGCCGACTGGTGGGGCCTAGGGGGAGGGCCTTCTCTGTAGGGGCCCCTGCTCTCTGGAACCTCACTGTGAAACTTGCAAACTGCACTGGCTGCCCATAGGTCTCCCAGCGCAATTCAAGGTGTTGGTGATTACCTTTAAAGCCCTACATGGCTTAGGACCAGTTTACCTCCGAGACCGCCTTCTCCAACATACCTCCATAAGACCGATTAGAGCCCACAGAGTTGGTCTGCTGGTGGTCCCGTCAGCCAAACAATGTCGGCTGGCGGGCCCACGAGCGAGGGCCTTCTCTGTGGCAGCACCGGCTCTCTGGAATACTCTACCCCCCCCGAGATCTGCATTATTCCCACCCAGCCAGCCTTCAGAAAAGCAGTTTAAACATGGCTTTGTCGACAGGCCTGTGGCCAACGATTTTAATACAACACCGATCATTCTTGGCCCCATGAATGATTTATTGTATGGGTTTTTAAATTGTGGTTTTTAATGTTTTTAAATGTTTTAATATCTATTGTTTTTAATGCTTTTTATATTTGTTGTTACATGTGAATTTTTACTGTTGTGAGCCGCCCAGAGTCTCTGTGGAGTGGGCGGCATACAAATACAACTAATAAATAATAATAAATAAATAAGTTTGCCCCTATAGCTTTTGCCAATGCTTGATTTATAGGATGTACAAATTCAGGACCATTATCAGATGAAATATACGATGGACAGCCAAAGCGTGGAATCAATTCCTTCAGTAACACCCTAGCCACCTCTTGAGCCTTTTTAGTTCTGGTAGGGAAGGCCTCTGGTCATCCTGTATATAAGTCAACAATAACCAACATTGCTCTATAGCAGTGGTGGGGAACCTTTTTAGGTTCGCGTGCCAAAAAGGGGGGGTGCGCGCGCTAGCGCGCGCTTGCATACCCACACCCATTCCCTCCCCCCCCACGCATGCACACAACACCCCCCCATGCTGCCCCCTGTGCATGCGCACACACACACACCCCCGCGCAAAGGCCTTACCGGAGCCTGGGACGACGAAACGGGCAAACCGGAAGTGCGGAAAAACGCACTTCCGGTTTGCCGGTGAGCTGTTTTTTGCACTCCGGAGGGTTCAGGGAAGCTCCCTGAAGCCCCGGAATGCAAAAAACTACAAAACGGACAAACCGGAAGTGCGGAAAAATGCACTTCCGGTTTGTCCGTTTTGTAGTTTTTTGCATTCCGGGGCTTCAGGGAGCTTCCCTGAACCCTCCGGAGTGCAAAAAACAGCTCACCGGCAAACCGGAAGTGCGTTTTTCCACACTTCCGGTTTGCCGGTGGGCAATGCTCGCGTGCCCTCCGCTATGGCTCCGCGTGCCACCTGTGGCACGCGTGCCATAGGTTCGCCACCACGGCTCTATAGAATCCACATCTCGGCATGTCTGTAAAATCTATCATTACAGTATCCATTGGATAATAAGAAATAGGTATAGTTCCAGGCGGTAAAAGAGGTCCTTGCCTTGGGTTTACCTTTGCACAGGCTATACATTGCGATACCACCTTAGCCACAATACAACGGTTCTATAGAACTGGTAGCGGGAATTTCCCCCCACTCACCGAACCGGCAGCGACCCAGGCCTGCCACTCCCCTGAACCGACTCTCGCTCAACTGTCTTATTTTTTGCTTCTGCACACGTGCAGCTGTTTTTTCCTTCTGCGCATGCTCAGAAACTGGGTTTTTATCACGTGTGCGCAAAGTGTGTGGTGCGTGGTGCGTGCGCCCACACGGCGTGTCAGGAAATGAACCGACAGCGAGCTAAGCCAGAACCCACCCTTGATCCTACTCCTTCTGAACACTCCTCGGGTCCTTCTTCTTCTCCTTCTCTTTCAGCACCACCTTTTCTTCTCCTTCTCAGATGAATTATAAGTTTGCAACATCACCACCTCCTCTTCCTCCTCCGTCATCATCACCCCTTTCTTCTTCTACTTCTCAATCACTAGTTTCCATACCACTATCTCCTTCCTAGAAGGGACGCAGTGGCTCAGCGGCTAAGATGCTGAGCTTGTCGATCGAAAGGTCAACAGTTCTGCTGTTCGAATCCCTAGCACCACGTGACGGAGTGAGCTCCCGTTACTTGTCCCAGCCTCTGCCAACGCAGCAGTTCGAAAGCACGTAAAAAATGCAAGTAGAAAAATAGAGACCACTTTGGTGGGAAGGTAACAGAGTTCTGTGCGCCTTTGGCATTTAGTCATGCAGGCCACATGACCACGGATAACGTCTTCGGACAGCGCTGGCTCTTCGGCTTTGAAACGGAGATGAGCACCGCCTCCTAGAGTCGGGAACGACTGGCACATATGTGCGAGGGGAAGCTTTACCTTTTTTATCTCCTTCCTTCCTTTCTTCCTTCCTTCCTTCCTTCTTTTCTTCCTCCCTCCCTCCTAAAAATCTTCCTTCCTTCCTCCCTTCCCCTCCCATCTTCCCATCTCTTTCCTTCCTTCATTTGTGTCCTCAGGGTCACCTGAGTGGTGCAAATGGGTGTGGAGCCTTCTTGGAACTATTGAAAGGACTGGGTTGTAGACTGGACATAGATGATGTTGTATCCCTCCCCCTCTGTTGAGGGAGGGCTGTTCAATTTTGACATAGATGGCCTCTTTGACCCCTCTTTCAAACCAGTGGTCCTCTCTTTCCAAAATGTGGACTTTGCTGTCTTCAAAAGAGTGGGCTTTGTCTTTTAAATGCCGATGAACTGCTGAATCTTGTCCTGATGGGTTTGTTCTCCTGTGTTGTGCCATGCGCTTATGAAGTGGTTGTTTTGTTTCCCCAATGTAGAGATCTACACATGGCTCACTGCATTGTACTGCATATACCACGTTGCTCAGTTTAGAAAAACCAGAAAGAAAAACCAGAAAGTCCAGTTGCCTCTTAAAAAAGCACCTTTGGGACAACCATGACCTGAGAATCTCCATAGACGTTATTAAGCGAACTTTCCCGTATTTTACTACCTTTCTTGCTATAGTTGTTAAGTGAAACAGTTGTTAAGTTAGTAACATGGTTGTTAAGTGAATCTGCCTTCCCCATTGACTTCGCTTGTCAGAAGGTCGCAAAATGTGATTGCGTGACCCCGGACACTGCAACTGTCATAAATATTAGTCAGTTGCCAAGCGTCTGAATTTTGATCATGTGGCAGTTGTAAGTGTGAAAAACGGTCGTAACACTTTTTTTCAGTGCCTCTGTAACTTTGAACAGTCACTAAACGAACTGTTGTAAGTTGGGGACTACCTGTATTTACTCAATTGATAAGAAAGGCCGTAGAAAGACATTAGCAATCAAAACAGGCACCAAATAGACAAATAATATGAATGTTTGCCCTGTAGGGACCCTGTAACCAGTATCTGGGATAATATCTTTTCTTCAACTGTTACGATACCAATCACATCTGTCTTGCTTAGTGTTTGTTTTTGTCACGAGCTAGCCTGTAGAAAACAGTGTAAAAAAGAAATAAATCTATAAGCAAATTCAGAATTTATCTCTCTTCATTACTCTGATCATTCAGTTTATCCACATGGACCCATCAGAGGTAATAACCTTATTAAAAAAAATCAAGATTGCTAGATAAAAAAGCAATCATAAGACAATGCATTTAAAATATATGAGTGCATATTTGAAAAACATATTGCCACAATAAAGTCTTATTTATCCCTGGCTCCTAAGTTTAGACATCATCTTTCATTGTGTCTCCAGAAATATTGAAGTTCAACTTGGCTATGATGTAGTACGAATGTTATTATGGTTGGGGGCTGAGATAATAGCTTAGGCTGATGTATAGCTCAGTCAAATTAGATTTTTATTTGGTAGAAATAGCAATAGCACTTTACTTATATACCGCTTCATAGTGCTTTGCAGCACTCTCTAAGTGGTTTACAGAGTTCAGCATATTGCCCCCAACAATCTGGGTCCTCATTTTACCGACCTCGGAAGGATGGAAGGCTGAGTCAATCTTGAGCGTAGTGAGATTTGAACAGCTGAACTGCTGAACTAGCAGTCAGCCTGCAGTCGCAGCATTTAACCACTGCACCACTTCAGCTCAGAAAGGGTGAATGAAGAAATAATGAGTTAGAGACCAAATTAAACATGTTGTGTGAACAGACCAAAGTCAGGTGCTGTTACAATGCTGGCTAATAAATCTGATTTTTTAAAAAAAAATTTAAATTAATATCATCATAATATAAAATGCAAATAGTAGAAAAATAGGAAAGAGAAAGAAAGGAAAAAGAAAAGTGAAAGGGGTGGGGAAGCATCCATGTCCAACTTTTTTCAGGGCAGTAAAAATGCAGAATAAAATCACGGGCTCAACCAATTTAACAAATACTGGCCATTTCTATACAAACTATGTTAATCAGCAAAACCAACATAAAAAGCTCGGGTTTTTTTCTATCTTGAGTCCAGAAGTTATTTCCAAAGAGAAGCAAAACTGCATGAGTTTTTTTCTTGAATTAAAGCAGTCAATTTTGCCATTTCTGCTACCTCCATCACTTATTCCATCCAATTTTTCTGTTGTGGGAATTGATGCAGCTTTGCATTTCTGTGCAAATACAGAATCTTCAATTTGCAACCATTTGTTTAGTGACCGTTCAAAGTTTACAACGGCACTGAAAAAAGTGAATTACGACCTTTTTTTCACACTGATGACCGTCGTAACATCCCCATGGTCACGTGATCAAAATTCAGGTGCTTGGCAACTGATTCACATTTATTATGGTTGCCGTGGGATCACCTTTTGTGACCTTCAGACAAGCAAAGTCAATGGGGAAGGCAGATTCACTTAACAACCGTGTTACTAACTGAACAACTGCAGTGATTCGTTTAACAAGAGTGGCAAGAAAGGTTGTAAAACTGGTCAAAAATCACTTAACAACTGTCATGCTTAGCAATGGAAATTTGGGGCTCAGTTTGTGGTCATAAGTAGAGGAATACCTGTAATCTTTCCTCATTAGCATCAAGGGGGAAAAAGGGTCTCCAGCCATTTGCAATTGAGAATAAAAACACCACGAAAACCCACATTTATGAATTAGTGAAGCGTTTTTCAACCTTGGAAACTTGAAAATGTGTGGACTTCAACTCCCAGAATTCCCCAGACAGCATGGCTGAGTTTTATTTTTATTTATTTATTTTTATTTTATTTATTTGTCAAACATGTATAGGATAGTAGTAGTTTGTATAAACATAAGTAAAAAGTACCAATAAAAGAGGACAATAGGACAGTAGGACAGGGACGGTAGGCACAGTGGTGCGCTTATGCACGCCCCTTACAGACCTCTTAGAAACGGGGAGAGGTCGACTGTAGACAGTCTAAGGTTAAAGTTTTGGGGGTTTGTGGAAGAAACCACAGAGTCAGGTAGTGCATTCCAGGCATTGATCACTTTGTTGCTGAAGTCGTATTTTCTGCAGTCGAGTTTGGAGTGGTTTACATTTAGTTTGAATCTATTAGTTAGTGAACTATAGAGTTAGTGAACACCATTGAGGCATGTGTGATAGGCAAACTTTACTCAATAAAAACTTTGACTAGAGATAAGCAGGGGAAAAGAAAATAAAGAATAAAGAATATGTATAGCTCAAGTTTGAAATGATGGGTTCTTGGTGTTCTCTGTGCCTGTTCGTTATCCTGCAGATGTTTCACTGCCAGTCTAGAGAACCTCATTAATACAAATGAAACATCTGCAAGAAAACAACCAAGCACAGAGAACACCAAAACCTCCAAAAAAGAAATCAAGCGGAGACTTATGATAATTGCATTTAAAATAACATTAAGGGGGCTTCAATAATTTTTGTAGTATTTTTAAACTTCCTTTGGGGTACCATTCTGTGGTGTGACTCCTAGAATCTAGAAAGAGTGCAGAGAAGAGCAACAAAGATGATTAGGGAACTAGAGCCCAAAATATATGAGGAACGCTTGCACGAACTGGATATGTCTAGCTTAATGAAAAGAAAGACATGGGGTGACATGATAGGAGTGTTCCGATATTTAAGGGGCTGCCCCAAAGAAGAGGGAGTCAAACTATTCTCCAAAGCACCTGAGGGCAGGACAAGAAGCAATGAATGGAAACTAATCAAGGAGAGAAGCAACCTAGAACTAAGGACAAATTTCCTGACAGTTAGAACAATTAATCACTGAAACAACTTGCCTCCAGAAGTTGTGGGTGCTTCAGCACTGGAGGTTTTTAAGAAGAGCCTGGACAGATATTTGTTTGCAATGGTATAGGGTCTCCTGCTTGAGGAGGGGGTTGGACTAGAAGACCCCCCAAGGTCCCTTCCAATTCTATTATTCACATATTACTTTAGCTTTCCATGTGATGTTTCACTCTTGATTTGCTTTGTTTAATTTATGGGTGATTTTAAAAACCACCGATTTTGCATACTGGAGCCCCAGGCCTATCAATGCTTTGGGGGGAAAAAAAATAATTCCGGCATCTTTCCATTTAAAAGCATCCTAAGACAATTTGCAATTTGTCAGCAGTTCAGGATGGTGGGACGGTTAGCACAGATGTTGCAGGAAAGGTGAGATATTAGAGCTTGCCAATATTCCTGCTACTGCTGCATAAACTTTCAGTACACACTGGAAGTCTTGCTTTATAAGGGTTTATTTCCTTGCGATTGCATAATTCTAAAATATTTGCAAATACAGTAGTCCTCAACTTACAACCGTTAAGTGACCGTTCGAAGTTATAATAGCACTGAAAGTGACTTATGACCGTTTTTCACACTTATGACCATTGCAGCCTCCCCATGGTCACGTGATCAAAATTCAGGTGCTTGGCAACTGGCGTGTATTTATGACGGTTGCAGTGTCCCAGGGCGTGTGACCATTTTCTGCGACCTTCAGACAAGCAAAGGCAATGGGGGAGCCAGATTCACTTAACAACCGTGTTACTAACTTAACTGCAGTGACTCACTTAATAACTGTGGCAAGAAAGCTAATAAAATGAAGCAAAATTCACATAACAACTGTCTTGCTTAGCCACAGAAATTTTGGGCTCGGTTGTGGTTGTAACTTGAGGACTTGGGAACGACTCCAGAGGTGGATTTTGTTTTTAAACAAAACAACCTCCTTTTGAAGGGTTGACCTCCATTCCTACAAAGCTGGTGGGAAGGGATGTGGAATCCAGCTGGCAAGGGCAAAGTTGCAGAAGGCATGGCATCTTGAACTTTGGATGATGGGTGTTGTGGTCCAACAGCTGGGGGTATCAGGTTTTGAAGGGCAGCTGCTAGACAGTAGCCACATATCCACTTCAAAGTGTGAATCCCACTTCAAAAATCCAGAATGAGTGGGATTAAAACCTAGTCTTATTGAGAATGAGTTTTGTGTAGTGATTAAGGCATCAGGCTAGAATAGAATAGAATTCTTTATTGTCCAAGTGTGATTGGACACACAAGGAATAGAATAGAATAGAATAGAATAGAATAGAATAGAATAGAATAGAATAGAATAGAATAGAATAGAATAGAATAGAATAGAATTCTTTATTGGCCAAGTGTGATTGGACACACAAGGAATTTGTCTTTGGTGCATATGCTCTCAAGTGTACATAAAAGAAAAGATATATTTGTCAACAATCATGAGGTACAACACTTAATGATTGTCATAGGGTACAAATAAGCAATCAGGAAACAATCAATATTAATATAAATCGTAAGGATACAAGCAACAAGTTACAGTCATACAGTCATAAGTGGGAGGAGATGGGTGATAGGAACGATGAGAAGACTAATAGTAATAGTAATGCAGCCTTAGTTAATAGTTTGACAGTGGTGAGGGAATAATTTGCTTAGCAGAGTGATGGCGTTCGGGGAAAAACTGTTCTTGTGTCTAGTTGTCTTGGTGTGCAGTGCTCTATAGTGTCGTGGAGACTGTGAGTTCTAGTCCTGCCTCAGGTATAAAAGCCAGCTGGGTGGATGTTTTGAATTTGTCTCATTTTAGGCATGAAAGCTGGCTGGGTGATTTTGGGCCAATCACTCTTTTTCAGCCCAATGCACTTCACAAGGTTCTTGTTGTGGGGAAAATAGGAGGAGGAAATATTAGTTATGTTCTTCCCCTTGAGTTATTTATAACAAAAATAATAAAGGTGAGATTTTTTTTTTTAATTTTAGAATTTTTTTAAAAAAAAATCTAAGTAATTTTTCCTGAGTGGAGAAATACATGGCCAGCTACCATTTGGAGTATTTACAAGAGGGAAACATTTGGCTGGACCAGCGAGAAAGTGTTGCCTTCATTCGTCTCGGCCATTCAGATACATTGCTTTTACCCATGGAGGTTCCACACCACCTTCGCAGTTCAATCTCCAAGAAGAGCAGAGGTCTTCAAACTTGGCAACTTTAAGACTTGTGGACTTCAACTCCCAGAATTCTCCGGCTGGAGAATTCTGGGAGTTGAAGTCCACAAGTCTTAAAGTTGCCAAGTTTGAAGACCTCTGTCCTAGAGACACGCTTGATTTTTTTTTTCCTCTCGGTTTTTCTGCAAGGTTTCAACGAGGCCCAGGAATGGGTTCGTTTTTAAACCTCTCCCACTCCGTTGTTGCTGGCTTGCATTTGCGCTGCAGTTGTAAAACTCTTTCGCGAGTTGCCGATTGCCAGCCCTGAGCAGCGCCAGCCAAACGGGGCAGATCCGGACACGGGGGAGGGAGGAGCATCGCATTCACACGTGCGCGCCGGGAGGAGCTTTGTTCCACCCCTCGTCTGGCTCAGCTGAGCCGGCTGCGTCCTGGATTCGGCGGCAGGACCGCCGCTGCCATTTTACTTTCGACATTTTGAAGGCATCTGTGTTGTGGGGTTGCACACGTACACGCCTGGTTGGAGAGGAAGGGGTTAAAAACGAAACCATCGTTTTACAACCGCCAGCGTTGCCTGCAGCAACATTTATTTGCTTGTTTGTTTATGTTTATTTGATTTATTGATTCGTTTGTTTAAAAAAGTGCACCAATTAAGGTGGTGGAGCGGAAGTGAGAGAGCAGAAAACTGAGACTCTTGCAAGATTCAACTTCAAAAATTAAAAATTCCGAAATGACCTTCCTTTCCCAGAGGGGGAATTAATCCGATTTTCCTGTTCCAGTATGATTTTGGTGCTTTCACATTTTATTTATTTATTTATTTTTATTTATTTATTTTTATTTGTCAAGCATATATGATTACAAGCAAAGTATAAACAAAATATAAACATGATTGTGTTTCCTTCCATACACCAGGATGACTCGACAGAAAAAACATTAGATAGATAGATAGATAGATAGATAGATAGATAGATAGATAGATAGATAGATAGATAGATAGATAGATAGATAGATAGATAGATAGATAGATAGATAATAGTACAAGCATGATTATGAGTACAAGAAGTATGAATATATGGGTACATTAGGACAGGAACGGTAGGCACGATTGTGCGCTTATGCACGCCCCTTACCGACCTCTTAGGAATGGGGTGAGGTCGATGGTAGATAATCTAAGGTTAAAGTTTTTGGGGGTTTGGGGAAGAAACTACTGAGTCAGGTAATATATTCCAGGCATTGACCACTCTGTTGTTGAAGTCGAATTTTTTGCAATCAAGTTTGTATCGGTTTACATTAAGTTTGTATCTATTGTGAGCTCGTGTATTGTTGCAGTTGAAGCTGAAGTAGTCGTTAACAGGTAGGACGTTGTGGCAGATAATTTTGTGAGCTACACTTAGGTCGGATCAAAGGCGACGTAGTTCTAAATTTTCAAGTCCCAAAATTTCAAGTCTGGTTTCATAAGGAATTCTGTTGCAAACAGAGGACTTCCAGGACTCTTAAAAAGTGTACAAAACAGCCGCTGGTGTTTTTTTTTTTAAATCCAAAGCAAAATATTCCTTTTTTCCATAGATTTATATCAATTAGAGGGAGATCTGGCGGAGTTTTTGTGAGTTTTTATCCTGAATCTGGAAGTCTTGCAACAGTTCATTTAGTGACTGTTCAAAGTTAAAAAGCACTGAAAAAAGTGACTGATGACCATTTTTCACACTTACGACCATTGCAACATCTTCCATAGTCATGGAATGAAATCTCAGATCCTTGGCAACTGACTCATATTTATGACGGTTGCAGTGTCCCAGTCATGTGATCATCTTTTGCTGCCTTTTTGACAAGCAAAGTCAATGGGGAAGCCAGATTCACTTAACAACCATGTTACTAACTGAACAACTGCAGTGATTCATTAACAACTGTGGCAAAAAAGGTGATAAAATGGGCAAAACTCACTTGTCTCACTTAGCAACAGAAATTTTGGGCTCAACTGTCGTAAATGGAGGACTATGTATTTTTGTTTTTGGCTTGGATGAAAGGAGAGAGGGATGCTGATCAGATTTGCAGATTTAAAATTGGATTGGATAGTTTGTACCCTAGAATACAGGAATAAAATTCCAAAATAATCGCCACAGGTTGGAGAAATGGATAGATGCAGATAATTCAATCTTCTTTTAATTTGGGAAACCAGCCAAATGCATAAAGATAAGATGGGAACATCTGCCTTGGCAAAAGTATGTGCGAAAAGAGTCTTGAAATAGGAGTTGTGTGCAAATCAAACGTGTGGCTGCAAGTTAAAAAATAAATAAACATGTAATTTTAGGTTGCATCAACAATAGAGTTTCCAAAAGACAGACAGTAACAGTTCTGGTTTATTTTGCATTTTGCAGTTTGGTATTGGTGAAAGGTAACAGAAAAGAAGACAATACAACACAGGCTTTTTATGAAAAATAAATACATTATAGGGATTAAAATAAACCCAATCGTAAGGAAATAAAAAAGAGGAATATACTGTAGTACTAATCGGGGGCATTCTGGCATGGGATATGTATAAGAAAATCAAGATGATTATTTTCATCATTTTGATTAACAGAGCAAAACTTACTCCTTCCTTCCTTCCTTCCTTTCTTCCTTCCTTCCTTCCTTCCTTCCTTCCTTCCTTCCTTCCTTCCTTCCTTCCTTCCTTTCTTCCAACCATCTCTTTTTTCTTCCTTTTTTTCTTCTTCCTTCCTTTCTTCTTTCCTTCCATCCATTCATTCTTTAATTTTTCCTTCCTCTTTCTTTCTTTCTTTTTCTTTCTTTTTTCTCTCTTTCTTTCTTCTTGGTTCCTTCATTCCATTCATTCTTTAATTCTTCCTTTTTCTGTCTTTTTCTTCGTTTCTTGGTCCTTCCTTCCTTCCCTCCCTCCCTCCCTCCTTCCATTCATTCTTTAATTCTTCCTTCCTTTTTCTTCTTTTCTTGGTTCATCCTTCCTTCCCCCCTCCCTCCCTCCCTTTCTCACTTTCTTTCCATGTAAAAATGAGGATAGCTTTCAAGCATGCATTGTATTGCATCTCCCTGGAGGTTGAGCAACAGGTCGTAAGTCAAGGACTACCTGTAACACCTCTGCTCTGTGAGCTACATTAGCTTCTATCAATAGCTTCTGGCTGCAGTTCAAGGTGCAGGTTGCCACCTGCTGTATCAAGTCCTTTATGGCATGGGGCCTGGCTATTTGAGGGACCATCTGCTCTAGTTTACAACAGTTGGCTTCCATTAACAGAAAATAATAGGGTTGGAAGGGAAATAAACAACATTTCCACTACAGGTAGTCCTCTACTTAGAACCATTCTTTAGCAACCATTTGAAGCAGGGGCGGGTTCCTAATTTTTTTACTACCACTCTGTGGGCGTGGCTTATTTTGTGGGTGTGGCTTGCCAGCCATGTGACCGGGTAGGCGTGGGCCTCGGGAGCTTGGCAGCGGCCGGAGAAGCGGGGGGGCATTGCCCACCCGCAACGCAGCCCCCCACAGCAGGAGCAGCAAGACCGCGGCAGCAGTTCTTCTAGGAGGCTCCATCCGGCCTGAATGCTTCTCCCCATTCAATGATCCTAGGCTCCTGCCGCCCGTTCCCCCTCCCCTCAAAAGCTCGAGAAGCCTCGAACGTGCAAAAATGCCTGGGATCATCACCACGCGCTCGTGGCTTCTCGGACTGCTGAAGGGAGGGGAATGGAGATAGCTCCTGCCGCCCGTTCTTTCAGCATCTCACGCGCTCCCTCAACCATCCTCCCCTGCTTGGACTCACTGTGGGGTAGGAAGGCAGCGCATGCGCAGCGCCGAAAGCTCGGCTTCTGGGCATGCGCAGAAGAAATTTTTTAAAAAAATTAAAAAAAATTTTTTTAAAAAAATGGCGGCACCCAGGCACTGGCAACTGGTACTGTGACGTCACCAGCGGGCTGCTACCGGTGCTATATGGTCCTTCCTTTCTTCAAATAACATTTTGCACTGAATGACAGAATTGGAAGAGACCTTGGAGGTCTTCTAGTCCAACCTCCTGCTCAAACAGGAGATCCTACAGCATTCTGGACAAATGGTTGTCCAATCTCTTCTTAAAAGCCTCCAATGTTGGAGCACCCACAACTTCTGGAGGCAGTTCGGTCCACTGATTAATTGTTCTCACTGTCAGGAAATTTCTCTTTATTTTTAAGTTGAATCTCTCTTTAATAATCTTCCATCCATTACTTCTTATCCTGCCCTCAAGGTGTTTTGCAAAATAGGTTGTCTTCTTTTCTTTGCAACAGCCCCTCAAATATTGGAACACTGTTACCCCTAGTCCTTTTCTTTGTTAGACTAGGTACTAGTGGGCTGGGTGCTGGTGTGGACCGGTTCGCCCGAACCGGTTGTTCCGATTCTGCGCGATTTGGAGAACCGGCAAATTGGACCACCGGCTGGCCCCGCCCATGCCCATTTTTCGGGCCATTTTCAGGCCGTTTTTCTGGCCAAAATCTGCCCGAAAAACAGCCTGAAAAATAGTCCAAAAAACGACCCAAAACCAGGCCATTTGGGGGCCGTTTTCAAGCCATTTTCAGGCCCCCAAAACAGCCTGAAAATAGTCTTAAAAAGCTGGCTGTGAGAGGAAGAGAAGCCGGGTGAGCCCGACCCAGACGTGTCCTGGGTCCCCTCATCGCACAAGCAGCAACCTCGCACTCTTCCCCTCTCTGCTAGCCCCCTTCTTCACACGAGATCGCCCAGCAACGGAAAGGGAGAAGGGGGCGGCGTTTCTGTGTGGCACTCTTCCCAGTCTAGCTTGACACAGTCTCTCTCTCACACACAAACACACACACACACACACACACACAAACAGGTTGGATCTTTCTTTCCTCCCGCCCACCGCACCGGAGACCCCTGGATTTCCTCCCCAACCCTGCCTGTCCCATACAGGTACCACCCACACAAGTGACTCAGAGTTGGCCACGCCCACTCAGTCACATGACCCCCTCACCCAGCCACACCCACCCAGCCAGTCATTAGGGCAGAGAACCGGTTGTGGAGCCTACCACTGCTAGGCACCCAGTTCCTGCAACCATTCATTGTATATTTTATGTCAGGGAATTGCGCAGCAGGTGTCCAAAGGAAGTCAGAGATGCTGAAACAAACTTATACTTTTATATAAATAAATACATTTAATGTCTGTTTACAGCACATAAGATAGTCAGACCCATCACTACATCATGAGGTAAATTGTGAGGTAAATCACAGAACCGCATATAGAGCCCACACACAGAAGAAAAAGGCGGGGAAAAAGGAAACTCCCCCTTTACACCCAGCAACCAATCATAATGCAGATTTGCCTCAGGAGCCCACACACTCCAGCCAATCAGCTATCACTGTGTGTTCTAACCCATTATCCACTTTACTATTCCAATAGAATAGAATAGAATAGAATAGAATAGAATAGAATAGAATAGAATAGAATAGAATTCTTTTATTGGCCAAGTGTGATTGGACACAGAAGGAATTTGTCTTTGGTGCATATGCTCTCAGTGTACGTAAAAGAAAAGATACATTCGTCAAGAATCATGAGGTACAACACTTAATGATTGTCATAGGGTACAAATAAGCAATCAGGAAACAATATTAATATAAATCTTAAGGATACAAGCAACAAGTTACAGTCATACAGTCATAAGTGGGAGGAGATGGGTGATAGGAATGATGAGAAGACTAATAGCAATAGTAATGCAGCCTTAGTGAGTAGTTTGACAGTGGTGAGGGAATTATTTGTTTAGCAGAGTGATGGCGTTCGGGGGGAAAACTGTTCTTGTGTCTAGTTATCTTGGGACTGGACAACCATTTGTCTGAAATGGTATAGGATCTCCTGCTTGAGTTGGGGATTAGACTAGAAGGGACCTCCAAGGTCCCTTCCGACTCCGTTATTCGGTTGTAGGTTATAATATCAAAATCTTGAAAGCCGTATAATACTTCTTTCTCATGGAATTTTCTCTTCCTGGCCCAAGCTCATGTTTTCTTCCTGTGTATTTTCCTGAAGACCATTTCTGACCTTCTCTAGATGATCCCCTAACAAGACCATGTGTGTCGGGGGCTAATCTAACTCCCTCGTGATCAATTAACCCAGTTTCCTTGTTTGCATAACAGGCTAACATTCTCCTCTTCTTGCCCTACTTAAGTACCTTACGCAAACATAACTCTGCTGAATTATTGACTGCAAGCCCCACAGATTAATTTTGTACTTTATAAATAGTTCTGCAGAGCATTCACATAATATTAGTACAGTGGAACTGTAATAGGACTCCTTTTCCCTAATTTTTCTATGTTTCAGTCCAGCCTAGATTCAGGAGCAATAATTTGTGTAAAAGATGGAGAATTACATGTGGGCCTAAATCAAGGACTACCTGTACAGATAATCCTTGACTTACGACCATAATTGGGAGCAGAATTTCTGATGCTAAGCAAGGTGACAGTTGAGTGAGTTGTGTCTGATTTTGCAACCTTTTTATGCCACGGTTGTTAAGCGAATCACTGCAGTCGTTAAGGGAATCACCAGGTCGTAAAACAAATCCACCTCTCCCCCCCTTGACTTTGCTTATCAGAAGCCATTTGGGCAGGTCAGATCACTTGAACACATTGCAACTGTTGTAAAAACATGCCAGTTGCCCGAATTTTGATCACGTGACTACAAGGCTACTGAAATAGTTGTTAGTGTGAGGGACAGATGTAAGTTACTATATTCAGTTCGGGAAGTCCTCGACTTATGACCACAATTGAGCCCAACATTTATGTTGCTAAGTGAGACAAGTCACTGAATTTTGCCCCATTTTACCACCTTTCTTGCCACCGTTGTTAAGTGAATCTCTGCAATTGTTAAGTCAGTAACACGGTTGTTAAGTGAATCTGCCTTCCCCATTGACTTTGCTTGTCAGAAGGTCGCAAAAGGGGGGTCACATGACCCCAGAACACGCTAACAGTCAAAAATACGAACCGGTTGCCAAGCATCTGAATTTTGATCACGTGACCATGGAGATGCTGCAACGGTCGTAAGTGTGAAAAATGGTCATACTTGTCACTTTTTCCCCATTCTAACTTCAGACGGTCACTAAATGAATGGTTGTAAGCCAGTGGTGGGTTGCTCCTGGTACGGCCCAGTTCTGTGAACTGGTAGCACCGGCGGCGGGAGGCTCCGCCCACCAGCCCGGGACGCTTCTGCGCATGCGCACGCACGAACCGGAAGCAAAGGGTTTTAGAACTCACTACTGTTGTAAGCCAAGAACTACCTGTATTGTTGTAACTTCAAACAGCCGCTAAATGAATGGTTGTAAGTCGAGGACTCCGTGAACTTTGGAACTTCAAACAGTCGCTAAACAAATTGTTGTAACTTGAGGACTCCCCGCAGAGCCTTTTGCAGAATGGATCAGCACCGTTGAGTCTTTTCAGTCCCTATTTTACATTCAATAATATTATGACAAGATCTCTCCATGACCAAAA
This sequence comes from Diadophis punctatus similis, assembly GCA_023053685.1. NCBI lineage: Eukaryota > Metazoa > Chordata > Lepidosauria > Squamata > Dipsadidae > Diadophis > Diadophis punctatus. The sequence continues at coordinate 2,984,340 of JALIGW010000054.1, read as the reverse complement.
TTCCTGGGAGCTCTGAAGAATGAGTAAAAAATAATAGTACAAAGCTTTACTCTTGACTTGGTTGTTTCTGGCAAGTTTTTATAAATGTTCCATTTGGGGAAATTCATCAGAGGCTGTCACCTGTTCAGGCTATTACTGGCAGCCGATGGATATCTTTTTAAAGAGAATAATGAAACCGTGGTCCTCTTTTTTTTTTCCCCAACCCAGAGGGGGGGGGGAATAATCATTTTCACCTGAATTAAAGTAACTTTGATCTTTGTGTTTGATTGAACTTTCTTCTCTTGGCTTCAGAGAGAATAGATTAATAAACACTTTCAAATGGAAAAAAAATTGTGTTGGGAGAGAAAGAGGTTCCATTTCATCTCTTTAAGCCGCTCACTTTGTTGCTAACCTCGCTGTCTACCTGCTTTCCTCTTTTGCTCTCTACCTTTTTAAGTTGTCGATCTTTTTTTTTCTTTTCTTTTTATAAAACCAGCTCATCCATCCATTTCCTGCGAAGTTCTCCTTTTCCCCCACCCCTTTGTTGCTATTAATGCCGAAATGGGCAGATGATCAAAACAACAGCGTCAACAACAACAAATTGCAATGTTATTTTAATCAGGCTGAATGAAAGAGCAAATCAGAAAAAGGAGATATTTTTTTTAATCTCTCCCCCTCCCCCCTCCACCCCCAGAAAAACTGCATTGTACATCTGTCGTGTTTGGGATTAACGGAAGACTTTGAAAGAGCTGAAGACTTCTTCAACAAACTATCAAGCACAAGTGACCTCATTTCTTACAATATTCTCATTAATAAAAGCAGGAGGGCTCCAGACATCTGCTAACTCGGTTTTTAAGAATATTGCACTGCACGTAATTTGCCAGCAGGCAATATTACACTGCACGTAATTTGCCGGCAGGATATACAGATAACAGATTAACAGAGTTGGAAGGGACCTTGTAGGTCATCTAGTCCAACCCCCCCGCCCAAGCAAGAGAACCTACACCATTTCTGACAAATGGCAGTCCAATCCCTTCTTGAAAGCCTCCGGTGATGAAGCTCCCACAATTTCCGAAGGCAGGCTGTTCCATTGGTTGATTGATACATGTAGTCCTCAATTTATGAGTTCATTTAGCGACCGTTCGAAGTTATAACAGCACTGAAAAAAAGTGACAGATGACCATTTTTCAGAGTTACGACCTTTGCAATACCCCCATGATCATGCGATCAAAAGTCAGATGCTTGGCAACTGGTTCATATTTATGACCATGGCTGTGTCCCCAAGGTCATGTGATCATGTGATTCCCCTTTTGCGACCTTCTGACAAGCAAAGTCAACAGGGAGGCCAGATTCACTTAAGGACCGGGTTACTAACTTATCAACTGCAGTGATTCACAACAGCTGAGGCAAGAAAGGTCATAAAATGGGGCAAAAGTGACGTAACAACAAAAACATTGGGCTCAATTGTGGTCGTAAATCAAGGACACTGCAGAGGGAGGCTCCCCAAATAATTGAAGGATGTTTTTGAGCTACCGTATTTTTTGGAGTATAACTCCCAAGGGACTCTGGGCGGTGTACAGCAGAAAAAATGAACTATTTAATTAAAATTTAATAAAAAATTAACTATTTAGCTAATTAAAACAGCGATAAAAAATTAAAATGCATATAAAAGTTAAAACAATTCTATCATTCATACACGGGGTGACCACTTTAATACATTCTCGCTGGTCTCTATCCCCACGCCTGCCGGAAGAGCCAAGTTTTGACGGCTTTATGGAAGGCCAACAAGGTGGGGATGGTCCAGATCTCCGGCGGTAGTTCCACAGAGTCGGAGCCACCACAGAGAAGGCTCTCCCTCATGGTCCCGCCAACCGACATTGTTTGGCTGACGGGACCCAAAGAAGACCAACTCTGTGGGATCTGAGCGGTCACAGGAAGGTATGTGGTAGTAGGTGGTTCCGAAGTAGGAAGCTCTCTTCCTCCTTCTCCATCACCATCACTACCACTGGCCTTCACCAGAGAAATCTAAATCAAAGTGGATAAATAAATAAAACAATTTCCACTGAATCCTTTATTTTGGTCATTCCAGCACCACCATGTTAGACTGCTGTCCATCTATGCTTGGACTGGCATCAAATATACTCCCCATAACGGATCCCAATTTATACGTAGTCCTCAACTTACGACCACAGTGGAGCCCAAAATTTGTGTTGTTAAGGGAGACATAAGGCAGTTTTGCTCCATTTCATGATGTTCTTGTCACAATTGTAAATTGAATTGCTGTACTTGTTAATAATAATAATAATAATAATAATAATAATAATAATAATAACAACAACAACAACAACAACAACAACAACAACAACAACAACAACAACAGAGTTGGAAGGGACCTTGGAGGTCTTCTAGTCCAACCTCCTGCTTAGGCAGGAAACCCTACACTACTTCAGACAAATGGCTATCCAACATCTTCTTAGAAACTTCCAGTGTTGGCGCATTCACAACTTCTGGAGGCAAGCTGTTCCATGGATTAATTGTTCTAACTGTCAGGAAATTTCTCCTCAGTTCTAGGTTGCTTCTCTCCTTGATTAGTTTCCACCCATTGCTTCTTGTTCTACCTTCAGGTGCTTTGGAGAACAGCTTGACTCCCTCTTCTTTGTGGCAACCCCTGAGATATTGGAAGACTGCTATCATGTCTCCCCTGGTCCTTAAGTTAGTAACACAGTTGTTAAATGAAACTGGCTTCTCAATAGACGTTGTTTGTCAGAAGGTCAACAAAAGGTGATCGATCATATGTCCTTGGGACACAGCAACAGTCATAAATATAAACCAGTTGCCAAGCATCTGAATTTTGATCGCACGATCATGGGAATGATGCAAAAATCGTAACTGTGAAAAATGGTCACAAGTCACTTTTTTCAGTGCTGTTGCAACTTTGAAAGGTCACTAAATGAACTGTTGTAAGTCAAGGAGTATATTTATTTGTTTTAGATTTTTCTTGTATCCTGCCTTTATTACTTTCTAAGCAACACAAGGCAGTCAATATATGTAATGCTACTTTCTCCTCTTATTTCCCCCACTATAATAACCCTGTCGGATGAGTTGGGTTGAGAGAGTGTATTTATTTATTTATTTATTTATTTATTTATTTATTTATTTATTTATTTATTTATTTATTTATTCATTCATTCATTCATTCATTCATTCATTCATTCATTCATTCATTCATTCATTTATTTATTTATTTATTTATTTATTTATTTATTTATTTATTTATTTATTTATTTATTTATTTATTTATTTATTTATTTATTTATTTATTTATTTGTGAGACTTATATACCACCTCAAAATGCAAGCACTCTCTAAGCGGTTTACACCATTAAGCAATGTATATTTATGTATATATGTATATTTATATGGAGCTGAGGTGGCGCAGTGGTTAAAATGCAGCACTGCAGGCTGCTTCAGCTGACTGCTAGTTCAGCATTTCAGCTGTTCAAATCTCACCGGCTCAAGGTTGACTCAGCCTTCCATCCTTCTGAGGTCGGTAAAATGAGGACCCAGATTGTTGGGGGCAATATGCTGAACTCTGTAAACCGCTTAGAGAGGGCTGTAAAGCACTATGAAGCGGTATATAAGTCTAAGTGCTATTGCTATTGCTACTGCTATATTGCCCCCAACAATCTGGGTCCTCATTTTACCTACCTTGGAAGAATGGAAGGCTGAGTCAACCCTGAGCCGGTGAGATTTGAATAGCTGAACTGCTGATCACAGTCAGCTAAAGTAGCCTGCAGTACTGCACTCTAACTGCTGTGCCACCTCGGCTCATCAATTAGTCACTTTTGCCAGAACTGTCGTAATTTCAAATGGTCACTTAAGCAAAACTTGAGGGCTGTCTGTAGCCAGCCAAGGAAGGGAAGAATATATGAGATTCACACAGGGATTTTCCAAGCTGGATATTATGTGTGGAAAGAAACGAACTATATGTAAGGTTCGCCATTGTATCTATCAACTCTTTTAATTCTATCCCTGTTTTAATTCAATTTATAATGCCTTGGTAAGACCACACTTGGAATATTGCATCCAGTTTTAGTTGCCATGATGTAAAAAAAGGGATGTTGAGACTCAGAGTGCAGAAAAGAGCAACAAAGATGGTTAGGGGACTGAAGGCTAAAACATAAAGAACAGTTGCTGGAATTGTATATGTCTACTTAATGAAAAGAAGGACTAGGAGTGGTATAAGAGCAGTGTTCCGATATCTCAGGGGTTGCCACAAAGAAGAGGGAGTCGAGCTATTCTCTGAAGGCAGAACAAAGAAGCAACAGATGGAAACTAAACCAGAACTAAGGAGAAATTTCCTGATAGTTAGAACAATTAATCAGTGGAACAGCTTGCCTCCAGAAGTTGTGGATGCTCCAACACTGGAAGTTTTAAGAAGAGATTGGACAGCCATTTGTCTGAAATAGTACAGGGGTCTCCTGCTTTAGCAGGGGGTTGGATTAGAAGACCTCCAAGATCCCTTCCAACTCTGTTATTCTGCTATTCTAAGTCAATGCCGCATAAAATCTGGGATCTAGGACTCCTAGCTTTGCCTGGTTGTCTGAAGTCAAGTTTGACCTTAGGTTTTTGGGTTGGGGAAATGCCAGACAGATATTGTCGGGCGCACACATATGTGGGTGGCTGGCTGTGCACACGGATAATTTTGCCCCTTGTTGGCGACGCAGTGAACGCGGGTCACCCACAGTGCATAATTGAAGACTTAGCCCCTAGCCGTCGACAAGCCAAAAATCCTCAGAAAAGGAACTGCAAAAAGACCTTGATTTGTATGGTTGCATTGTGGAGATAATCGCCGGGGTGGGGGCAACCCTGTGCATGGCATGGAAACCCCCCCCCCTCAAATAAGGAGTCCCAATGTGCAGCACATTCTTTGAAGAGGCCATTTTCATTATTAACAGGGCTACCTCCATTGAAGAGAAAGGTTGCTGCTGAACACATTCCTTGCGTCTTGTTTAGGCATGCTGGGTAAAATATTAACAAATGGTGTGAAAGAAGAACCCAGATGGTGTCAGAACACTGGCAGGATCCCAAATGCATTGAGTGTTTTTCCTCTTCTTTCTTTCTTTCTTTTTTCTTTTTCTTTCTTTCTTTCTTTTTCTTTCTTTCTTTCCTTCTTGCTTTCTTCTTTCTTTTTTCTTTCTTTCCTTATTTCCTTCCTTCCTTTGCTTCTTTCTCCTTTCTCCTTTCTTTCTTTCTTTCTTTCTTTCCTTCCTTCCTTCCTTCTCCTTCCTTCCTTCCTTCCTTTTTCTTTCTTTTTTGTTTTTCTCTCCCTCCCTCCCTCCCTCCCTCCCTTCTTTTCTTTTTCTTTCCTTCCACTGGAATAGAATTGGGGGAACATGCCTCCAGCATCCTCTGATCATATCTTAGATCTCCAGGGGCAGGGGGAGAATTTTGCCAAGGCCATGTAGCCAAAAAAGAGAGAGAGAATGAAATAAAATGTCCAAATCAAGTTGCGTAATGCACAATTAAAAATCGAGGTTCTGAAACGAGCGGTGCCTGAGGCTTTCTTGTTCTGTTTGCTCATTCTGGTAAAGCCAGCGGTTGGGTGTATTTATAAAGTGTCAAGGTGAACGGATTGGCAGTGTGTAAATGGAGATATGGTACACCACTTTGAAATGACAATTGTTGTATACCTTTCAACAGGGCTCATTATGTCCGACGGCGCTTTACAAGAATTTCAATAGCAGAGAGAGAGTGGGATAGAAACAGAACGGCAAAAAAAAACCCCCAAAGTTTGTTAGTAAGAATTTAATTGTGGTGATTCCATGAACACATTCACAGAATTAAGTTTGGAACACGGTTATTAAGTGAATCTGGCTTCCCCATTGACTTTGCTTGTCAGAAGGCCGCAAAAGGGGATCATGTGACCGCGGGACATGCGACCATCATAAATATGTTTTAGTCTCCAGACCTTAGTTGCTCTTCTTTGCACTTTTTCCAAAGTCTCAACATCTTTTTTGTAATGTGGTGATCAAAACTGAATGCAGTATTCCAGGTCTGGCCTTGCTAAGGATTTATAAAGCGATACTAATACTTCACGTGATTTTGATTCTATGCCTCTGTTTATACCACCAAGGATTGTATTCGCTTTTTGGGCTGCTGGCTCATGTTTATGTGATCGTCTACTACAGAGGTCTTCAACCTTGGCAACATTAAGACTTGTGGACTTCAACTCCCAGAATTCTCCAGCCAGCATAGCTGGCTGGAGAATTCTGGGAGTTGAAGTTCACAAATCTTAAAGTTGCCAAGTTTGAAGACCTCTGGTCTACTAGGATTTAGATTTAGATTTATTATTAGTGTTGGAAGGGACCTTGTAGGTCATCTAGTCCAACCCCCTGCTCAAGCAGGAGTTCCTACACCATTTGAGACAGATGGCAGTCCAGTCTCTCCTTGAAGGTCGCAAGTGTTGGGGCTCTCACGATCTCCGCTGGCAAACTGTTCCACTGGTTGATCGCTCTCACCGTCAGAAAGTTTCTCCTCACTTCCAGGTTGAATCTCTCCTTGGTCAGCTTCCATCCGTTATTCCTTGTTTGGCTTTCTGGTGCCATAGAGAACAGCCTGACCCCCTCCTCTCTGTGGCATCCCCTCAAGTATTGAAACACTGCTATCATGTCGCCCCTGGTCCTTCTCCAAGATCCCTCTCACAGTTATTGTTTTTGAGCCAGGTTTCACCTAATCTATACTTGCACCTTTGGTTTTTCTTGCCTAAGTGTAAAAAATCTTGCTTTGCAGTAACATTTGGGGCTCTGGCCTGGAGCATCACACCAAATGCAACTCAGATGAGGGCATCATGACAATTGAAGGGGCCTAAATTGACTTTGTTTGTCAGAAGGTCGCAAAAGATGGTCACGTAACTCTGCAACATCATAAACCAGTTGTCAAACATATGAATGTAAATCACATGACCATGGGGATGCTGCAACGATCATAAGTGTGAAAAAGGTCGTAAGTCACTTTTTTCACTGCTGTTGTAACTCCAAACCGTCTGTAAATGGACTGTTGTAAGTCAAGGATTATCTGCAATTGTTCTAACTTTTAGGAAGTTTCTCTTTAGTTCTAGGTTGCTTCTCCCCTCCTCTTTTCCTCTCAGAGGCATCAGGAGAGCTGCTCTGTAGCTTTCCTTCCTTCCTTCCTTCCTTCCTTCCTTCCTTCCTTCCTTCCTTCCTTCCTTCCTTCCTTCCTTCCTTCCTTCCTTCCTTCCTTCCTTCCCTCCTTCCTTCCTTCCTTCCTACGAATGGTTGTAAGTCAAGAACTTCCTGTAAAAAAGCCAATGCAATCTTAAGCTGCATTAACAGAGGGATACAATCAAGATCAAATGAGGTACTAATATCACTCTATAAAGCCTTAGTAAGACCACATCTAAAGTACTGCATCCAGTTTTGGTCACCACATTATAAAAAAGATGTTGAGACTCTAGAAAGAGTGCAGAGAAGAGCAACCAAGATGATTAAGGGACTGGAGGCTAAAACATACAATGAACGGTTGCAGGAACTGGGCATGGCTAGTCTAGCGAAGAGAAGGACCAGGGGAGACATGATAGCAGTGTTCCAATATTTGAGGGGCTGCCACAGAGAGGAGAGGGTCAAGCTATTTTCCAAAGCACCTGAAGGCCAGAGAAGGAATAATGGATGGAAACTGAACAAGGAGAGATTCAACCTGGAAATAAGGAGAAATTTCCTGACAGTGAGAACAATCAACCAATGGAACAGAAGTTGCCTTCGGAAGTTGTGGGAGCTTCATCCCTGGAGGCTTTCAAGAAGAGACTGGACTGTCATCTGTCAGAAATGGTGTAGGGTTTCCTGCTTGGGTGGGGGGTTGGACTAGATGACCTACAAGGTCCCTTCCAACTCTGTTATAATCTGCTAAATCTGTTAATATCTAAATTACAGATTTCAATCAATCAGAATAGAGTTGGAAGGGACCTTGGAGGTCTTCTAGTCCAGCCCCGCTCAAGCAGGAGAACCTCTACCATTCCAGACAAGTGGTTGTCCAGTCTCTTCTTAAAAGCCTCCAGTGATGAAGCTCCCACAATTTCTGAAGACAAGCGGTTCCACTCATTAATTGTTCTCACTGTTAGGAAATTTCTCCTTAGTTCTAGCTTGCTTCTCTCCTCCTCCTCCTCCTCCTCCTCCTCCTCCTCCTCCTCCTCCTCCTCCTCCTCCTCCTCCTCCTCCTCCTCCTCCTCCTCCTCCTCTCAGAGGCAGCGGGAGAACCTGCCCTGCAGCCCTCCAGCTAAGAAACGTGTCCAGTTGCAGATTTCATCAAATGCCTCTTGAAGAAAAGCCTCGGCGCAAAAGAATAGAGGAGAGTAAATTGTCATCTCCTGCAGCCAGAATCTCATTACATAAGATGCACTGACGTAAAGAGAAAGTCAAGTATTTTAAGCAGGCAGGGACTTCTGAAGCTGCCTAACAATGCACCTCCGGCGAATATTATTACGGGGGACAGGAAATATCTCCCGCTTAATCTGTAGGTGACTCAGGAGGAGGCCTTTGATTTGACAAGCAGAAAGGAAAAGCAGTGACATTTCTTAAAAGCCAGATTTTTGAGGCTGAATTGTTGCACGCTTTTACTCCGCTCCTGCCTGAAGCATGCTTAAGTTTCCTTATCAAAACCTTTCTGGGTTTTACTTTATCGTATTTTATTTCCCGCACAGCGCGTGGTTGTACGGGTAATCCTCAACTTACGACCACAGTGGAGTCTAAAATTTCTGTTGCTAAGAGAGGCAGTTGTCGAGTTTCATCCCGTTTTATTTATACAGTTTAAGGGAGTAGGGCGGCATATAAGAGCACTAAACAAATAAATAAATAAATAAATAAAATATATTTCTTTGAGTCCTATAGCCACCCATCTCAGCAAATCACCCATCTCAGCAAATCACCATTCAAAAAATGTATATTATAGCTAAAATCTTTTTTTTTAAATTTTAAAACAATAAAACAGGAAAAGCCATTAAAACACTAAAAAAAACGTTACAATGTCTAATTGGAGTACAAACAAAGCAAGACATCGGGCCTGTTAACAATGAGCTTCATGACCTTTTTTGCCACAGTTGTTAAGCGAATCACTGCAGTTGTTAAATGAGTAACAAAGTTGTTAAGTGAATCTGGCTTCCCCATTGACTTTGCTTGTCAGAAGGTCGCAAAAGGGGACACTGCGTCATAAATACGAGCCAGTTGCCAAGCGTCTGAATTTTAACCCCATGACCACGGGGATGCTACAACGGTTGTAAGTGTGAAAAATACCGTATTTTTCGGAGTATAAGACGCACCTTAGTTTTTGGGGAGGAAAATGGGGGGGGGGGAAATCTACCTACCAGGTATTCATCTGGCTAGCATCCTTAGTCTGGTCAGCTTCAGCACATTATTTTATCCTCTGGTTACGGCTGAAAAAAATCTTCTTCGGAGAGAGTAGGAATGGAAAAATCCTGCAAGCTGGGAAGATCGTTAGCACCTCGTTAGGGCTGAAAAAAATCTTCTTTGGTGGGAGTAGCAATGAAAACAAGCCTGCAAGCCTGGGGAAGATCGTTAGCACCTCGTTAGGGCTGGGGAAAAAAAGCTTCGGAAAAGCTACATTCGGAGTATAAGACGCACCCAAATTTTCAGCCACTTTTAGGGGGGGGAAGGTGCGTCTTATACTCTGAAAAATATGGTAGTCATGTCACTTTTTTCAGTGTCATTGTAACTTCAAAGAGTCACTAAATGAACGGTTGTAAGTCGAGGACTACCTGTATTCAAAGAGATTACGCCTTAATTAACTCCCTAAAATAAGGCTGGGAAATTTCTCTTTAAAACTTCAAGATTTTCTTTTTACTTATTTATTTTTTTAAGAAATTTTATACCGCTGCCCAACTCACTCACTCAGTGACTCTGTGTGGCTTACAGATATTAATTTATTCATTCTGTATGAAAACTATGTACAGGTTGTCCTTGGTTTACGACCAGTCACTTTGAAGTTATGATGGGCTTGAAAAAAGTGACTTACGACCATCCTGTCCTCAATGTTATGACCGCCACATCACTCCTTACAGTCACATAATCACATTTCTGGTGTTTGTCAACAAGCTGGTATTTATGACCAGTGGCTGAATCCTATGGCCCCGTGAACCACATTTTGTGACTTTATTGTCATGTTCTGGCAAAAAAAATCCCCTTTAGATAAGCTGGATTCAGACTTACAACCATGTGATTTGCTTGACAACCGTGGTAATTGGCTTAAGGACCATCATAAAAATGGTCATGAAATTGAGTCTGTTAAAGAGATGACTTGACTTACGGCCAGAAACTGACAACCAAAAACATGGATATAGATAGTCCTTGATTTACGACCTCAGTTGAGCCCCAAATTTCTGTTGCTAAGCAAAATAGTTGCTAAGTGAGTTTTTCCCCATTTTACGACTTTCCTTACCACAGTTGTTAAGTGAATATGGCTTCCCTATTGACTTTGCTTGTCAGAAGTTTGCAAAAGGGGATCACATGATCCCAGGACACTACAACCGTCATAAATATGGGTTAGTTTTCAAGCGCCTGAATTTTGATCTCATGATGATGGGGATCCTGCAGTGGTGTTACGTGTGAAAAATAATCACAACTCACTTTTTTCAGTGCTGCTGTGACTTCAAACGGTCACTAAATGAACTGTTGTAAGTCGAGGACCACCTGTATGATTGTGGTCATTGATTCAAAGACTAGCTATAGTTTGCGGCTGCTTGATCCCACCCAAGGAATGATGGGGCAGGCCTAGACACTAATTTCCTTGAACATTGACAGACTTGAACATTGGGCACTGTCTAACAAAATGAAATTCAATGGTGAAAAAAGGAAGGTTCTACATTTAGGCAAGAAAAACAAAATGCACAGGTACAGTATATGTGGTACCTTGCTCAACAGTAGTAACTGCGAGAGGGATCTTGGAGTCCTAGTGGACAACCATTTAAATATGAGCCAGCAGTGTGCAGCAGCTGCCAAAAAAGCCAACACAGTTCTAGGCTGCATTAACAGAGGGATAGAATCAAGATCACGTGAAGTGTTAATACCACTTTATAATGCCTTGGTAAGGCCACACTTGGAATACTGCAGTCAGTTTTGGTCGCCACGGTGTAAAAAAGATGTGGAGACTCTAGAAAGAGTGCAGAGAAGAGCAACAAAAATGATTAGGGGAGTGGAGGATAAAACATAGGAAGAACGGTTGCAGGAACTGGGTATGTCTAGTCTGATGAAAAGAAGGTCTAGGGGTGACATGATAGTAGTCTTCCAATATTTGAGGGGCTGCCACAAAGAAGAGGGAGTCAAGCTATCCTCCAAAGCACCTGAAGTCAGGACAAGAATTAATGGATGGAAACTCATCAAGGAGAGAAGCAACCTAGAACGAAGGAGAAATTTCCTGACAGTTAAAACAATTACTCAATGGAACGACTTGCCTCCAGAAGTTGCGAATGCTCCAGCACTGGAAGTTTTTAAGAAGAGATTGGACAACCATTTGTCTGAAATGTTGAGTTTTGTGCCTCGCAGGGGGTTGGACTAGAAGACCTCCAAGGTCCCTTCCAACTCTGTTATTCTATTCCTGCCACCTGGACTTAGTTGTTGTTGTTGTTTGTGCTCTTACCAATGCTCTTCCTTCCTGTCTCTTGGTTGTTGATGTCTCACCTTCCTTCTGTTCCTCACCTATCCTTCTCACAATCTGTCACACCAAGGTAGCCGCCCGCCTGGCCTTACCGGGTGGGAGCATTTCAGATTAAGATATTAAGGTCAGGAAGTTAAATATAGGAGGAAACAGCCCCATCAGTAGCTTGTTACTAAGTGGTTTGAAGTTTTCCCATTCATCATACAACAGTTGCTAATGGGGGGGGGGGGAGTTGTCAAAATCTATAAAAAGGCAAAATTTTGTTTCACATACACACACACCAGTTTTGCTACTATAACGTAAGTGAGAGATTGGAAGAGGCAGGGAAAATACAGAAGTCAGAACAAAAAGTAGGCAGTCCAGAGATAAAAGCAAGTTGGTTCCCAGCTTAGTCATAAGTGGCAATTCAAGGCAGAATCGAATCGAATCGAATCGAATCGAATCGAATCGAATCGAATCGAATAGAATAGAATAGAATAGAATAGAATAGAATAGAATAGAATAGAATAGAATAGTTGGAAGGGACCTTGGAGGTCTTCTAGTCCAACCCCCTGCTTAGGCAGGAAACCCTACACCACTTCAGACAAATGGGTGTCCAATCTCTTCTTAAAATCTTCCAGTGTTGGAACATTTAAAACTTCTGGAGGCAAGTTGTTCCACTGATTAATTATTCTCACTGTTAGGGAGTTTCTCCTTAGTTCCAGGTTACTTCTCTCCTTGATTAGTTTCCAACCATTGTTTCTTGTCCTGCCCTCTGGTGTTTTGGAGAACAATTTGACCCCCTCTTCTTTGTGGCAGCCCCTCAAATACTGGAACACTGCTATCATGTCACCCCTAGTCCTTTTTTTCTTTAGACTAGCCAAACCCAAATCCTGCAGCCGTTCTTCCTATGTTTTAGTCTCCAGGCCTTTGTTTGATCATCTTAGTTGCTCTTCTCGGAACTTTTTTCCAAAGTCTCAACATCTTTTTTGTAACGTGGTGACCAAAACTGGATGCAGGATACCAGGTGTGGTCCTACTAGGGTTTTATAAAGCGGCACTAATACTTCACCTGATCTTCATTCTATGCCTCTGTTTATACATTTAAAAGTTGTTGGTGAGCAGGTGGTCTTGTGACTGCTGCCCCTTTGGTTAGATCTTTCATTACCAGGTAAGGTTTGCCAAATGTTAACCAATCTTCAATTTCACCCCTTTGCAGTACGTTGTTAAACTGTTTATCAATAGTAAAGTGACCAGATTTTTTTTTAAGCGGGACGGGGGGGGCGGGCCCGCCTGGGCGCCGCCATTTGAGTTTTGCCCTCTGCGCATGCGCAGAACGCCGCGCATGCGCAGAGGGCAAAACACAGCAAATGTTGGCGTCCAGGTGGGGGGGGAGGCGGGAGGCCTTTCCTCGCCTCCCGCCTCCCCTTCGGGAGCCGGGAGCCCTTCGGGAGCCCGCCTCCCCTTCGGGAGGCCTTTCCTCGCCTCCCGCCTCCCCTTCGGGAGCTGCCCTGGGGCCGGGCTGGCAAGCGACAAACGGGAGGCGGGAGACGGGGAAAGGAGGCAGCCGGCAGCTTACCTGTCGCGAGCTCCAGGCATCCAAGCCCCGCGGTCTCCCGGTCGCCCGTTCGGCCCCAGGGCAACGGCGGCAGCGAGGCGACGGGGGGAAGGAAGGGGAGGGGGACGAGGAAGGGCTGTTTGTGCCGCCGGAGGGGCCGCTCATGAGCTCAAACCGGCGACGGCTCCTCGTCCCTCACCCCTCCACCCGCATCCCAACAGCAGCGGCGCCTCCGAGGGCGGGGCTAGGGATGGGGCAGGGGAAGGAGAGGAGGAGCAGCCCCCCTTCCCCCTCTCCCCAGCAGGCAGCCGCCTCGCTGAAATTCCGCTTTGCCCGACTTGCTTCCGGTAGTACCTCTCTTTTGTGCTTCCCGGCTAAGGTGACCAGACGTCCCGTTTTGGCATTCTTTCCAAAAAAAGCGGGACTTTTTGGAAAGAATGCGGGACGCGGGACACACGCTTGAAAAGCGTGTCTGTCCCGCCAAAAGCGGGACGTCTGGTCACCTTAATCAATAGCCATGCTGGCTTCCTCTACTTTATTACTATGATGATGATGATTGGTCACACAATTATTATTCTGTTTGCAGCATTGTGAAGTCACAGCTGCCAGCAAATCAGGGGTGGGTTCCACTTACCTTTGCCACCGGTTCGCATCGCGCGCGTACGCGCGTCCCCTTGTGCGATTTCACTTCCGCGCATGCTCAGAAGCAGGAATTAGCCCGAAACACAGCTGAGGAGCTCATCAGCTGTGCTTCGGGCAAAGAAATAAAGGTCAGGTCGGTATTCACCCGTGGGGGGCAGGAGGGCTCTTTTTGAAGCCGCGTAAGGGGAAAAATCCAAAAAAAGAGATGGCGGCGCACACGGAACGGCACCGACAGTGAAGTCACCAGCGGATTGCTACCGGTTCGGGCGATCCGGTCCAAACCGGGAGGAACCTACCCCTGCAGCAATTTAGCTGGGCCTTCATATAAGTTGTGTTCTTCCCAAGAACCTAGGATGTGGTAATGTATAGGTCGTCCTCGAGTTACGATCACAATTGAGCCCAAAATTTATGTTGCTAAGGGAGACATTGGTTAAGTGAGTCGGCCCCGTTTTACAACTTTTCTTGCCACCGTTGTTAAGTGAGTCGTTGCATTTATTAAATTAGTAACAGGGTTGTTAAGTGAATCTGGCTTCCCCATTGACTTTGCTTGTCAGAAGGTCGCAAAAAGGGGATCACGTGACCCCGGGATGCTGCCACGGTCATAAATATGAACCAGTTGCCAAGCATCTGAATTTTCATCCCATGACCCTGGGGATGTTACAGCGGTCCTAAGTGTGAAAAACGGCCGTAAGTCACTTTTTTCAGTGCCGTTGTCACTTCGAACGGTCACTGAATGGATGGCTGTAAGTCGAGGACTCCTTATATGAAAAAATAAAACTAAAAATATAGAAAACCATGAAATCTGAAGGCCGAATCTTTTCTGTGGTTCCTTCTAAGAACCAGCGATGCTCTCCCTATTGTACAAAGTTAACACCCCACCCCTCTCCTAGAAGAATGAAATATTTTGAGAAATATTTTAAAAAGGCAGAATATTATGTTTCCCTAAAGGAGAAACATGTTTTTAAAGACAGAAAGCAGCCCCCACCTTTCTTAATAGCCCCAGCAGGACTGGGCCAGCCTATCTACAAGACAAAAGACCTTCAGTTCCAGGGTGACGGGATTAAGACATGGCCCTTCAGGACCTCATAGGACAGTGATGGCGAACCTTTTTTTCCTCCGGTGCCGAAATAGTGCGTGCACGCGCTATTGCACGCACGTGCGTGCCCACACCCATAATTTAAAGCCCCCCACTTGCCCCACCCCCCTGTGCATGCATGCGTGATCCCCCCCCACTCCCCCGTTTCCCGACTTCCAGTGGGCCCAGTAGGCCCGTTTTTTGCCCTCCCCAGACTCCAGAGGCTTTCTTGGAGCTTGGGGAGGGCGAAAATGCTCCCCCCGCCACCCCGGAGGCCCTCCGGAGGCCAAAATCGCCCTCCCAGAGCCTCTGCACAAGCCAAAAATCAGCTGGCGTGCACACACATGCGCGCTGGAGCTGAGCTAGGGCAACGGCTCGCGTGTCGGCAGATATGGCTCCGCGTGCCACCTGTGGCACCCGTGCCTTAGGTTCGCCATCACTGTCATAGGACCATTTAGTAGAAGACACAGAGCTCACTGCGTTGCACAATCTCCTAAGGACATTGCATCATCCAGCAAACTTCAACCAAGCCTGGGAGCTCAGACAAACATGACCCCATAAGACTCTGACAACAGCCAATAGAATACATGCCCTTGCACAGGAACAGGAAGCTCAAGTTCAAAGCCCCAAGAGAAGGTATTAAAAAAACCCCACTCTTAACTCCATGTGGTCAGCTGCACCAGAGAACCATGTGCTTGGTGGTTCTGCTTCATCCTTAAACCATCTTTCCAATCAGCCTCCATGTTAGAAGAGCCGAGGTGGCTCAGTGGTTAAAATGCAGCACTGCAGTTCAGCAGTTCAGCTGTTCAAATCCCACCAGGCTCAAGGTTGACTCAGCCTTCCATCCTTCCAAGGTGGGTAAAATGAGGATCCAGATTGTTGGGGGCAAGAGGCTGACTCTGTAAACCGCTTAGAGAGGGCTGTAAAGCACTGTGAAGCGGTATATAAGTCTAAGTGCTATTGCTATTGCTATTCCAGTGTCTTCCTCCCAGCTTGGAACTGAACCGGATGGATATTTCTTCCAACATTGTCTTTGCTTGTTAAACCCGGGGCCTTTTTGCAGTCAGGTTTTTCAAATGTCAAGTGCAAGATTGGCCCTTTCGGATACTTTTATTATATTGAAGTAGGGAAGACAGGTATGAAAAGAAAGGTGTCTCGTCCCTTCTTTCCTTTCACGGCATTTTGAACCTCCTGCCATTTTCTGCCTTCAATAGCCCACCAGATGCAAAGCGTGCCTTTATTTTTATTTATTTTTTTAATCTCCCCACCAGCGGCTCAGAAGCTGAGAAAATGATATAGATGTAACTTCCGGCATTTTAGACTTTCTTTTCCATTTATATGCAAATGCCGACCTTTCACCCAGGCTGTCTCCAAGAAGTATTTCCTTAAAAATGCAAATAGCACGTTTCAATCCTGGCTGCCTCTGCAGCGGCTGGGGTACAGTATTATTACTATGATCACATCGTTTAACCTTGCCGGTGCTGGGAGAAAATAAATAAATAAATAGCTAAGATTGCACCGAAGTCCGTAATTTATTTTTGCATCTGAAATCCAGAGGCGATGAGGCAGAAAGCAAAAACATCGTTAAGGGGAGAGAAGTGGTACATAACTGGAAAAACCCATTCAGGAATAAGGAAACAAACCTCGACAGGATGTGTGTACAGGTAGTCCTCAACTTATGACCATTCATTTAATGACCGAAGTTCCAATGGCACTGGAAAAAGTGACTTATGACTGGTCCTCCCACTTTCAACCACTGCAGCATCCCCAGGGTAAACTGGACCTTTTTTTAAAAACCGTAGTTGTTAAGCGAACCAGTGTGGTTGTTAAGTGGATGACACTAGGGGTGGGTTCTAACTTACCTCGCCGCCGGTTCGCTTCCTCCCACGCCGCGTACCTGCACGTGCATTGCGCGCCACACCGCACAGGTGCGCACATGCGCAGTGCCAAAATGTGGCTTCTACGTATGCGCAGAAGCAAAAACCAGCAAAAAAAGCCCCCCAAAAAGCCAAAAAAATATCGCAGCGGCCACAAACCAGCACCGACAGAACCAGATCCATGACGTCCCCACCGGTTTACTACTGGTTCTATAGAACCGGTCCGAACCGGGAGCAACCCACCTCTGGATCACTCATTCATTAAGTGAATCTGGATTCCCCCTCTTGACCGCCACAAACCGCAATCATGTGACCTTAAGGATGTTGTAGCTGTTGCAAAGACGTACCGGTTGTCAAGCAACCAAATGTTGATCGCATGACTGTGGGAATGCTGTGACAGTCATAAGTGCGAGGGTTGGAATTTCAAACGGTCGCTAAGTGAATGGTTGTACACCAAGGGCGACCTGTATACATCCACTCTCCTATGAAGCCAGGAAGCCAAATTCACTTAAACACCTTGTTGTTAAAAATCTGTAGAGATTCTCAGTCATCCAGGTTGTCCCAAAGGTGTTTTTTATTTTATTTTTTATTTTTTATTTTTATTTATTTATTTATTTTATTTGTCAAAACGTGTACAAGATAACAGGTATGGTATAAACATAAACAAAAGCAAAGTAGGTACAGGTAAATTAGGACAATAGGACAGAAGGACAGGGACGGTAGGCACAATGGTGCGCTTATGCACGCCCCTTACAGACCTCTTAGGAATGGGGTGAGGTCGACTGTAGACAGTCTAAGGTTAAAGTTTTTGGGGTTTGGGGAAGAAACCACAGAGTCAGGTAGTGCATTCCAGGCATTGACGACTCTGTTGCTGAAGTCAGTATTTTCTGCAGTCGAATTTAGAGCGGTTTACATTAAGTTTGAATCTATTGTGTGCTCGTGTATTGTTGCGGTTGAAGCTGAAGTATTCATTGACAGATAGGACATTGTGGCAGATGATTTTAGCAATAGCACTTAGACTTATATACCGCTTCATAGTGCTTTACAGCCCTCTCTAAGCGGTTTACAGAGTTCAGCATATTGCCCCCAACAATCTGGGTCATCATTTTACCGACTTCAGAAGGATGGAAGGCTGAGTCAACCTTGAGCCGGTGAGATTTGAACAGCTGAACTGCTAAACTAGCAGTCAGCTGAGTAGGTTGCAGTGCTGCTTTTAACCATTGCGCCACCTCGGCTCCTATTACTACATTTAGATCAGATCAAAGGCGACGTAGCTCTAAGCTATCTAAGCCCAAAATTTCAAGTCTGGAATAAGGTATTCTGTTGCGAGCAGAGGAGTGGAGGACTCTTCTAGTGAAATATTTCTGGACTCCCTCAATTGTATTAATGTCCGATATGCAGTGCGGGTTCCAGACAGGTGAGCTGTATTCGAGGATTGGTCTGGCAAATGTTTTGAATGCTCTGGTTAGCAGTGTAATATTGTCAGAGAAGAAGCTACGCAAGATTAGATGAATAACTCTTAGTGCCTTTTTGGCAATGTTGTTTCAATGGGCCCTGGCACTTAGGTCATTAGATATGAGTACTCCAAGGTCTTTAACAGAAGACGTTTCGCTTCTCATCCAAGAAGCTTCTTCAGCTCTGACTGAATGGTGGGGAATGGAAGGATTTATACTCCTTGCAGACAGCTGGTCATTTGCATCCTTTTTAGAGGGTCATTGAAGATAAACCTCCAACTGGCCTCAACGGATGCAAATGACCAGCTGTCTGCAAGCAGTATAAATCCTTCCATTCCCCACCATTCAGTCAGAGCTGAAGAAGCTTCTTGGATTAGAAGCGAAACGTCTTCAAAAGAAAAAAAAACCAGAAAGTCCAGTTGCCTCCTGGAAAAAGCACCTTTGGGACTTGGTTGCTAACGTAACAACTGCGGTGATTCCCTTAACAACGGTGACAAGAATGGCCATAAAACGGGGTAAAAACTCACTTAACGACTATCTCGCTTAGCAATGGAACTTTGGGGCTCCCTTGCGGCTGTAAGTCGAGGACCCCCTGTACTGCCTTAAGGAAGGAAAAAACCCCCAATAAATACAATTCCTCTCCTATATAACCCCTGCAATGTGCATAAGAAGATTCCTACTTCGGCAGGTTTTTTGTTTTTATCCCACAATTTGTACCACACAAATAATTTATGGTGACTTGATGATTATGGCTTGGGGGGTAAACTCTTGCCTGGAGCAACTGGAAATCATATCCAGGATTACAAACCAGTCCAGCTTTCTCGGAGACTCCGCCGGGCTTTTAAAGCAGTAACGTCTCTTTGGAAAATGGATCCGTTCTTAATTCTCGAAGGAAACCATCCGTGAACCCAGTCGGGCTGCCTTTCTCAGGGGCTGAATGATTTCCCCAAAGGCCATCCATGCCTACAGATGCAGAAGGCAACCATAGGTAGGTAGTCCTCGACTTACGATGACCCGAATTTCCATGGCTTGGCAAGACGGTTGCTAGGCGAGTCATGTCCAATTTTACAATCGTTTATGCAAAGGTTGTGAAGGAAATAATTATAGTCGTTAAGTGAATCCAGCTCCTCCCGTTGACTTTGTTTGTCAGTCGTTAAGTGAATCCAGTTTCCCCATTGCCTTCATGTCAGTCGTTAAGTGAATCCAGCTCCCCATTGCCTTCATGTCAGTCGTTAAGTGAATCCAGTTTCCCCATTGCCTTCATGTCAGTCGTTAAGTGAATCCAGCTCCCCATTGACTTCGTTTGTCAGCCGTTAAGTGAATCCAGTTTCCCCATTGACTTCATTTGTTAGTCAGTAAGTGAATCCAGCTCCCCATTGACTTCGTTTGTCAGTCGTTAAGTGAATCCAGTTTCCCCATTGACTTCATTTGTTAGTCAGTAAGTGAATCCAGCTCCCCATTGACTTCGTTTGTCAGTCGTTAAGTGAATCCAGTTTCCCCATTGCCTTCATGTCAGTCGTTAAGTGAATCCAGCTCCCCATTGACTTCATTTGTCAGTTGTTAAGTGAATCCAGTTTCCCCACTGACTTAATTTGTTAGTCAGTAAGTGAATCCAGCTCCCCATTGACTTCGTTTGTCAGTCGTTAAGTGAATCCAGCTTTCCCCTATTGACTTCATTTTCAGTCGTTAAGTGAATCCAGCTTCTCCCATTGACTTCATTTGTCAGTCATTAAGTGAATCCAGCTTCTCCCATTGACTTCATTTGTCAGTCGTTAAGTGAATCCAGCTTCTCCCATTGACTTCTGACCAACAAGTCCCATTGACTTCTGACCATGTATTTATGACCGTTGCAGCCTCCCCTGGTCATGTCATTAATTAATATGACCAGGGGAGGCTGCAACGGTCATAAATACATGGCCCTGGTTGCCAAGTTCCCAAATTCTGATCAGATGACATGGGGATGCTACCATGGTCATAAGTGCAAGGACCAGTCATAACTCACTTTTTCCAGTGCCATTGTAACTTTGAACGGTCACTAAATGAATGATTGTAAGTGAGGGACTAGCGGTAGGATTGCAAGCAGAAGGAGAAGAAGCCTGATTGATTGATTGATTGATTGATTGATTGATTGATTGATTGATTGATTGATTGATTGATTGATTTACAGGTAGTCCTCCACTTATGACCATAGTTGAGATCGGTATAAATGTTTGCCGTTGGAAGTCAAGTTGGAGCCAATTTTATAACAATTTTGTGGCTGTTGTTAAGTGAATGCAACTTCCCCAATGAGTATTTTTTTTAAATAGAAATCAGCAAAAAAAGTCACAAACAAGGGTTCTTTTCCAGCAGGAAGTCTTTCTGACTGTCTTCTATGAAAGATGCTCTTGTTTGTTTCTCTGTATTAAATCCATAGCTCCACCTCCACCTCATTCTTCCCTTCTCTTTCTTTCTCTGTCTCTCTTTCTCTTTCTCTCTCTTTCTCTGTCTCTCTTTCTCTCTTTCTCTCTTTCTCTCTCTCTCTCTCTCTCTCTCTCTTTCTCCCTCTCCCTCCTTCCTTCACTCTTCCTCTTCCTTTCCCTCTCTTCTTCCCTCTCTCTTTCTCTCTCCCTCCCTCTCCCTCGATCTCCTTCTCTCCCTCCCTGTCTTTGTTTCTCTCTTTCTGTCTCTCCCTCCTTCCTTCCCTCTCCCTCTCCCTCTCTCCTTCCCTCTCTTTCTCCCTCCCTCCCTCTCCCTCTCTCATCTTCCCTCCCTCTTTTTCTCCCTCTCTCCTTCCTTCCCTCTTCCTCTCCCTCTCTCCTTCCCTCTTTCTCCCTCCCTCTCCCTCTCATCTTCCCTCCCTCTTTTTCTCCCTCTCTCCTTCCTTCCCTCTTCCTCTCCCTCTCTCCTTCCCTCTTTCTCCCTCCCTCCCTCTCCCTCTCATCTTCCCTCCTTCTTTTTCTCCCTCTCTCCTTCCTTCCCTCTTCCTCTCCCTCTCCTTCCCTCTCTTTCTCCCTCCCTCTTTCTCTCTTTCTGTCTCTCCCTCTCCCTCCTTCCTTCCCTCTTCCTCTCCCTCTCTCCTTCCCTCTCTCTCTCTGCCTCCCTCCCTCCCTCTCTCTCTCTCTCTCTCTCTCATATTTCCATCTCTGAATACATGCAACCTGGTTACTAAATAAACCACAGGTTGGATTCACTTGGCATCCAAGCACAGGTTGTCTTCAAACTTACAATTGAGTCCAAACTTTCTTCAAAACAGTTATAAAACAAGTTTACCCCCATTTTATGACCTTTCTTGCCACGGTTGTTAAGTGAATGACACAGTTGTTTAGTTAGTAACACGGTTGTTAAGTGAATCTGGCTTCCCCATTGACTTTGCTCATCAGAAGGTCACAAAAGGGGATCATGTGACCTCCCCGGACGCTGCAACCGTCATAAATATGAGCCAGTTGCCAAGCGGCTGAATTTTGATCATGTGACCATGGAGATGCTGCAATGGTCATACACAGGGGCGGGTTGCTCTTACCTCGCTACCGGTGCGCTGCTTGCAGATCGCCATGTTGCGCGCGCGCCCCTCTCACGCAATTTTGCTTCCGCGCATGCGCAGGAAGCAAAAAAAAAGCCAAAAAATTGCTGGAAAAAGATGGCAGCGCGCGACGGACCGGCACCAGAGCCATCGCGTGCAAATTGCGTAATCGGCGGGTCCCTACCGGAACGGCACACTGGACCGCACCGGTAGGAACCCACCCCTGGTTCATACGTGTGAAAAATGGTCATAAGCAGAGGTGGGATTCAGCCAGTTTGGAACAGTTCAGGTGAACTGGTTGTTAAAATACTGCCTAGTTCGGCAAATGGGCTAATCCCACCACTGGCTGGCCCCGCCGCCCGTTTTTCAGCCTGTTTTTCAGCCATTTTCATACTGTTTTTTGGGCCGTTTTGGGCCATTTTTCGGCCATTTTCATACTGTTTTTTGGGCCGTTTTTGGCCATTTTTCGGCCATTTTCAGGCCAAAAATGGGTGGCAACAGGGCCAGCCAGTGGTGAGATTAGCCGGTACTAGTCCGAATCGGCTGAATTCCACCTCTGCCTTTGAGGCGAGTGGCCAGGAGGCAGGGTTGGGTGTGATGAGTGACGTTGAGTTGGCCACGCCCACCCAGTCACATGACCACCAGGCCACGCCTACCCAGCCAGTCATTAGGGCAGAGAACTGGTTGTTAAATTATTTGAATCCCACCACTGATCATAAGTCCCATTTTTCAGGCCTGTTGTAACTTTAAAAATGGTCACTAAATGAATTGTTGCAAATGGAGGATTATCGGTACCAAGTCCCCACACATGGATAATAATAGGAACTACATTTTTACGAACATGGATCGTTTGATTAACGGGAAGCCAAGTAATTTTGTATCTGCACTGCACTGCACTGATCTCCATCATGTGTTTATAAACTACTCTAATGTTGTTGTTGTTGTTGTTGTTGTTTTTGTTGCTGCTGCTGCTGTTGTTATGTTTTCTGTAGCAAAACGCTGCCATGCTCAAATATTCTTTGCGGTAAAATTATTTTCCTTGACTTCCCCAGAAGGCTCGTGGCGTCTCCTTTTTTGCAATCCCACACAAATACAGGTAGTCCTTGATTTATGGCCACTACGGAGCCCAAAGTTTCTGTTGCTAAGTGTGACAGTTGTTAATAAGCGAGTTTTGCCCCGTTTTTTACAACCTTTCTGGCCACGATTGTTAAGCGAATCGTTGCATTTGTTAAGTGAGTAACCCGGTGGTTAAGTGAATCTGGCTTCCCCGTTGACTGTGCTTAGCCGAAGGTCGCAAAAGGGGATCACATGACCCCAGGACACTGCAACCGTCATAAAGACGAGTCAGTTGCCAAGCGCCGGAATTTTGATCGCGTGACCGTGGGGAAGCAGCAAAGGTTGTAAGTGTAAAAAACGTTTGTAGGACAATTTTTTTCAGTGCTGTTGTAACTTTAAACGGCCACTCAACGAACTGTTGTAAATCGAAGACTACCTGTATGATGTATTTCCTTAAGCCAAGCTGTGAGCGATGCCTTAAAAAAAACGGCAGCTCTCGGAGAGTCTGCCCTTTCCTTCCGAACCTCATGCAGAATGTTAATCTGTTTGTTGCACCACTAATGACGAATCATTAAAGCCTATTAATTGAGGTTTAACAGCTGTGTAATGGAGAGAAACAACGCTTGCGCACTGTCAGGAGATATGATGGAGGATCTGGGGGGGAGGGAGGATGGAGAAGAGAGAGAGAGAGAAGAGAGAGGAGAGAGAAGAGAGAGAACGGAGAGAGAGGGGAGAGAGAGGAGAGAGAGAAAGAGGAGAGAGAAAGAGAGGAGAGAGAGGAGAGAAAGAGAGGAGAGAGGGGAGAGAGAGAGAGGAGAGAGAAAGAGAGGAGAAAGAGGAGAGAGGAGAGAGAGGGGGAGAGAGAGGAGAGAGAAAGAGAGGAGAAAGAGGAGAGAAGAGAGAGAGAGGAGAGAGAGGGGGAGAGAGAGAGGAGAGAGAAAGAGAGGAGAAAGAGGAGAGAGGAGAGAGAGGGGGAGAGAGAGAGGAGAGAGAAAGAGAGGAGAGAGAGGAGAGAGGAGAGAGAGAGGAGAGAGAGGGGGAGAGAGAGAGGAGAGAGAAAGAGAGGAGAAAGAGGAGAGAGGAGAGAGAGGGGGAGAGAGAGAGGAGAGAGAAAGAGAGGAGAAAGAGGAGAGAGGAGAGAGAGGAGAGAGAAGAGAGAGAGAGGAGAGAGAGGGGGAGAGAGAGAGGAGAGAGAAAGAGAGGAGAAAGAGGAGAGAGGAGAGAGAAAGAGAAGGAGAGAGAGGAGAGAGAGGGGGAGAGAGAGAGGAGAGAGAAAGAGAGGAGAGAGAGGAGAGAGGAGAGAGAAGAGAGAGAGAGGAGAGAGAGGGGGAGAGAGAGAGGAGAGAGAAAGAGAGGAGAAAGAGGAGAAGGAGAGAGAGGAGAGAGAAGAGAGAGAGAGGAGAGAGAGGGGGAGAGAGAGAGGAGAGAGAAAGAGAGGAGAAAGAGGAGAGAGGAGAGAGAGGGGGAGAGAGAGAGGAGAGAGAAAGAGAGGAGAAAGAGGAGAGAGGAGAGAGAGGAGAGAGAGGAGGAGAGAGAGGGGGAGAGAGAGAGGAGAGAGAAAGAGAGGAGAAAGAGGAGAGAGGAGAGAGAGGAGAGAGAAGAGAGAGAGAGGAGAGAGAGGGGGAGAGAGAGAGGAGAGAGAAAGAGAGGAGAAAGAGGAGAGAGGAGAGAGAGGGGGAGAGAGAGAGGAGAGAGAAAGAGAGGAGAAAGAGGAGAGAGGAGAGAGAGGAGAGAGAGGGGGGAGAGAGAGAGGAGGAGAAAGAGAGGAGAGAAGAGGAGAGAGAGAGAGAGAGAGAGAAAGAGGAGAGAGAGAGAGAGAGAGGGAGAGAGAGGGGGAGAGAGAGGAGAGAGAGAAGAGAGGAGAGAGGAGAGAGGAGAGAGAGAGAGGAGAGAGAGAGGAGAGATGGAAGAGAGAGGAGAGAGAGAGAGAGGAGAGAAGAGAAGAGAGAGAGAGGAGAGAGAGAGGGGGAGAGAGAGAGGAGAGAGAGAGAGGAGAGTATGAGGTGTGAGGAGTGAGAGGGGTAGTGTGTTGGGTGAGTGAGTGTGGTGTGAGTGGGGAGAGTGAGTGTGGTGTTGTGGTGGGTGTTGTGGTGAGGGGGTGTGGGGGGGTGTGTGAGTGGATGTGAGTTAGTGTGAGTGTGTGGAGTGAGGGTGTGAGGTGGAGAGTGTGTGTGGGAGGGAGTATGTGTTGGTGTGTGTATGTGTGGGTGTTTGTGGTGTGAGTGTGTAGTGTAGTGTGTGGTGTGTGTGGGGTGTGAGAGGTGGAGAGAGAAAGAGAGGAGAAAGAGGAAGAGGAGAG
>JALIGW010000054.1:2820420-2959142 GCA_023053685.1 Diadophis punctatus similis | reverse complement strand
AGACAGACGAACATATCCAACGCACCTTCCTTCTCCTATTTCCCCTGCAACAACCACCCTATGAGGTGGGCTGGGATGAAAGAGAATGACTGGTCCAAAGTCACTCAGCTGGCTTTCACAGCTAAGGTGGGTCTAGAACTCCACCATCTCCTGGTGATTTTTCCCAAAGTCATCCAATTAGGTTTCATCCCTAAGACCAGATTAGAACTCACAATCTCCTGGTGATTGGCCAAAAGTCACCCACCCAGCTTTCATGCCTAAGGCAGGACTAGAACTCACGGTCTCCTACTTTCTAGCTCATTAGACCAAATTTCTCTCTCTCTCTCTCTCTCTCTCTCTCTCTCTCTCTCTCTCTCTCTCTCTCTCTCCTCTCTCTCTCTCTCTCTCTCTCTCTCTCTCACTCTCACTCTCACTCTCACTCTCACTCTCACTCTCTCTCACTCTCTCACTCTTTCTTTTTTTCAGGAAAAAAATGATTGTAGATGACTGGACAGGTTTCTTGGAGCAACCCTACCCATCTAAAACTTAGCATAAGGTCCTTTATGCACCCTCTTCATTCATTTTCTAGATTCTTCAAGACCTGAGAAGCGTGAAATCAAATGTCCCACTCCAGGCTGTGATGGCACCGGTCACGTCACAGGACTCTACCCTCACCATCGCAGCTTGTCTGGTTGCCCGCACAAAGACAGGATTCCTCCGGAGAGTAAGTGCACCTTAAAATTCACTACATTGCTATAACCATTGGTGGAATTCTTTTAAAACGGCTGTCTACAGATAAATCCTCAAAGTGCAACCATTCATCTAGTGGTCAAAGGTTGTTGGCTTTTTTGCCACGGTTGTTAAGCGAATCACTGCACTTCTTAAGTGAATCACATAGTCCTTAAATGGATCCTAGGTAGAGGCAGATGCTTGGGCAGGGGGTGGGACTAGATGACCTGCAAGGTCCCTTCCAACTCTGTTAATCTGATCTGATCTGCTTCCCCTATTGACTCGGCTTCTTGGAAGCCGGTTGGGAAGGCCACAAAGAAGAGATCACATGACCCCGGGACACTGAAAATGTTGTAAGTACAGGTAGTCCTCGACTTACGACCACAATTGAGCCCTGAAGTTATGTTGCTCAGTGAGAAATTTGTTAAGTGAGTTTGGCTCCATTTTACAAATTTTCTTGCCACCGTTGTTAAGTGAATCGCTGCAGTTCTTCAGTTGGTCACATGGTTGCTAAGTGAATCTGGCTTCCCCCTTGACTTTGCTTGTCAGAAGGTCGCAAATGAGGATCACGTGAACCCGGGATACTGCAACCGTCATAAATATGAACGCGTTGTCAAGCATCTGAATGTAAATCAGGTGTCCATGGGAATGCTGCAATGGTCATTAAGTGTGAAAAATAGCCCTAAGTCACTTTTTTCAGTGACGTCGTAACTTTGAGCAGTCACTAAATGAACTGTTGTAAGTCGAAGACCACCTGGACATGCCGATTTGAGAAGCACCTCAATTCTGGTCATGTGACCGTGGGGATGCTACAAGGGTTGTAAGTGCGAGGACCAGTTGTAAGTCATCTTTTTTCAGTTGAGGAGCCCTTGTCATTTTATTTATTTTCTTCCAAGTTGCTCCTCAGAGAAGACTGTGAGATTAAAGTATATACAGGTATACTTTATATTCCTGGCTAAGCAGGGGGTTGGACTAGAAGACCTCCAAGGTCCCTTCCAACTCTGTTGTTGTTGTTGTTGTTGTTGTTGTTGTTGTTGTTATTATTATTATTATTATTATTATTATTATTATTATTATTATTATTATTATTATTATTATTATTATTATTATTATTATTATTATTATTATTATTAGCCAGTGGTGGTATTCAGCTGGTTCAGACCGGTTCGGGCGAACCATGTTTTCTAAGCCACGCGCATGCGTGCAAGCCGCGTGCACGAGCAAAGCGCATGTGCAGAAGGCACGCGCAAAGCGAGCATGCGCACACATGGCGAACCGGTGATAAAAACATGTGAAACCCACCTCTGCAGGTAGCCCTTGACTTACGACCACAACTGAGCTCGAAATTTCTCTCGCTAAGCGAGACAATGAATTTTGCTCCCTTTTATGGCTTTTCTTTTTCCCACGGTTGTTAAGTGAATCACTGCAGTTCTTAAGTTGGTAACTCGGTTGTGAAGTGAATCTGGGTTCCCCCATTGCCTTTGCTAGTCAAGAAGGTCACAAAAGGGGATCACCATTACAAGAGCTGAAGTGGTGCAGTGGTCAAATGCTGCGACTGCAGGCTGACTGCTAGTTCAGCAGTTCAGCTGTTCAAATCTCACCGGCTCAAGGTTGACTCAGCCTTCCATCCTTCCGAGGTGGGTAAAATGAGGACCCAGATTGTTGGGGGCAATATGCTGAACTCTGTAAACCGCTTAGAGAGGGCTGTAAAGCACTATGAAGCGGTATATTAGTAAAGTGCTATTGCTATTGCTATTACCATGATTTTGGGACACCGCAACCGTCATAAATATGAGTCAATTAGTGGCCAAGCGCCTGAACATTGATCAGGTGGGGATGCTTCGAAGGTCGTAAATGTGAAAAATAGCCATAAGCCAGTTTTTTTCAGTGTCACTTTGAACTTTGAACGTAACTTTGAATGGTCACTAAATGAACGGTTATAAATTGAGGACTACCTGTGCTAGATGGATAGAATGTGAATCTAGGCCAGAGGTCCCCAAACTTGGCAACTTTAAGACTTGTGGACTTCAACTCCCAGAATTCTCCAGCCAGCTATGCTGGCTGGAGAATTCTGGGAGTTGAAGTCCACAAGTCTTAAAGTTGCCAAGTTTGAGTAGATTCTAGGCCTATTTTTGAGTAGAATCTAGGCCTACTTTTAGAAAAAATGTGGATTTTCCTCATAAAAGGATGGATGGAGGATAGCTGAGGCTGATCACTGCGCCTGGATGAAGAATCTTCTAGCAAAAATGTCTGGGGTATCCTAATTTATATATTTTATTTATTATTTAAATTTATTACAGCCGCCCAACCCCAATAGGCTGTAAATCAGCAACTTCATCTGTATTATTGAGGCCTATAAAATGCAACACAAGAAGAAGAAGGAAAAAAGAAGAAATTTTTTCTTCATCTCAACCTATTTGGAGAGAAAGTTGAATAGGCCAGTGCTGGGAGGTTTTAAATTTTAATAAGACAATGTGGTATGGAAGAGTTTCATTTGATTTTTTCCCCCAAAGGGGAAATATTTGCTATTTCTGAGTCTAAAATAATTTCTTTTATAATTCTCTCTCAAGAACGAAGGTGTGAGCTTATGAAAAATAACAATAAAAAAAACAATCTGTGTCATCAGTTCATTTCAAAGGCTGCAGATCCACGCAGAAAGAGAGAGAGAGAGAGAGAGAGAGAGAGAGAGAGAGAGAGAGAGAGAGAGAGAGAGAGAGAGAGAGAGAGAGAGAGAGAGAGAGAGAGAGAGAGAGAGGAACATCGGTTGTTTATTTCTTCATGGGTAAATGAAAAACAAAAATAAGTGCAAGTGCTGTTCTTTTGAAAGACATTTTTCTTTACTTTCAAGGTTATCTTCACAAAAGGCAGTGAGATTAAAATATGTATGCTTGTATTAAAGCATCAGAGATTTGAGATAAATATGTAGAAAGCCAGTCCCTTGAACCAGAGAACCGATCTGGCTTCATTGCAGGAAGAGAACTGGATGACCTGTTTGTCTGTCTATCTACAGTGTGTGTGTGTCTGTCTGTCTATAATCTCATCCTCTCTATCATCTCTTCTCATCTCTATTATTTCTCCCTCTATCATCAATCATGTATCTATCATCCATCCATCCATCCAGTGGAGAAATCCATTTTTTTAACTACCGGTTCTGTGGGCGTGGCTTGGTGGGCATGGCAGGGGAAGGATTCTGCAAAATCTCCATTCCCACCCCACTCCAGGGGGAAGGATATTGCAAGATCTCCATTCCCACCCCACTCTGGGGTTCTCCAAACTACTCAAAATCAATCAATCAATCAATCAATCTATCTATCTATCTATCTATCTATCTATCTATCTATCTATCTATCTATCTATCTATCTACCTACCTACCTACCTACCTACCTACCTACCTACCTACCTACCTACCTACCTATATCATCTCATCCTCTCTGTCTCTATCATCTCTTCTCATATCTATCATTTCTCTCTCTATCATCAATCATCCATCCATCCATCCATCCATCCATCCATCCATCCATCCATCCATCCATCCATCCATCCATCCATCTATCTATCTATCTATCTATCTATCTATCTATCTATCTATCTATCATCTATCTATTGTTTATAAATAATAACAGAATAATAGAATTTGAAGGGACCTTGTAGGTCATCTAGTCCAACCCTCTGCCCAAGCAGGAGACCCTACACCATTTCTGACAGATGGCAGTCCAGTCTCTTCTTGAAAGCCTCCAGTGATGAAGCTCCCACAACTTCCGAAGGCAACTTCTGTTCCATTGGTTGATTGTTCTCACTGTCAGAAAATTTCTCCTTACTGCTAGGTTGAATCTCTCCTTGATCAATTTCCATCCATTATTTCTTGCCTGGCTTTCGGGTGCTTTGATCCAATAAGAAACCAACTGAAAAGTTAATCTAGGAGTTGCAGGTTCAAAGGCTATATCCTTAACAACTATGTATAGGTAGTCCTTAACTTATGCAGTCACTTAGCGACGGTTCAAAGTTACGTTGGACTCCACGAAAGATACTTATAACCCAATACCGAAGTTCCAGTGGACTGGTTCAAGGGATTGGTTTCTATATACTGTATTTGTCTCAAACCTTTGATTCTTTCAAACCAACATACAGATTTTTAACCTCGCTGCCTTTTGTGAAGATAACCTTGAAAGTAAAGAAAAAAGAACAGCACACTTGCACTTATTTTTGTTTTTCATTTACCCGTAAGGAAATAAATAACCAATGTTCCTTTCCCTTGGGGGTCTTTTTGGCCGGGGGGTTCTCTTGCTTCCAGTAGTTTTGGGTGCTCCATCACTGGAGGTTTTTAAGAAGAGATTGGAGAACCATTTGTCCAAACCATTTGAAATGGTATATAGGACAGAGCGTGTCAAACTCGATTTCATTGAGGGCCGCATCAGGGTTGTATTTGACCTCGGGGGGCTGGGGTGGGCATGGCCAGCTTGGGGTCACTCTTGTTGGAGGGGGTGTGTGGTGGTCTGAGCACTTTGCCAAGAAAAACGGGTTCCCGAGCTCCATTTTCGGCGCGACAGCCTCCTGCAACCCTCTGCCAGAGAAAACGGAGCTCCATTTTCCCTGGCAGAGGGTTACAGGAGGCCGTTGCAGCTGAAAACAGAGTCTGGGAGGGCTAAGCATGGCCCTCCCGAGCTCCTTTTCCCTGGCAGAGGCACCACGGGCCGGTCCTTCACTGTTTTTAGGGCGGCCCTGCGGGCCAGATCTAAGCACCCAGCAGGCCAGATCCGGCCCCCGGGCCTTCAGATTACAGATTACAGATTATTAGAGTTGGAAGGGACCTTGGAGGTCATCTAGTCCAACCCCCCGCTCAAGCAGGAGTCCCTACACCATTTCGGACAAATGGCAGTCCAGTCTCTCCTTGAAGGTCGCAAGTGTTGGGGCTCTCACAACCTCCGCAGGCAAGCTGTTCCACTGGTTGATCGCTCTCAACATCAGAAAGTTTCTCCTTATTTCCAGGTTGAATCTCTCCTTGGTCAGCTTCCATCCAAACAAGGAATAACGGATGGAAGCCTGACCCCCTCCTCTCTGTGGCATCCCCTCAAGTATTGGAACACTGTTATCAGTTTGACACCCCTAGTATAGGGTTTCCTGCTTGAGCAGAGGGTTGGACTAGAAGACCTCCAAAGTCCCTTCCAACTTTGTTATTCTGTTACTTCTTTTATTATTACTATGATTCTCACCTTTCTCATCATTTTCTTCTTCGTTCTCAAGTCCTGGCCATGCACGAGAATGTATTAAAATGCCCAACACCTGGATGCACCGGACAGGGCCATGTAAATAGCAACCGCAATACTCACCGAAGGTATGTGATTTTTCTGCCATATCCGAGGTATTCGAAATAATGGATCGGGCATCTGTATATTTAACAAACACGATTAGTTGATTGGGACACCAATCGAACTGGAGGAAGGAAAATTCAGAAAAGGATTGGAAAGAGAGGGTGGCATCGGAAATCGCCTAGCATTTTTGTCTTGTCTATTTTGCATTAATTTGCACACACACAAAATTACAGGTAGTCGTTGACTTACGATCACCATTGTGCCCAAAACACCTGTCGCTAAGTGAAACATTTGTTAAGTGAGTTCGCCCTGCTTTAGGACCTCTCTTGTCACAGTGGTTAGTTGAATCACGGCACTTGTTAAATTAGTAACACGGTTGTTAAGTGAACCTGGCTTCCCCATGGAGTCTGGCTTGTCAGAAGGACTCAAAAGTTGATCACGTGATCCCCGGCCTGGACACTGCAACCGTCATAGATATGAGTCAATTGCCAACTGTCTGAATTTTGATCAAGGATGTTGCAATGGTCCTAAAGTGTGAAAATTGCTCATAATTCACTTTTTTCAGGGCCGCTGTAACTTTGAACGGTCACTAAATGAACTGTTGTAAGTCAAGGATTACCTGTGTCTCTGGAAAAGAGGAAAAGAGAACTTTTAGGAAGGTCTGATAGAAAAAAGTTTTATATTCTTGCACTTATGTAGGGACAAAACAAAGAAGGAATTACATACCGTATTTTTCGGAGTATAAGACGCACCTTAGTTTTTGGGGAGGAAAATAAGGGAAAAAAAATCTGCCTACCAGGTATTCATCTGGCTAGCATCCTTAGTCTAGTCGGCTTCAGCACATTATTTTATCCCCTGGTTAGGGCTGAAAAAAATCCTTATTCAGAGCAAGTAACAATGAAAAAAAAGCCTGCAAAGACTTAGGGCTATAAAAAAACTTGTTCGGAGAGAGATCATTAGCACCTCATTAGGGCTGGAAAAAAAGCTTCGAAAAGCTACATTCTGAGTATAAGACGAACCCAAATTTTTAGCCACTTTTAGGGAGGAAAAGGGTGTGTCTTATATTCTGAAAAAAATGGTAGCTGTGGTTAGAATACAGTAATGCATGACCTCGGGATGTACCGTTGTAAATATGAATTTTGATAATGTGATCATGGGGATGCTGCTACAGTCATAAGTACAAGGCCCAGTCATTTTTTTCTCTGCTGTTGTAACTTCCAGTGGTCACTAAATGAACAGTTGTAAGTCAAGGACTATCTAGTAGTCCTATAGTACAGATAATATAGTATAGTAAAGTAAGTATAGTATAGTAAGATAGTATAGTACAGATAATCCTTGACTCAGGGGTGGGTTCTAACTTACCTCGCCGCCGGTTCGCTTCCTCCCGCGCCGCATGGCGGCGCGCGCAGTGCCGAAAACTCGGCTTCTCCGCATGCGCAGAAGCAAAAACAAGCAAAAAATAGCAAAAAAAACCCTGAAAACAAGATGGCGGCACATGCGCAGTGCCGAAAACTCGGCTTCTGCGCATGTGCAGAAGCAAAAACCAGCAAAAAAATTCAAAAAAAAAATCCCCCAAAAATGATGGCGGCGTCCACAGACCGGCACTGACAGAACCGGCTCCGTGACATCAACCACCGGTTTACTACTGGTTCTATAGAACCTCTGCCTTGACTTATGATCACAATTTAGTCCCAAATTTCTGTTGCGAGACATTTATTAATTGAATTTTATCCCATTTTACCAGCTTTCTTGCTACAGCTTTTAAGTAAATCACTGCCGCTGTTAAATTAGTCACACGGTTGTTAAGTGAATCTGGACTATGTCCCCGTGGACTTTGCTTGTCAGAAGGCCGCAAAAGGGGATCCCGTGACTCCGGGACACTTGCAACCGTCATAAATACAAGTCAACTGCCAAGCACCTGAATTTTGACCACGGGGATGCCGCAATAGCCGTACATGTGAAAAATGGTCATAAGTCATTTTTTTCAGTGATGTTGTATCTTCGAACAGTCACTAAATGAACTGTTATATGTTGAGGACCACCTATGCTGCATTTTTAGAAGCAGGAATTAAGTCACCACTAAGAAAGTATCTGAGAAATTGTAAAAAATAAATAAATGTCAAAACTGTCCTTTCTTTGCAGTGACTAAATTTTCTGTCTAATTTCCGTGTCCAATAGTTCAAGCATTCTATGCTGGTTTTATTCTTAACTAGAATTGTTTTTCCCCCAATGTATCGTGAAGGATTTACAATATTGTTGACATCCTTGTGTGAACCTCTTTTCTTCGTAAAATCTTTTGAAATCTCCAGGGCGCTTGCACACCTTCTTATAACGGTTCTATTTTATTTTATTGTGTTTATTTCATTTAATTCCTGCATTCCTCTTCCTTGTTCTTTTTTTTTTCCCCTGCCTCTTCCTTGCTTTCTTCCGATAGCTTATCTGGCTGTCCCATTGCAGCTGCTGAAAAATTAGCCAAAACTCACGAGAAACAACAGCCTCTGTCCGGCGACCCTTCGAAAAATCACTCAAATTCAGATCGGATCCTCAGGTAATCCAGCCAAATGGAGCCTAACCTCTGTTTCTCCTTCTGCTCTGTAAAAACCAGTTACAGCTTAGGGCATGTCTGTCCAACCTTGGCCACTTTAAGACCTGTGGACTTCAACTCCCAGGATTCTGTGCACAGCTGGCTGGGGAATTCTGGGATTTGAAGTCCACAGGTCTTAAAATGGCCAAGGTTGGCCACACCTGGTTTAGGGAAATGGCAGGAACCTTCTGTTCTGCCCCAGCTAAGAACGTAGCACAGCACACAGTTTGTACGAACTTATTTAATCAAATAACCACTACTAATAACTGTCTTAACAGTGGATATGCACACACCAATCTAAAAGCAGTCTTTTCTTGCAAGCAACCAGCTGCTAATTGGTCTTCATTAACAGCTGGTATCAGTTCAAAAAGTCTTAAAGCAAAGAAGAGCAATTAGGTCTTGATATCTTATGAAGCTTCAGAGAGTTGGCAAAATGCCTAGACGTAGTCCTTGATAACCAAACTGAAGCAGAGAAACAAAGCAGAGGTTTTCAGACACAAAGACACACCAGATGGATTTTCCAAACGTTGTTTCCTGCAGCCTTTCAGCTGCCTCTGATGTCCTTAAGTAGAATTAGCCCCAAGTCTCTCCTGAGGAGACCTCCTCCAGAGTAACCATTCCTGCCTTTTGGCAGCTCTGCTTGCATTCAGGAGAAGCCTCTTCTCCCTCATCACTGCTATGAGGTGCTGGAGGTTCCGAAGGCCCTGGCTGAACCTCTGCCTCTGGCACCGAGTCCTCGCCAGCCTCCTCACTGTCCAACTCAGGTCCCAGCTGCACAGGCCACTGGCGCAACACCAAGTCGGTCTCCTCTCGAACGGGATCCGCTATCAGCTGCACGGGCTGCTGGCGGGCCACAACACCTTCCTTCCCACTAATCCATCTGTGACTGTCAAATATTTTCCTTTGAACGATTTTTTAAAAAAGTAATATTCCCAATCAGGGCACGCTGGAGCAGGAATGTCTTCTGTAGAATCCATTAATTCTACGTTGACGGGCAAAAAGGGTTTTTAACAGAGTCCCAAGCCACGTCTTACTGTGTACACAGCGGTGCAGATGGCTCCAAAATCACATTGATTATGTTGACATTATGAAGATGGAAAGGACAGAAAGCCCCCATCCCATTATTCATTTTGTGTGGCGTGTTAACATTTCTCCATGCCTCTCGGTTTCACAGCTGGGTGGAATGGATGTGGGCGCTAATTAATTATCCGATGGGTTAATAAACTTGCTCTCTGCACTTCAAATGATGAGCTGATTAGAGGCTGCCTTCATGGGCCACCTATTGTAGCTGCTGCAGGGCTAGATTGTAAAGGAAGTACAAGGTTTTAATTCCAGAAATCCCTTTACTTAGAACCATAGTACCATTGATTAAGATCTCTGCACCTCAGGCTAAACCATATGATTAACAATTAAGGGAACTAGGTACCGGTGGCTCTAGTCTAACCAAGAGAATAGCAATAGCAATAGCACTTAGACTTATATACCGCTTCATAGTGCTTTACAGCCCTCTCTAAGCGGTTTACAGAGTTCAGCATATTGCCCCCAACAATCTGGTTCTCATTTTACCGACCTCAGAAGGATGGAAGGCTGAGTCAACCTTGAGCCTGGTGAGATTTGAACAGCTGAACTGCTGAACTAGCAGTCAGCTGGAGTAGCCTGCAGTAGCTGCATTTAACCACTGCGCCACCTCGGCTCCTTAGAGAAGGCTCCTTAGAGAAGGACTATGAGTGACATGATGGAAGTCTTCCAGTACTTGAGGGGCTGCCACAGAGAATAGGGGGTCAACCTATTCTCCAAAGCACCTGAAGGCAGAACAAGAAGCAACGGATGGAAACTGATCAAGGAGAGAATCAATCTAGAACTAAGGAGAAATTTCCTGACAGTGAGAACAATTAATCAGTGGAACAGCTTGCCTCCAGAAGTTATGAATGCTCCATCATTGGAGGCTTTTAAGAAGAGGCTGGACAGAATGGTATAGGGCAGGTGTTCCCTGTAACAACAGAAAACGGCGCGCGGCAGTTAGAAACTGCCGTGCGACGTTCTCTTTTAATGTGCGCGGCCGCACAGGCGTGCAGCCTCTTCTATTAGAAAATGCCACGTGGAAGTTAGAAACTTCTGTGCGGCGTTCTCTCGTTACGTGTGCGGCTGTGCGGCCGTGCAGCTTAGAGGGAACAGTAGGCAGGGTCTCCAACCATGGCCACTAAGACTTGTGGATTTAACTCCCAGAAGTTCTGGGAGTTGAAGTCCACAAGTCTTAAAGTGACCAAGGTTGGAGACCCCTGGTATAGGCTCACCTGCTTGAGCAGCGGGTTGGGCTAGAAGACCTCCAACCGTATTATTCCAACCGTATTATTCTGTTATCTTCTGTTATCTGAATATGTTAAAGCTGGAATAATATTTTTAAAAAGTTCAATAACAGAGCATTAACTTTCATGGTTGAGGGAAATAAAGACTGTGTTAAGTCCAGGAACCATTGAGTTGAGCAAGTATTCTTGCCAGTCTAGAAACTTCCAACTTTGTCACTCCTTCAGATCAAAAGCACACAGTCAGAAATAAATCAGAACAAATCAAATCAAACTTTCCCAAAACAGACAAAGTCATGAGATCTAATAATGCCTGGACTGTTTGTGAACTGGTATAAACTTTTTTATCCTATTGAATTAAGTCTGTAATATAGGATTTTACTATCACTCTCTTAAGACATTATACTTTTTCTATCAGATATGAAAACTGATAACACTTTGAATCATCGTTTCCTAAAAGCATATTTCTAATATCTCTCCCATTTTGCTATAAACATTCTCCCTTTATACTTTAGAATAGAATAGAATAGAATTCTTTATTGGCCAAGTGTGATTGGACACACAAGGAATTTGTCTTTGGTGCATATGCTCTCAGTGTACATAAAAGAAAAGATACATTTGTCAAGAATCATGAGGTACAACACTTAATGATTTATACTACGTGTTTATAAATGGGTTCTACTCCAGAAACAAAAAAAGCATTTGAACACAAACAGTATCTACAGCCTCAATTCCAAATTTGCTCAGAAAATAATTCCAAATGATTCTTTCTTCATATTCTATTCTATGATTATAATAAAATACTGGGATTAGATTGGATTGGATAGGATCCTTCCTATGTTTGTCTTTAATAGATGAATATAAGGGGCCCTTGGTGTAATGTCTGGGAGTTTTCACTCAGGTCCGCTCTCGACAGGGGGTGCAACGCTGTCTCCTGATTGGCTACCTGTTTGACAGCTCCCTTTATAAGGAGCTATCAAACAGAACCTTGTGTTACCATCAGCTGAGAGTGCGCGTGTGATAGCGGCCGTGCTTTGGCAACCTGTTAGCTATTGTGTAAAATAAAGAGAGCTGTTAGCACAGAAGCCTGGCTCGCCTCAGTCATTGACCCACCGTTCCGGGATTGGAACAGGATTCTTCCTATGTTTGTCTTTAATAGATGAATATGAGGGGTTCTTGGTGCTCTCTGAGTTTGGCTGTTTTCTTGCAGACGCTTCATTACCAAACTAAATAACATCATCAATGCTAAAAGGCATGAGGTTTGCTCTCTGTTTATATCAGGGGCGGGTTCCTAATTTTTTTACTACCACTCTGTGGGCATGGCTTATTTTGTGAGTGTGGCTTGCCAGCCATGTGACCAGGTGGGCGTGGCTTCTCAGACTGCTGAAGGGAGGGGAACTGAGATAGGTCCTGCCGCCCGTTCCCCCTCCCCTCAGCAGCTCGAGAAGCCTCGATCATGCGAAAATGCCTAGGATCATCACCGCGCGTTCGTGGCTTCTTGGACTGCTGAAGGGAGGGGAATGGAGATAGCTTCTGCCGCCCGTACTTTCGGCGTCTCACGCTCTCTCTCAGCCATCCTCCCGTGCTTGGACTCACTGTGGGGTAGGAAGGCAGCGCATGAGCAGTGCTGGAAACTCGGCTTCTGGGCATGCGCAGGAGAATTTTTTTTAAAAAAAAAATGGCGGCGCCCAGGCACCGGCAACCGACCGCACCGGTACTGTGACGTCACCAGCGGGCCGCTACCGGCGCTATAGTAGTACTGCTACGGTAGTACTGATGATGTTACTTAGTTTGGAAATGAAACGTCTGCAAGAAAACAACCAAGCTCAGAGAGCACCAAGGACCCCACAGTCCTCCTCCTCCCCCTCCTCCTCACATTCCTCCTCTTCCTCCTCCTCTTCTTCGCAAACCTCATTCCCTTCTAGCACTGATGATATTACCTAGTTGGATAATGAAGCATCTGCAAGAAAAAAGCTAAGTTAGAGAGCACCAAGGACCCCACAGGACTCTTCCTCCAGGGGTGGGTTCTACTTACCTTCCCCACCGGTTCGCATCGCAACGGAAGTGCACGTTTTGCACGTCCCTTCCCGGATAATAATAAAAAAAATAGCTTCTGCGCATGTGCAGAAGCAAAAATTAGCTTCTGTACATGCACAGAAGCAAAATCCAAGATGGCGGCACCCATGGACCGGCTCCGTGACGTCACCACCGGTTTACTAACGGTTCTAAAGAACCGATTAGAACCGGTAGGAACCCACCTCTGTCTTCCTCCCTCCTCCTCCTCCTCCTCCTCCTCCTCCTCCTCCTCCTCCTCCTCCTCCTCCTCCTCCTCCTCCTCCTCCTCCTCCTCCTCCTCCTCCTCTCCTTTTCCCCCCGCTCTTCTCCGCAATCCTCATACCCTTCTAGCACTGATGATATTATTTAGTTGGGTAATGAAACATCTGCAGGAAAACCACCAAGCTCAGACAGCACCAAGGGCCCCTCATTTCAACCCCGAGCTACAAATATTCTTATCAGAAAGATGAGTCGGTGTATTCCCTTGTAAGGTTTTTGAGTGCAGCTCAGAATCTGATAAATCCAATGAAACCCTGAACATGAGGCAACTGATAATCAGTTTTATTCCTGATCAGAAAGCAAAACTGGGCGACTTTTTATCTCCCACCTTAAACAGAGCAGGCAGAGAGAGAGAAAAGCAAAAGCCGAAGCCGCGCAAAAACTTCTTTCTCAAACTTCTTATACAGTAGTTTACACAGCTTGCACAGCTTGTCATAGTGTTAGAAACATAACTTCATATCCATTAGTTCATGCAAACCTTATGATTTTCTCAGCGCTCTGAAAACAAAGGACTTCAGAAGGGGAAAAGAATACATTTTCTGGCCTATAGCCCAGAGCTTTGTTAGGGGGTGCTATCTCACATTAGGTTGCTGAGAATACACATTTTAAGTTACAAGCGAGGCTATTTGGCAATTAGCCTAGACTAGAGGCTTTATCTTTGCAGTTGGCACATTAGGTTACAATGGAGCTCAGCTCAGCAGGGAATCAAAAGTCGAGTTAGGCACACTCTGTGTATGCTCTAATCCGTCCATCCTTTTAGCCATTTCACCCTCTCTCTTTACTTCAGGCCTATGTGTTTTGTGAAGCAACTCGAGGTGCCTCAGTATGGAAGTTACAGGCCCAACATGGTTCCTTCCACGCCAAGGGCCAACTTGGCCAAGGAGCTGGAGAAGTACTCCAAAGTCACCTTCGATTATGCAAGTTTCGACGCTCAGGTTTTTGGCAAACGCATGCTTGCCCCAAAGATTCAGTCTAGCGAAACCTCACCTAAAGCCTTTAAATGTAAGTTGGGTCTGGATATGGACGGTCATTGGGGGAAATGAATTTATGGGGAGTTTTGTGGTTATTTATTTATGGGCTATTCAATTAAACCAATATACACCAGCGGATGTTCTTGTCTAAGGCTAGAACTCACAGTCTCCTGGTGATTGGCCCAAAGTCACCCAGCTGACTTTCTTGTCTAAGGCGGGACTAGAACTCACAGTCTCCTGGTGATTGGCCCAAAGTCACCCAGCTGACTTTCTTGTCTAAGGCGGGACTAGAACTCACAGTCCCCTGGTGATTGGCCCCAAGTCACCCAGCTCACTTTCATGCCTAAGGTGGGGCTAGAACTCACAGTCTCCTGGTGATTGGCCCAAAGTCACCCAGCTGACTTTCTTGTCTAAGGCAGGACTAGAACTCACAGTCCCCTGGTGATTGGCACAAAGTCACCCAGCTGACTTCCTTGTCTAAGGCGGGACTAGAACTCACAGTCCCCTGGTGATTGGCCCCAAGTCACCCAGCTCACTTTCATGCCTAAGGTGGGGCTAGAACTCACAGTCTCCTGGTGATTGGCCCAAAGTCACCCAGCTGACTTTCTTGTCTAAGGGGGACTAGAACTCACAGTCCCCTGGTGATTGGCCCCAAGTCACCCAGCTCACTTTCATGCCTAAGGTGGGGCTAGAACTCACAGTCTCCTGGTGATTGGCCCAAAGTCACCCAGCTGACTTTCTTGTCTAAGGCAGGACTAGAACTCACAGTCCCCTGGTGATTGGCACAAAGTCACCCAGCTGACTTCCTTGTCTAAGGCGGGACTAGAACTCACAGTCCCCTGGTGATTGGCCCAAAGTCACCCAGCTGACTTGTCTAAGGGGGGGAACTAGAACTCACAATCACCCAGCTGGCTTTTATGCCTAAGGCAGGACTAGAACTCACAGTCTCCCACTTTCTATCCCGGTGCCTTAACCACTAAACCAAACCGGCTTCCTGTTGTAGGAAAAATAGAGGAGGGAGCCTTTAACATGCCGCGTTGAATTCCTGCAGGAAAGACGAGGGAGCGAGAAATGAACATAAATGGCTGAACCCCAACACCATCCATACCTCTCTGCCTCTCTTGCTCCCTTTTTGCAGGCAAACCTTTTCCAAAGGTTTCCACTTCCCCCAGCCACAGCCCTTCCAACAGTTACATGAAGAACGCTTCGTCTTCGTCCACAGGCTTCGACTACTCCCACGATGCCGAAGCCGCCCACATGGCCGCCACGGCCATTTTGAACCTCTCCACCCGCTGTTGGGAAATGCCTGAAAACCTTAGCACCAAGCAGCAAGATCTTTCCAGCAAGGTGAGTAGGCAAGAGGGAGCAGCCCCATGGATCGGTGACAGGTAGTCCTCGACTTACAACAGTTCATTTCGTGGCCGTTCGAAGTTACAACTGAAAAAAAAAAGCGATCTATGACAGTTTTCTGTGTAACCATTGCAGCAATCCAAAGTCAGATGATTTTGACTCATATTTATGACGGTTGCACTGTCCCGGGGTCATCTGATCCCCTTTTGCAACCTTCTGACAAGCAAAGCCAATGAGGAAGCCAGATTCACTTAACCAACACTTAACTATGTCCTACATAGTTACAGAGGCAATCCGTGTAGGGAATCCGGTAGATTATGTTGGAAGTATCTCGCACTTCCAAACTATCTTTACAATGCATAATTTGTCCTCCTATGGTAGCCTCTGGGCGGTGTGCGATGCCCACTTGCAGATTTCAGAAGCTGCGTTCTACAGCTTCCAAAATGTTTTTGATGTAGGGCAGGATGTGCTATGTACTTGGTCTTGTTTCTTCCTTTCTCTCCCCACCATGTTGTGCATTACCTAGTTTGGTAATGAAAGGTCTGCAAGAAAACAACCAAACTCGGAGAGCATTAAAGGACTCCACAGATACTCCAATGTAAGACAGTTAGGTCCACCCCAGCAGGATGGGATCAATGAAACGGATAGTTTGAGCTGCAGATATGAAAGAAGCGATTATAAATTTGTTCTTGCGGTTTCTACCTTTCAGTCGATGGACATGGAAGTGGATTAAAACGGGACCCTGGACTTAGAATCATTAATTGTTTCCTAAAAGCATATTTATAATATTCTCTCCCATT
Source organism: Diadophis punctatus similis (assembly GCA_023053685.1). Taxonomy (NCBI): domain Eukaryota; kingdom Metazoa; phylum Chordata; class Lepidosauria; order Squamata; family Dipsadidae; genus Diadophis; species Diadophis punctatus. The sequence continues at coordinate 2,942,782 of JALIGW010000054.1, read as the reverse complement.
TTGCTATATACATTCTCCCTTTATACTTTATACTACATGTTTATAAATGGGTTCTACTCCAGAAAAAAAAAAGAATTTGAACACAGACAGTATCTACAGCCTCAATTCCTAATTTGCACAGAAAATAATTCCAAATGATTCTCTCTTCATATTCTATTCTTCGATCATAATAAAATACTGGGATTGGATTGGATTGGATCCTTCCTATGTTTGTCTTTAATAGATGAATATGAGGGGCCCTTGGTGCTCTGTGAGTTTGGCTGTTTTCTTGCAGACTGTCACGATGTGAATATATTGCCAGTTGAGCCTCCGTGCTATATTTCTTAGTTTTCTACTATATTTCTAGATCTACTGTATTTTCTAATCAAGCAGACATGTGACTTGTATTACTGCGCATGTGTGCATTCCAGGAGTTTGTCTCCTCCTTCCTTCTTCTCCTGCAAGCCTCGCCCGAGGCAGATGTGAATTCTTAGCTGGGACAATGTAGCTTATTAAGGTTTATGTTTTGTTACTTTTATACTGAAATAAATATTTTGTTAATTAGAATTAAATCTCGGTTTTATTTTCTAAGTAAGAATGACTTCAAGGGAACTATGATTCCTCGGTAGGAATAAATTCCTATCCCGTCACAGACGCTTCATTACCAAACTAGATAACATCATCAATGCTAAAAGGCATGAGGTTTGCTCTCTGTTTATATACAAGGCCCTTCTATGGTAGTACAGATGATGTTACCTAGTTTGGTAATGAAACGTCTGCAAGAAAACAACCAAGCTCAGAGAGCACCAAGGACCCCACAGTCCTCCTCCTCTCCCTCCTCCTCACATTCCTCCTCTTCCTCCTCCTCTTCTCCGTTAATCTCATTCCCTTCTAGCACTGATGATGTTATCTAGTTGGGTCATGAAACGTCTCAAAGAAAGCCACCAAGCTCAGAGAGCAGCAAGGATCCCAGAGTCTTCCTCCATCTCCTCCCCACTTCTCTTTCTCCTCCTCCTCCTCCTCACTCCACACACACACCCCTCCCTTCTAGCACTGATGATGTTACCTAGTTTGGTAATGAAACGTCTGCAAGAAAACAACCAAGCTCAGAGATCACCAAGGACCCCACAGTCCTCCTCCTCACATTCCTCCTCTTCCTCCTCCTCTTCTCCGCAAATCTCATTCCCTTCTAGCACTGATGAGGTTACCTAGTTGGGTAATGAAATATCTGCAGGAAAACCACCAAGCTCAGAGAGCACCCAAGACCCCTTATTTCAACCCTGAGCTTCAAATATTGTCCTCTTATAGGAAAGATGACTAGTGTATTTCCTTTTAGCCACGTTGTTTCTCACTCAGAATCGCAAACGTCTTACAAAAGTGTTATAAATTTGTTCTTGCGGTTTCCACATTTCAGTCCATGGACATCGAAGTGGATGAAAACGGGACTCTGGACTTAAGCATGAACAAGCACCGCAAACGTGAAAGCGCCTTCCCCAGCAGCAGCAGCTGCAGCAGTAGCCCCAGCATCAAATATCCCGACGTGTCCCAACGCCAAAACTACACCAGTGCCACGAGCAGCACCATGACCTCGCCCCAGTCCAGCCACACCTCTCGCCAGGATGAGTGGGACGGGCCCATCGACTACACCAAACCAAATCGGCAACGAGAAGAGGAACTGGAGGAGGTAAAGGGGAGGAGTTGCAAGGCTACTCTGACGTTGCTTTGTTTCTTAGGGTGGGCAGAAAGACTCGGCACCGAACCCTGAGGGTCATGGGCTGTGGGGATGGGAGCAGGGGCAGGTTCCTAATTTTTTTACTACCACTCTGTGGGCGTGGCTTATTTTGTGGGTGTGGCTTACCAGCCATGTGACCGGATGGGCGTGGCTTCTTGGACTGCTGAAGGGAGGAGAACTGAGATAGGTCCTGCTGCCCGTCCCCCCTCCCCTCAGCAGCTCGAGAAGCCTCAAACGTGCGAAAATGCCTAGGATCATCACCGCGCGTTCGTGGCTTCTCAGACTGCTGAAGGGAGGGGAACTGAGATAGGTCCTGCCGCCCGTTCCCCCTCCCCTCAGCAGCTCGAGAACCTCGAACGTGCGAAAATGCCTGGGATCATCACCGCGCGTTCGTGGCTTCTCGGACTGCTGAAGGGAGGGGAACGGAGATAGCTCCTGCCGCCCGTTCTTTCAGCGTCTCACGCACTCCCTCAGCCATCCTCCCCTGCTTGGACTCACTGTGGGGTAGGAAGGCAGCGCATGAGCAGTGCCGGAAACCCGGCTTCTGGGCATGCGCAGAAGAAAATTGTTTTTTTTAAAAAATGTTAATGGCAGCGCTCAGGCATCAGCAACCGACCGCACCGGTACTGTGACGTCACCAGCGGGCCGCTACCGGCGCTATAGAGTGGACCGCACTGGTAGGAAACCCACCACTGGATGGGAGGGTGGAAGGAGGAAGAGAGGCGGTAGGAAGTAGAATAGAATTCTTTATTGGCCAAGTGTGATTGGACACACAAGGAATTTGTCTTTGGTGGATATGCTCTCAGTGTACACATAGTTTCGTAGCGAAGCACGGGTATCCAGCTACTAGTATATAATATAAGTATTTGATATTTGCGTCATTATTTATTTATTTATTTATTAGTGACATTTATATACCGCCTCACAGTGCAAGCACTCTCTAAGCGGTTTACACCAGTAAGCAATGTATATTTATATTGCCCCCAACAATCTGGGTCCTCATTTTACCTACCTCGGAAGGATGGAAAGCTGAGTCAACCTTGAGCCGGTGAGATTTGAACCACTGACCTGCGGATCACAGTCAGCTAAAGTGGCTTGCAGTACCCCACTCTAACTGCTGCGCCACCTCGGCTCTTTACAAGTCATGTTCACTTGTATCCCTGAAGATGCAAGCAGTTTTTTCAGAGGATAGGGCTTTTCTGTCCATTGGAAGCAAAGGTCATTTAACATTGATAAGCAATAATGTACAACAATCCAGGGGAGACCTTTGTATTAAGCATTCCACTCAAGATGGAAACCTTTCTTTAATATCATAAAAATCATTGAATGTGCTTTTGCAATTGCCGATCAATACCACGCTTAGCTTTAATGACACACTCCAACGTACAACGTTACATTTATTAACGTTTCAGAAATTATATTTAACATCGATATAAACTTGTATCTTGGAAGGTATATATATCTTATATATCTTATATATATATAATTATATATCTTATATATCTTAGCGCCCACAATTTCTAATTTATATTGCATAAGTACCATTGTACCCAGCTGATATGTGTAGTTCATAATGTATTTTCTGCATCTTCTAATAAAACGATTGGGGTGGGTGGGAAAGGAAAGATCATTTGTTCGGCATATTTCTGTATCAAATGAATTATGGTTACAACCCACTTAGGCCCGTTGAAGGGTGTTATGTCCAGACAGAGGAGCACCTCTTGGGTGACTAGAGGTCTGAGTCTTAACAGGAAGACCAGGCAGGAAAAACAAACTGATAAAGTAATTCTACTTTACTGTGAAGCTACATGACTAGAATCTTGGGAGTCTGAAAGTACAATTCTCCCTAGCTTGAGAAAGTAGGGAAAGCCTCTACTGAGCTTCTTATCTGGCCCATTATTCAGCTGCAGGCTATGCGGTCTCTTATCTGATTGTTCCCTAAGCAGCATCTCTTCACTCAGGGTCCCAAGGTCTTTCGCTCAAACCATTACATGCATTGAGAGGAAAGTACACGGCTTCTCCATGTGTCTTACAGATCGAAAAAGCTGACCTTAACATCAGGAATCTGGTATCATGTTTTCCAACAAATTTTAGTAAAAATTTGCTGACATTTAAGTAAAAGTAAATTTAGTTTAAAAAAAATTGTGAGCTGCAGCTCACTGGCCCTTCAATGTATCCGGTGAAGGAAACTACAGCTCACCAATATTTATTTATTTAATTACAGCTAACCAATATTTATTTATTTATTTATTTATTTATTTATTTATTTATTTATTTATTTATTTATTTATTTATTTATTTATTTATTATTTACTTATCTACAGCTCACCAATATTTATGTATTTATGTATGTATGTATTTATGTATGTATGTATGTATGTATGTATGTATGTATGTATGTATTTATTTATTATTTATTTATTTATTTATTTATTATTTATTATTTATTTATTTATTATTTATTTATTTATTTATTTATTTATTTATTATTTATTTATTTATTTATTATTTACTTATCTACAGCTCACCAATATTTATGTATTTATGTATTTATGTATTTATGTATTTATGTATGTATGTATGTATTTATTTATTATTTATTTATTATTTATTTATTATTTATTTATTATTTATTTATTTGTTTTTTATTTATTTTTTATTTATTTATTTATTTATTTATTTATTTATTTATTCATTCATTCATTCATTCATTCATTCATTCATTTATTTATTTACTTATTTATTTATTTATTTATTTATTGGATTTACACAGCCAGCTATCTCACATAAGATCCTAGACAGAGCAGCCAATCAAAATGACAATATTGAAATAGGACAAACATACATCAGGAACCAGACCACTCATATCATTGACCCTCCTCATTGACCCCCTCATTCAATCCAAATTTGGCAAGAACCCAAATCTTCATGGATTTCTAGAAGATTAAAATTAGGGACCCTTTTGAATCTCAGGTGGGGCATCTCCAAGGTCGCATCAGATAAAGCATTAAAGCAGTGTTTCTCAACCTTGGCAGTTTGAAGATGTGTGGACTTCAACTCCCAGAATTCCGGCTGGGGAATTCTGGGAGTTGAAGTCCACACATCTTCAAACTGCCAAGGTTGAGAAACACTGCATTAAAGGGAAGAGACCTGGAAATTACCCAGTAGCATCTGTTAGACAGAAAAGATGTTTTTTTTAATTTATTTGATTTTTATTCCACCTTTAGTATTGTTTATAACTAACCCAAGATGGCGGACACACTTAACACTCCTTTCTTCTATTTTTTCCAAAACAATAACTCTGTGAGGTGGATTGGGCTGAGAGAGGGGGGACTGGCCCAAAGCACCCAGCTGGCTTTAATGCCCAAGGCAGGACTAGAATTCACAGTCTCCTGATGATAGGCCCAAAGTCATCCAACTGGCTTTCATGCCCAAGGCGGGATTAGAATTCACAGTCTCCTGATGATAGGCCCAAAGTCAACTGGCTTTTATGCCTAAAGCAAGACTAGAACTCACTATGATTAGCCCATAGTTACCCAGATCGCTTGCATGCCTAAGGCAGGACTAGAACTCACACTCTCCTGGTTCCTAGACCAACCCCTTAACCATTAGACCAGATTGGCTCTTACCAACCCGCTCTTGCTTTCTTGCTACTGTAGACAAACCTAAACTAAGGTGACCAGATTTTTTTTTTTTAAGCGGGACACCATTGACGGGGGTGGGTGGGTTTCTAGGGGAGCCGCCATTTGAGTTTTGCCCTCTATGCATGCGCAGAACACTGTGCGCATGCGCAGAGGGCAAAAGAACGCAAATGTTGGCGCCCAGGTGGGTGGGTGGGAGGCGGAGGCCTTTCCTCGCCTCCCGCCTCCCCTTTGGGAGCCGGCAGTGAAGCAAGCCAGGAGGCTCTTCCTTGCCCAGAACAGCTCGGCTCCATCTCAGAAGGCCAGCCAGAAGAGTGCTCCCTCGGGGCACCCGGTTTTTTTGGGTTTTTTTGGCCAAGCCCAATTCACCCACCACCACCCCACCCATTAAGGACCCTGGCCCCACGATGGAGGGAAGGGGGAGGCACGAGCGTTGCACAAGCCTCGGCTCAAAGCTCAAATGTGGGCCACCTCCCCCCCGTTTGCACAACCGCTCCCACGCCTTACCCATTTCCCCCGCCGCTTTTCTTCCACACAGACGTGTGGGTTGCACAGACTCCTGCTATTCAAATCACACACACACCTCGAAGCCATAAACCTTCCACCCACCTGCCAGCTATGCCCACTCTTCCTTGCACCTACAGGGCGATCCGAGCGTGCAACGGCTCCCTTGCACAGGGACTGCTTGTGCAAAGCCCCGCCTCTTCTAACGGCGCCGGCTAGTCACCGGTCTCCCGCAGCCGACGGCTGGGGGGTGGGAGGCAAACAGCGTCGTCCCCTCAAAAGCTCTCCGTGAGATGCACCACGTCCTCCTCCGCCGTCTTGAACATCTGCCGCCGTTGCCTTTTGCTTCTCCCGAAAGCTTTTTCATCCGAAACAGCGGAGTGCCGCCGGGAGTTGTAGTTCTTCAGATGACGCTGCCCGTAGGGCTGAGTTCGAGGCTAGACTACAGGTTCCGGCATTCTCCGCGGGCGGACTGGTTGGGAACAGCCTTTCAAGTCATTTGACGAGGAGCGATAGGCTAACGCTAACGGATCGGTCAAAGAAAAAGAAAACATAAACTCTGTACTGTTAGAATAAGGTGACCAGACTGTTTCGGCATTCTTTCCAAAAAAGCGTGACTTTTTGGAAACAATGCGGGACGCGGGACACATGCTTGAAAAGCGTGTCTGTCCCGCCAAAAGCGGGACGTCTGGTCACCTTAACCGAAACCCAAATCTTCATGGATTTCTAGAAGATTAAAATTAGGGCCCCCTGGAATCACAGGTGGTGCATCTCCAAGGTCCTATCAGATAAAGCATTGAAGGGAAGGTATCTGGAATCTACCCAGTAAGGTTTGTTAGACAGAACATATGTTTTTGTTTAATATTTATTAACTTTGCTCCCTTCTGTACTTCAGTAACTTTATCCTTCGATCAGTATAGCTTTATCTAGTGTCCTCTGATACTCAGGATAAACCTCCTCACTGCCTTTATAGCCCTAACCCTCTGCTGATTTTTCTCTTTTGCTTTCATGTTTTAAGTCCATCTTGTGAAGCCGACTCAGAAATTCTCTACACTTTGATCAAAAGTGCTGGGGTTGTCCCAAAGGTGCTTTTTTTCAAGAGGCAACTGGACATTCCGGTTTTTCTTGGAAGACGTTTCGCTTCTCATCCAAGAAGCTTCTTCAGCTCAAGTGGGTGTTTTGTTTCCCCAATGTACAGATCTGCACATGGCTCACTGCATTGTACTGCATATACCCTGTTGCTCAGTTTGTGTCCCGGTGTTTTATCCTTGGGGTGAACAAGCTTCTGCCTTAGTGCATTCTTGGCTTTGAAGTGTGCACCACGGGTGGGTTCTAACTTACCTCGCTGCCGGTTCGCTTCCTCCCATGCAGCGTGTGTGCGCCACGTGGGCGCATGCGCAGTGGCAAAACACCCCCCAAAAATCCAAAAAACAAAAAAAGCCAAAAACAAAATGGCGACGCATGCCCAGTGCCGAAAACTCAGCTTCTGCACATGCGCACAAGAAAGAAAACCCAAAAAAATTTCAGGGGAAAAAAATTCAAAAAAAGAAATGGCGGTGCTCATGAACCAGCACCGACTGAACCAGTTCCGTGATGTCATCATGACATCAGCAGCGGGTTGCTACCTGTTCGGGCGAACCAGTCTGAACCGGGAGGAACCCACCTCTGGTGTGCACGTATGTCTCTCTCAACAGAGGGGGAGGGATATGACATCATCTATCTCCAGTCTACAACACAGTCCTTTCAACAGTTCCAAGAAGGCTGTTGTGGCCTGCCAGCAGCCAGCAGAGCTGGCAGCAGATTCGGACAGTGAGGAGGTTGGGGAGGAACATGGGCCAGTCCTGGAGTCTGGGAAAGGCTCTGACAAGTGCTCTGCGTCAGAGGCAGAGATGGGGCCAGGGCCGTCTGGCAGTTATCAGCTGCCTTTGGAGTCAGACATCAGTGAGGCAGACGAACAGCTGGAGCCTGTTCCCAGTGTGCGCATGTGCAGAGTTGCCAGAAGAAGGGAACAGCTGAGGAACAAGGGTCGACTTGGGAGTAAGGCCACAGGTGGACGATGAATGGCCCCTCCCATAGGGAATAAAAGAGGAACGAAAGGTGAGGACAGTTTGCAGGAGACAATTAGTTCACTTCATTGGTCCGTGACTCTCAGAGACCCCTTGCCAAATTTTGAAGATATCGGCCTGGCAGCTCTCCAAGCCAGATAAGGTCTGTGACTGTAAATTCACCCTTGAAAGACTTTGCTGGATGTGAATGAGAAGAATTCACAGTAACTTAATAAAAAAGGCGTTTTTGTCAGGACAAGGAGTCTGCTTCGTGGTTTGGGAATGCCTAGGTCCGAACAAAGACTCCACACCCATTTGCACTATTCAGGTGACCCTGAGGACACAGATAAACCTCCAAGTGGCCTCAACGGATGCAAATGACCAGCTCTCTGCAAGGAGTATAAATCCTTCCACTCCCCACCATCCAGTCAGAGCTGAAGAAGCTTCTTGGATGAGAAGCGAAATGTCTTCCAAAAAATCCCCCCCCCCCCCAGAAAGTCCAGTTGCCTCTTGAAAAAAAGCACCTTTGAGACAACCATGACCTGGATGACTGAGAATCTCCATAGATCTAGTGCTGTGGCTGGTTTTGCAAAGTTACCTCTATTCCCTCCAGAATATTTTCCGGGTTTGCTTTTTTTTGCAGTCGGAGCCCGCCGCCCGTTCATTCGCCTCCTCGGAAGCCGACGAACAAGAAGTCCCAGAAGAAAACTTCGAGGAAAGAAAATATCCGGGGGAAATCACCTTAACCAACTTCAAGCTGAAGTTCCTTTCCAAGGAAATCAAGAAAGAGTTACTCACGTGAGTCTGCCCGCTTGGCTAAGCAGTCGTGCCATAAAAAAATCCGAGAGGGGACAATAGCTCCCTTTATAATTTTTTTTACTTTATTTCCAAACTTAAAATGCAAAAAAAAGAGAAAAAGAAAAAAGGCAAAAAAGAGAACAAAAATGTAACAAGAAGAAAAGAAAAAGGGGGGAAGACAAAAAAGGCAACAACACAAAACCAGAAAAACACGCATAAAAACAGAACAATAATAATACAGGTAGTCCTCGACTTACGTCCACAATTGAGCCCAAAATTTATGTTGCTAAGTGAGACACCTGACAAGTGAGTTTTGTTCCTTCTTTACGACCTTTCTTGCCATTGTTGTTAAGTGAATCACTCCAGTTGTTAAGTTAGGAACCCGGTTGTTAAGTGAATCTGGCTTCCCCATTGACTTTGCTTGTCAGAAAAATCACAAAAGGGGATCACATGACCCCGGGACACTGCGACCCGTCAGAAATATGAATCAGTTGCCAAGCATCTGAATTTTGATCATGTGACCCTGGAGATGCGGCAACGGTTGTGAGAAAAATGGTTATAATGGTCACTTTTTTCAGTGCCGTTGTAACTCGAAACGTTCACTAAACGAACTGTTGTAAGTCAAGGACTATCTGTACACATAATTTACAGAATACAGAATAACAGAGTTGGAAGGGACCTTGGAGGTCTTCTAGTCCAACCCCCCCACCCCCACCCAAGCAGGAGACCCTACACCACTTCAGACAAATGGTATGTCTCTGGTTAAATACAGATAAATATATTTCAACAGGAATAGTTCCCCCCACCATTGCAAAATGGGTCCACAATATATGAACTGCTAGATCTCTATTGAATTACTATGGTACATGGCAGGGGTCTCCAATCTAGATCACTTTAAGACTTGTGGACTTCAACTCCCAGAATTCCCCAGCCAGTTGCCGGCTGGGGAATTCTGAGAGTTGAAGTCCACAAGTCTTAAAGTGGCTGAGTTTGGAGACCCCTGGTATTTGGCATTGAAAAAATATTTCAAATATGAAAATCTATTATGTCAACCAATTTGACCTACCATCTCTCTGCTGTAGTATATAAAGCAGTTAACGGGTGATCCCAAAACAAAGGTAGATTTCAACAGTACCTGTTCTATTATCGATCTGTTGTTGTATTCAACTAACAGAAGGTCAACAAACAGCTTCTAATCTACCAAACCTACTGCAATAGACACACACACCCCAATCTCTCTCTAGCTTGCTTTCATTTGGATTCCTGTGTTTATCAGGGGGTGGACTGTGGTGGGATTCAAATTTTTTTACTACCGGTTCTGTGGGCGTGGCTTGGTGGGCGTGGCAGGGGAAGGATACTGTAAAATCTCCATTCCCAGCCCACTCCAGGGGAAGGTTACTGCAAAATCCCCATTTCCTCCCGATCAGCTGGGACTCGGGAGGCAGAGAATAGATGGGGGTGGGGCCAGTCAAAGGTGGTATTTACCAGTTCTCCGAACTACTCAAAATTTCCGCTGCCGGTTCTCCAGAACTGGTCAGAACCTGCTGAAATCTGGTCAGAACCTGCTGATCTCTGGTGGACTCCATCCAAGATATCCTTCCCACCATTGGCTTCTGTGATGCAATTCTATGAAAGAAGAGATAACTTTGCTGGATGAATCTGGGAGGGAGCCTTTAAGACATTGAAAGTTCAAACGTCATGTTTAAAAAGTATGATTTCACAGAAAGAGTAGTGGAAATTTGGAACCAACTTCCAGGGGAAGTAGTGGATCAGTCATCAATAACTGGGTTTAAACATGCTTGGGATAAACCCATGCCGGCAAAAATTATAAAATAAAATAAAAATAATTTAAAAATAAATAAATGTATCAAAAATGACTAGCACTGATGATGTTATCTAGTTTGGGTAATGAAATGTCTGCAAGAAAACAACCCAGCACCAAGAGGGCACCAAGGATCCCATCCTCCCCCTCCTCCTCTTCCTCCTCCTTCTCCTCCTCCTCCTCTCTACAAACCCCACTCCCTTCTAGCATTGATGATGTTGCCTAGTTGGGTAATGAAATATCTGCAAGAAAACAACCAAGCTCAGAGAGCACCAAGAACCCCAAAGTTGTTGTCCTCCTTTTCCTCCTCCTCCTCTTCCTCCTCGTCCTCGTCCTCCTCTCCACAAACCCCACTCTCTTCTAGCATTGATGATATTGCCTAGTTGGGTAATGAAACATCTTGCATTTGCAAGAAAATTGGAGCAACATCTTTCAGCTGTGGCTAGGGGGACCTTTGCACAAGTACGTCTTGTGCACCAATTGCGACCCTACTTGGAGAAGGAGGCACTTCTCACAGTCACTCATGCCCTTATCACCTCACGGCTGGATTACTGCAATGCGCTCTACATGGGGCTACCCTTGAAGAGTGTCCGGCGACTGCAATTGGTGCAAAATGCAGCTGCGCGAGCTGTGGTGGGTGTACCCAGATGCACCCACCCTAACACCGATTCTCCGCCAGCTGCATTGGTTGCCCATTAGTCTCCGGATCCAATTTAAGGTGTTGGTCGTTACCTTTAAAGCCCTACATGGCTCAGGGCCAGGTTACCTTCGGAACCGCATCCTGCCGCATACCTCCCTACGACCGGTTAGGTCCCACAGAGTGGGCCTCCTCCAGGTCCCGTCGACCAAGCAATGCCGGCTGGCGGGGCCGAGGGGGAGAGCCTTCTCTGTGGGAGCCCCCTCCCTTTGGAACCAACTCCCTCCAGAGATCAGGATTATCCCCACCCTGCTGGCCTTCCGTAAAGCAATAAAAACTTGGCTCTTCCGGCAGGCGGGGTATGAATGAAAGTTTTTTAAATTATGCATAGTATTTTAATATGGTTTTTTATAAAATTGTTTTTACTTTTATATGTTTCTATACATGCTGTGAGCCGCCCAGAGTCCCTCGGGAGTTGGGCGGCATAGAAATTTTAATAAATAAATAAATAAATAAATAAATAAAACAACCATGCTCAGAGAGCATCAAGGAGCTCCCTTATATTAAACAAAAAAACAACAACAACAACAAAAAAAAACCCTTCGAAGGACAGATGCCATGAATTGCTAATCACTTTTTTCTGCCGTCTATGTTTCTGCATTAAAAATCCCACCCAAGATTCATTCATATTTCACACGGGAAGGATTTTATTTAACCCAAAAGCTGTTGATATGAAGAGCCATTCCATATGGTCTCTTGAAGCTTTGCCACGATTTAAGAATCGGCGGGGGGAGGGTTGTAGAACGGTGAATCCAAACCACCCCAATCTTAACGTCTGGTGGAAGCTGTGATAAATGCATTTTATTTACATCCGTGCTGGAATGTTTGAGGATGCTGTGGGAGCAGAAAACAACTTTTGCTAAACAGATTGCTTCGCTTCCTTGTTTGCTGCACTGTCACAACATACCCTGAAAGCTACCGTTTCGGAAATGTCCCACCATCTTCGTAACATCCTTGGTGAGCGACATTTCTCCTTGCCCTGCGATGCTAGAAGGATGAGGGGGTGGGAAAAAATTGTGAGAAAAGAAGGATGAACCAGCATCTGTGGCTGTCAGATTCCCAAGGGTTGCTGAGTCTTTGAAATTCATATTGGGAGGTGTGATTTTTTCCAAATGGAAAAGGTGTGTGCAATGGATGTGACGTGTCTATTGAAATACATATACAACAAATGGCAAGGTTAAAAACATGAGCAGGTTTCTTTGTTTGAACTCCTAACAATGTTGAAACGGGGGTGTGTGTGTGTGTGTGAGCATAAAAGTTTTTATTTACAGGAACGCTTTTATCGGCAATGTTTCCCTGTGGTTGTATATTCTCTTAAAAACCAATCTTTTTTCTTTGAAATCTACTCCATTCATCTGGGCCTCTCAACTTCTAATATTCTAGGGAAGTCAGTTAATCAGTGGATTTTGCTGCTTAGCTACAATATTGAAGGAGTTGGTACGATTCCCACCTTTCAAATTAAAAAAGTTGACCAGCCTGAGAGAAACCATGGTACAAGACTCAAGATGTTCAAATCTTTTTGGAAGATTTATTTGGTTTAAAGGAGATTTCCAGTTGCTTAACCGGTGATCTCGTAGCCAGATTTCATAGCAGAAGAGCTAAAAAATGGCAGGTTAATGGAATACAGCGGTTGAGTTCGTATAACCTTGTATATGACGAATGAATAAACTATGGCTTAATGTGAAGGCATGGTTCATGCAACATGGTAAAACATAGAATCATGGAACTGTAAGGGACCTTGGAGATCTTCTAGCCCAACCTCCTGTCCAAGTCAGGAATCCTTATACCATCCCAGACAATCTTTTCTTGAAGACCTCCAGTGATGGAGCATCCACAACTTCTGAAGGCAAACTGTTCCACTGATTAATTGTTCTCATTGTCAGGAAATTCCTCCTTAGTTCTAGATTGGTTCTCTCCTTGATTAGTTTCCACCCATTGCTTCTTATCTTGCCTTCAGGTGTTTTGGTGAATAAGTCAACCCCCTCTTCCCTGTGACAGCCCTTCAAGAATTGGGAGATACGGTCATGTCACCCCTAAGCTAAGGTGACCAGATTTTAATATTTGTAAAGCGGGACACCATTGACGGCGGGGGGGTGTTTCTAGGGGAGCAAGATGGGAGGGGTCCATCTCTCTTATCCTGCAGCTTTGTGCACCCCCCCCCAAACACCCCCCCGTGCGGTCTTGCCTGTTCGTCACCGCGGACCCGAAGAAGCTGGTGGCGTTCGCAGCGTGGGGCTTCCCCCGCCCACTTTCCCCGGCCTCCGGGACGCCACCATTTGCGTTCTTTTGCCCTCTGCGCACACGCAAAGTGTTCTGCTTGCGCAGAGGGCAAAAGAACGCAAGACCGCCGCTGCCCCTCTCACTGCCCTCCCTCCCCGCCTGGCAGCAGGAGGCAGGCGAGGCAGGAGACAGAGGGGTGTGCAGGGCAAATTCAAATTAAAAAAGCGGGACTTTTTTGAAACGCCGCAGGATGCGGGACAAATTATTAAAAAGCGGGACTGTCCCGCCAAAAGCGGGACATCTGGTCACCTTACCCTAAGCCTTCTCTGCATTAGGCTAAACATACCTAGTTACCTTCATTGCATGGTTTAGACTCCAGATCCCTTATCATCTTCGTTGGTCTTGCCACCTCCAGATTTATGAGTTAGAACAGGGGTGTCAAACTCAATTTCATTGAGGGACGCATCAGGGTTGTGTTTGACCTCGGGGGGAGGGTGTCAAAGTGGGCGTGGCCAGGGTGGGCGTGGTCAGCTCCACATCACTGGAGTCGGGGTCGCCTGTGGTGGCCTGAGCTCTCTGCCAGCAAAAACAGGCTCCCCTGGCCTCTGTTTTCAACTGCGATGGCCTCCTGTAACCCTCTGCCACCCCGCGGGCCGAATTCGGCCCCCAGGCCTTGAGTTTAACACCCCTGGGCTAGAAGAAGACACTGATGGTGTTACCTAGTTGGGTAAGGTGACCAGACGTCCCAATTTTGGCGGGACAGACCCGCTTTTTAATCATTTGTCCCGCGTCCCGCCCGCCCTCTTAAAAAGTCCCGATTTTTTAAAACAATGCCCGACTAGGGCATTCTTTCAAAAAATCGGCCTGCAGGCACTCGAGGACGGCCGGGTTGGGCCCAGCCGCAGGGGCAGCAGCAGCAGCAGCAGCAGCAGCAGCAGGCCCTCTCAAAATCGGGACATCTGGTCACCTTAGTCTAATGAGCCCCCGCTTCTTCCTCCAACCAGACGCGCGCCCGAGCGACAGGCTTCCGATTCAGTCCCCTCTATTCACAGGGTGGCGCGGGGCGGGGCAGAGCGAACTCGGGGGGGGAGCGCGACTTTGCACTTGTCTTTCAGTCTGTGCCACGGCAAAAGGGGCGGGGCAGGGCTGGGCGCGCGTCCTACCTGGGACTTTTCCTGGTAGCTCCAATCGCGTTCCTTGCTAATAGCGTCCAGAGCAGAGCAGCCCCTTCCAAAAGATCGCGAGACGTTATCTTTTGGAAGGGGCTGCTCTGCTCTGGGCGCTATTAGCAAGGAACGCGATTGGAGCTACCAGGAAAAGTCCCAGGTAGGACGCGCGTCTCGCGCTGGGGGTTGGGCGGGCGGGGCAGGACTGGCGGCCAACTACCTGAGCGATGGAGGCGCGGCGGCCGGTTTGGGGCTCGGGGCGGACCCCGGAGGCCCCACCACCCCCGCCGGATCGCACAGAGCGGACATGCAGGCACCGGTCGAGACGCTAAACAGCTAAAAAGCCCCCCCCCCCTGCCACTTGTTTTCCTCTTTTGCGCCTGCGCACGCTGGGCCCGAGCATGGGGGAAGAATTAAAACAGCGCACCGAGAGCGTCACCTGAGACGGTTGTAAGGATCTTGCCAGCCAGCCAGCCTAAACCATTGCCGGCTCCCGAAGGGGAGGCGAGGAAAAGCCTCCCGCCTCCCCCCCCTCCACCCACCTGGACGCCGACATTTGCCTTCTTTTGCCCTCTGCGCATGCGCAGAGGGCAAAACTCAAATGGAGAAACCCACCCCCGTCAATGGTGTCCCGCCTGAAGAAAAAAAAATCTGGTCACTTTATAGTTGGGTAATGAAACGTCTGCAAGAAAACAGCCAAGCTCAGAGAGCACCAAGGATCCCATAGAAGAAGTGATTTTTTTTCACCAACTGAGAATAGGCAGCTGCTAACCACTCAGTAACTACTTAATATCATAATCCATCTTGATGCCTCTCTGTAACCAAGCCGCCATGGCATAACAAGCCAATAGCACTTCATTTTCCAAAGGGGTCATATGAGAAAGTGAGACTGTTATGGAAGGCCGAACTAATAGGGTAGTGAAAATACATAGACACACAAGCAAGCACATACATTAATATAAAAACAACAACAACAACAACAACCTGCAGTTGCATTTAAAATACAAGTAGTCCTCGACTTCAGTTCATTTAGTGACCGTTCAAAGTTACAACAGTACTGAAAAAAATGACTTACAACCATTTTACGACCTTTGCAGCGTCCTGGTCAGGGGTGGGCTTCAAAAATGTTAGCAAGGGGCCCTCTGCCCGGTTGCTGGGTAGGCGTGGCCATGGTGGGCATGGCCTAGTCGGCCTCCTGCACCATGGCGGGGGGAGGGGTTTGCTCTCCCCGGGCTCCAGAGGCTTTCCTCGAGCCTCTGATAGGGTGAAAACGGCCTCCCCAGGCTCCGGAGGCCCTCTGGAAACGGGCCCGTTTCCGGCCTTCCCGAACTTCCAGTAGGCCCGTTTTTTGCACTCCCCGAGCCTCCGCGTGCACCCTGCACTTACCTGCATCCGAAACGGGCCGCGTGGGGACTCCTGGGAGGGCCGGGGTGGGTGGGGTGGGGTCCACCAGGAGTGGGATTTGGGGGTTCTCCGAACTGCACAGAATCTTAGCTAGAGGTTCTCCCGAACCCCTGCGAACCCCCAGCAGCCCACCCCTGGTCCCTGTGCTCACGTGATCAAAATTCAGATTTTGGTTCATACTTAAATGACTGTTGTTGTGTCCCAAAGCTACGTCATAACCCTCTGCAACCTTTTGACAAGCAAAATCTACGAGGAAAGCGAGATTCACTTAACAACCGTGTTTACTAGCTTATCAACTGCAGCGGTTCACTTAAGTGTGGCAAGAAAGTTCATAAAACATGGGAGAACGCACTTAACAAATGTCTCACTTAACAACAGAAATCTTGGGCTCAATTGTGGTCGTAAGTCGAGGACAACCTGTAAAAAGCTGTGCCGTTGTATTGCATGCGTAGCATACACTTACAATATTTACATTTGATTTCTAATTTCCAATTGACCTCACACAGGCCAGATAGGGACAGCCAAAGGACTGCGTCTGGTCACAAAATGTCCAGGTCTAATCTATGGCATATTCACATTTTATCCATAGGCTGAGCAATGAACAGATTCTACAAATCCTACCACCATTTTCTCTGGCACATTATGGAAAATCAGGGTATCGAATTAGTTATCATTTGGGGAAGGAGGGTTGTCTTTAAACAGCAACCAACCTGATCATTTCTCCCCTTAAGGCAGGGGTGTCAAACTCGAGGCCCAGGGCCGGATCTGGCCCACAGGGTGCTTAGATCTGGCCCGCGAGGTCGTCCTCTGCCAGCGAAAATGGAGCTCCGGTGGGGGGCAACACGTGGCCCTCCTGAGCTCTGTTTTTGTTGGCAGAGGGTTGCAGGAGGCCATCCCAGCCTAAAACGGAGCTCACGAGGGCCACACATTGCCCCCCTGAGCTCCGATTTTGCTGGCAGAGGGTTGCAGGAGGCCGTCGCAGCCTAAAACGGAGCTCACAAGGGCCGCGCATTGCCCCCCTGAGCTCCGATTTCGTTGGCAGAGGGTTGCAGGAGGCCGTCGCAGCCGAAATGAAGCTCGGGAGCCCGTTTTCGCTGGCAGAACACTTGGGCCACCACAGGTGCCCTCGACACAAGTGATATCATGCTGGCCACGTCCACCCCGGCCCCCTGAGATCAAACATAACCCTGATGCAGCCCTCAATGAAATCGAGTTTGACACCCTGGTTTATAAGAGCCAAGGTGGCGCAGTGGTTAAATGCAGCACTGCAGGCTACTTCAGCTGACAGCTAGTTCAGCAGTTCAGCTGTTCAAATCTCACCAGGCTCAAGGTTGACTCAGCCTTCCATCCTTCTGAGGTCGGTAAAATGAGGACCCAGATTGTTGGGGGCAATATGCTGAACTCTGTAAACCGCTTAGAGAGGGCTGTAAAGCACTATGAAGCAGTATATAAGTCTAAGTGCTATTGCTAAGTGCTATTGCTATAAGGACTTCAACTGGTCAGTAGGTCTTGTGATGTAGAGATCATGTCAGTTGAGGGTCCCATAGGTCAAGGTCTAGTGATGGGCCAGGTGTGAGTCACCAGTGAGTCTTGTGATGGGCAGGTTACGTCAGTCTTTAGGAGGTGAAGACCTTGGGGGGTGGGGGGGTGGCGGCTTAATAAGAATATAAAATTGCTTCTCGCTAGACGCCAAATGTAGCTCTAGAATGCTGCTCAGCACCTCAAAGAAGGGGATTGGACACCTGAAAACCCCTAAAACTCTTTGATAATTCCCCCTTCCTCAAATTTCTATGACAAAAAAAAAAAAAAGAGAGAGAGAGAGAGAGATTATCGTCTCCTTTTTTTTCTATTTTTAGATTTTTTTTTTCACATATGCACAAATCTTACTGGTTTCTTTATATTTTTTGGCCACTCACGGTTTCTTTTCCCCATAATTATTTTCGTTCAGTTGCCCTACCCCAGGCTGTGATGGCAGCGGACACATCACGGGAAATTATGCTTCTCACCGCAGGTTAGTTGACCTTACCTACCCTTACTCTTTTCGGATTGTGACCGTCTCTTTAAAAAAAAAATCTTTTCTATTTATTTTTTTTAATGATAAGTGTGGATTCTTTGGTTCTATTCCAGGGATGGGCAACTATAGCAATTTTGTGACCGATGGACTTCAACTCCCAGAATTCCTGAGCCAGCCATTCATGGCTGGCTCAGGAATTCTGGGAGTTGAAGTCCACTGGTGATAACGTTGTTCTAATTGCTCACCCTTCTTCTATTCCCTCTTCCCCTTGCTTTGATCTTCCCAACTTTTTTTTTTTTTTAGCTTACCCAAATATTCCATCTCTTCTTTTTCAGCCTTTCTGGTTGTCCTCTTGCTGACAAGAGTCTCAGAAACCTCATGGCTGCACACTCTGCTGACCTCAAGTATGTTTGCGCTCAACTCTTGTTTCTTTTCCCCCCCTATTCCTCTCGCTTCTTATTCTTTGGCTTGCAATTTCCCTTTAAAGTCGAAATCTGCCTGGGAGCTGACTTTCAAGACCGATTCACAACATGTACGGATAGTCCTCGACTTACAACCGTTCATTTAGCGACCAAAGTTACCACAGCAGTGGGGGGAAAAAGGGAGCTGATGAAATGTTTTTCACGTGATCAAAACTCGGACGCTTGGCAACCGGCTCGCATTTATGACGGTTGCAGTGTCCTTGGGGTTGTGTGATCCCGTTTTGCGACTTTCCGATAAGCAAAATCAAATGGGGAAGAAAGGTTCACTTAACAACCGGGTTACTCACTTATCAAGTGCAGTGATTCACTTAGCGACTGTGGTAAGGAAAATAAAAATGGGGCAACGCTCACTTAACAGCTGCCTCATTTAGCCACGGAAGTTTTGCACTCCATTGTGGTCGTAAGTCAAAGACTAACTGTATTGGATTGGGAAGGGACACAGGCGTTAGATGACAGTAGGAAAAAGTGGCCTGAAATTTGTATACATTCACACTTATTTATATATATATATATCTATATTTGAATCTCAGGCAGATTTTGATTTTACCATCCTTGACTTATGCAAACCTATTTTCCCCCAAAACCTCTTAATGATTTTCTAGTTAAATAATGCAATATCAGCAGTCATTCTTCTGCCTAATAGCACTGGTTTTGTTAGCAGAGTTGATAATTTATGGACCACAAACTATCATCATCATCTTTTAATGACCCCGTAATCCCTTGCATTGGGGTGGAGCCTGGGCAATTGAATGGAGCTGAGTGTTTCCTGGCCGGATGCCCTTCCTGTCACCAATGTGGAGTTATAGTCAACAGATATATTCTCATCGGGCCCAGAGAGAAAAATATCTGCCTCTACCTAGGATCAAACTCACAGCCTCCTGATTGTGAGGCGAAAGTTCCACCTCTAGGCTACCGCACCATTCTTATGGACCACAAACTATGAAGACAACAAAATGCCTGGCCTACAATAGAAAAAATGTCCAAAGTTTTTCAAACAACGATCTAGCTGGCTTCTCCCTCTGTGAGGCTCCAGAATTTCTATCAGTTCTTTCCCCCGATGATGGCATCGTTTTTCTCCTTCAATTAAAACTCGGTTAATGAAGCCTTCTCTACGCATTACTGCATTCAGAGTTACTACAGGTAATCCTCAATTTGGAACCAAAATTGAACCCGGAATTATGGTCGTAAGTCACGCGGTCATTAAGCGGGTCACTGTATGACTTCAACTGATTTTGCAATCCTTTTTTACATTGGTTCTTAAGTAAATATTGTGATCATTAAATGAATGTCACCGTCATTAAGAGAATACCATGGTTGTTAAGTGAACCCATTATACCATGTAGGGTTTTTTTTTTTGACAGAAATCGGAACACTAGTTTCCGGCAAAAAATGTCACAAATCATGATATTGTGACCGCGGGATCCAAACGGCCACAACACCGGGGCAGTTGCCATGTGCCCAAAATGCAATCACATAACCATGGGTGGGCAGCCATTGGAAACCATGTTGTGAGTAGCTCTGAGGAGGTCTGTTGTAACTTCGACCAGTCGTTAAGTGACCAGTCGTAACTCGAGGATTACCTGTATTCAGTAGGATCAGAATAATGGCAAGACTTCATATGTATATAGGTAGTCCTTGTTTAGTGACCATTTGTTTAGTGACCATTTGAAATTACAACAGCACTGAAAAAAGTGACTCATGACCATTTTTCACAGTAACGACCGTTGCAGAATCCCCATGGTCATGTGATTTACATTCAGAGGCTTGGCAACTGACTCATATTTATGACGGACGCTCTGTCCCCAGGGTCACATAATTCCCCTTTTGCGACCTTCTGAAAAGCAAAGTCAATGGGGACGCCAGATTCACTTCATGACCGTGTGACTAACTTAACAACTGCAGCGATTCGCTTAACAACGTCGGCAAGAAAAGTCATTTAAAAAAAGGGGGCAAAACTCACTTAACAAATGTCTCACTTAGCAACGTGAATTTTGGGCTCGACTGTGGTCGTAAGTCGAGGACTACCTGCATTTTTAGATGGAATTGTATTTTTGCAGAGAAAGAACTGTATGGGAATTAGAGGGGAAAAAATACAATTTGTTGATTTTTGAAGCATGAATGTAACTGGTCTCACTCGCCCTGCATCAAGCCTTTGTTGATTCTTCTACGTTCGATCAAATGGTTGCTTCACATAAACAATCTGTTGTTTTTTTTAAAAAAAAATCTTTTTCTAAAAGGCGGTCAGCCGACATAATATCCATTTTTACAATCCTAGGAACTGCCAACAGACAAACAATCGAAGAGCAAACAACAGCCTAATCAAGAAAGCAGTAGTATCGTAATATACAGTATAAAAAAGAGCAAACTCCACTCTCTTCTAGCACTGATGATGTTACCTAGTTGGGTAATTGGACTTCTTTGCTTGTTGGTTTGAAACATTTTGTTGCCTATCAAAGTAATTTCTTCAGTCCACAGGAAATCCTCGACTTACAACCACTCGTTTGGCAAGTGTTAAAAGTTACAACGGCACTGAAAAAAAGTGACTTACAACTGTTTTTCACACTTACAACCGCCACAGCATCTCTATGGTCACAATGGTCATATGAAATGGTATATAGTGTCTCCTGCTTGAGCAGGGGGTTGGACTAGAAGACCTCCAAGGTCCCTTCCAGCTCTATTCTGATTGATTGATTGATTGATCAAATTTGGGATGTTTGACAACTGGGCTCATATTTATGACTGTTGCAATGTCCCGGGATCATATGACCTCCTTTTGTAACCTTCTGACAAGCAAAGTCAAAGATTCACATAACAACCCGCTTCCTTAACAACTTAACAACTGCAGTGATTCACTTAACAACGGTGGCAAGAAAGGTTGTGAAACGGGGCAAAACTCACTTAACGACTTTCTCGCTTAGCAACATAAATGTTGGGCTCAATTGTGGTCGTAAGTTGAAGACTACCTGTATTATTCCAGCTACTGGGATACGCAGCGAAACACTTCAAACCAACAAGAAGTCCAGTTGGCATAATTCAACTTCCAGATATCTCGTATCTCCTTGTCAACTAGTTGTGTCATGAAACGTCTGCAAGAAAACAACCGAGAGCACAAAAGACATCACAAATTGAACGTTGTGCATAGACGGGACTTTTGATCAACTCGCGTTGTGTCATACATCACATTTTCCCAAGAGCTATTCATTCCTGCACCAAAGATTGGTTAACCAAGCTGAGATATATAAAAGGTTGCATATCTTTTGAATTGCCCTAATCAAGATCTTCCTTCACGAGGAGAATGGAATACATCAACTTATAAACAGTTCATTTAGTGACGGTTGGAAGTTAACAATGCCACTGGGGGAAAAAGTGACCTATGACCGTTTTTCACACTTAACAACCATCCGGTCTTACCATCCGGTCTTAACAGGCTCAACAAATACAGATACAGATGAACAGAGTTGGAAGGGGCCTTGTAGGTCATCTAGTCCAACCCCCCGCCCAAGCAGCCCCGACACCATTTTTGACAGATGGCAGTCCAGTCTCTTCTTGAAAGCTTCCAGTGAACCGTTGCAACATCCCCATGGTCACGTGATCGAAATTCAGACGCTTGGCAACTGGCTCGTATTTATGACGGTTGCAATGTCCCTGGGTCACGTGATCCCCTTTTGCGACTTTCCGGCCAGCCAAGTCAACGAGGAAGCCAGATTGACTGAACAACCTTAAGGTTTTCACCTTAACAACTGCAGTGATTCGCTTAACAAACGTGGCAAGGAAGGTCGCAAAATTGGGGCAAAACTCACTTAACAAATGGCTCAGAAATTTTGGGCTCAATTGTGGTCGCAAGTCGAGGATTACCTCTATCTTGATCTGGAAGCTGCCGGGTGTCTTAATAAGGTGCTAATTACGCTAGCAAAGTTGTGAATTATTGTTATAATGAGTTTCAAGTTCATTATTTTTCAAGATTTGCAATGCCAAAAGAGGTGGAATTTAGTTCCCGCACTTATGGAGAACATCAAGTTGTTGTGTGGAAAATATAATTATCTTCAGGATGCCTGTCCCTTTTAATCTTACACTATGTTCTTTGATTCTGAATGAGCTTTTGCAACACTTGTGAAGTGGTAACTATTTTTATTACACTTCCAGAGAATATATTTCCACATTGTTAGCACGATGCGCTATCCTTTGCATCCCTGTGTCAATTTTTTTAAAAAATAGGAGTCTACAGGTAGTTCTTGACTTACAACAGTTCATTTAGTGACCATTCATAGTTACAACAGCACTGAAAAAAGTGACTTATGACCATGTCCCACACTTATGACCATTGCAGTATCCCCATGGTCTTGTGATTTATATTCAGATGCTTGACAACTGACTCATATTTATGACGGTTGCATGTCATATGATCACCTTTTGCGACCTTCTGACAAGCAAAGTCAATGGGGAAGCCAGATTCACTTAACAACCGTGTTCCTAATTTAACAACTGCAAGGATTCACTTAACAACTGTGGGACGAAAGGTCGTGAAGTGAGGCAAAATTCACTTAACAAATGTCTCAGAAATGTTGGGGTCAATTGTGGTCGTAAGTCGAGGATTACCTGTATTAATCCATTTAGAAGTCATACACATTCCTCCCCCATGTTCCCCAATGCCAGAAAAAGGAAATTAAATAAATCATTGATATCATCTCCAGCCCATTCATGTCTTAAAGCATGGATTTATCTGCATTTTTCTGATACTTGGTAAAAAAAAATTTTTTTAACAATTATATAATGAGAAATTGAGGCGGATAGTTGATTATAGATAATCCTCAATTTATATCCACAATTGGGAGCAGGATTTCTGTGGTTATGCAAACCGTGTCCAATTTTATGACTTATTTGTCACCTTTGTTAAATGAAGCACTGCAGTTGATAAATGGTCATTAAGCAAATCTGGTTTCCCCCCATTGACTTTGCTTGCTAGGAGCTGGCTGGGAAGGTCTTAAATGGTGGTCATGTGACTCCAGGACACTGCAGCCATTTTAAAAGCAGGTTGGTTGCCAAATGTCCAGATGTTGATCATGTGGCTATATATATGTTTATATATATATAAACCACATATAATTGTGTATGTCTATCTGCAGATAAGCTGACCGTCGAAATTTCAACCAAAGTGTCATGTAAAGTGCACCACTGATGCTCAAAAATTTAACCCTAGCAACAGCGAAACTGCAAATTGTTGCATCATCATTTATAAAACTGCACAATTTTAAGGTTGTGACAGGCTTTTAAAAATCAGAGCTCAGGTTCGCAGACAAGCCAAACCCAATTTTGGAAGCTAACATTCTCGATTTATCCACAAGTATAGACGGTAAACAAAAAAGAAACTTTCGGAGCTCTGAAATCCTCAAAAATCTTCATGACCGACATGACACCATTCCTTTGTTTTACTTAAAAGCCCCTGTGGGTTATCCATGAAGAATGGTTTATTTTGTTTATTTTTATTAATTATTAAATTTATTCTGCGGCCCGTTTTGCTACAAAGTGACTCTGGGCGGCTTATAACATCCTAATAATTTCAGAACCAGGAGCTTTTCCCAGTATGGGTAGTTCTCAACGTACGACCACAATTGAGCCAAAAATTTATGTTGCTAAGTGAGAAATTGGTTAAGTGAGTTTTGCCCCGTTTTATGACTTTTCTTCCCACCTTTGTTAAGTGAATCACTGCAGTTGTTAAATTAGTAACACGGTTGTTAGGTGAATTTGGTTTCACTTAAAAAGGTCGCAAAAGGGGATCACTGCAGCCATCATAAATGTGAGTCAGTTGTCAAGCATCTGAATTTATTTATTTATTTATTTTGGAATTCTTATATGCCGCCCAACTCCCTAAGGACTCAGGGCGGCGTACAACAGTGAGAAAATACAAGAATAACCAAAATCTAAAAAATTAATTAAAAGCAAATATAAAAATTAAAACACACTATAAAAAGAATCATCACCAACCATTCAACATCATACATACTTGGGGGGTGGGCTCGAATGAATTAAGCTCTACCCCCCGCCTGCAGGAAAAGCCATGTCTTAACAGCTTTCCGGAAGGCCAGCAGAGTGGGGATAGTTCGGGTCTCTGGTGGAAGTTGGTTCCAGAGCACAGGGCCAGCCACAGAGAAGGCTCTCCCCCTTGGGCCCGCCAGCCGGCATTGTTTGGCCGACGGGACCTGGAGGAGGCCCACTCTGTGGGCCCTAACCGGTCGAAGGGAAGTATGAGGCAGAATGCGGTCCCGTAGATAACCTGGTCCCAAGCCATGAAGGGCTTTAAAGATGGTGATCAACACCTTGAATTGGACCCGGAGACCGATGGGCAACCAATGCAGCTGGCGGAGTATCGATGTCACGTGGGTGTACCTTGGCACACCCACCACAGCACGCGCAGCCGCATTTTGCACCAACTGAAGTCTCCGGATACTCTTCAAGGGTAGCCCCATGTAGAGCGCATTGCAGTAGTCCAAGCGAGAGGTGACAAGGGCATGAGTGACCGTGAGTAGAGCCTCCTTCTCCAAATATGGCCGCAACTGGTGCACCAGGCGAACCTGTGCAAAGGCCCCTCTAGCCACAGCTGAAAGATGATGGTCCAATTTTAGCTGTGGATCTAGAAGGACCCCCAAGTTGCGGACCTGGTCCGAGGGAGTCAGTTTCGCTCCCTCAAGGACCACGGAGGGACAGTTGTCGTAGTCCTTAGGAGGCAATATCCACAGCCACTCAGTCTTGTCGGGATTAAGTCTGAGTCTGTTCCTCCCCATCCAGATCCTGACGTCGTCCAGGCACCGGCACATTACATCAACTGCCTCACTGAAGTCAGACGGGGTGGTGATGTACAGCTGGGTGTCATCAGCGTACTGATGGAAACACACCCCATGTCTGCGAATGATCTCCCCCAGCGGTTTCATGTAGATGTTGAACAGGATGGGCGAGAGAACCGACCCCTGAGGCACCCCACATAATAGGGGCCTAGGGGACGATCTCTGCCCCCCTGCCAGCACTGACTGCATCCTATCAGCGAGATAAGAGGAGAACCACCGCAGAACGGTGCCTCCCACTCCCAACTCGCTGAGACGATGCAGAAGGATACCATGGTCGATGGTATCGAAAGCCGCTGAGAGGTCAAGTAGCACCAGGATGGAGGAATTTCCCCCATCCCGGGCCCGCCAGAGATCATCCATCAGAGCGACCAAGGCAGTTTCTGTACTGTAGCCGCGCCTGAAACCCGACTGGTAAGGGTCTAGATGATCTGTTTCATCCAGGAGCTGCAGAAGTTGAGTAACCACCACCTTCTCCACAACTTTCCCTAAAAAAGGTAAGTTGGAGACCGGACGATAGTTCTTCAAGTCAGCTGGATCCAGGGAAGGCTTCTTCAGGAGGGGTCGCACCACCGCAGCTTTTAACGACTGCGGTACGGATCCCTCTCTCAAAGAAGCGATGACCACCGCCTGGATCCAGCCGCGTGCTACCTCTCTGCTAGCCGAAACCAGCCAGGAGGGGCACGGGTCCAATAAACAGGTGGAGGTACCCATCGCTCCCACAGCCCTGTCCACATCCTCGGGAGAAACAGGCCCAAACTCTTCCCATAATGATGGACTAAGACTAGCCCCTGTCAACTCAATGGACTCTGCCCAGCCGGAGTCCAGATTTGACCGAATCTGAGCGACTTTATCCGACAGAAACTCAGCGAATTCCTCAGCTCTGCCTTGTAAGTGTTCCTCGCTCCCCCCTTTTGCAAGGAGGGAGCGAGTCACCCTAAACAAGGCGGCTGGGCGAGAATCTGCGGACGCAATAAGAGCGGAAAAATAGGATCGTTTTGCCGCCCTTATCGCCACTAAATAAGATCTGATGTAAATTCTTAATAGTGTTCGATCAGACTCGGTTTTTCTGGCCCTCCAGCGGCGCTCTAGACGTCTCTTCTGGCGTTTCATCTCCCGGAGCTCCTCGGTAAACCAGGGAGCTTTCCGGAATCCACTGCCATAGAGAGGTCGCTTAGGCGCAATTCGGTCTAGAGCCCCTGATGCTGCGGTGTTCCAAGCAGCCACCAGGGAGTCAGCCGAATTGTGTACCAGGGTTTCAGGTATTTCCCCAAGTTCCCTCTGGAATCCTTTCGGTTCCATTAGGCGCCTGGGGCGGAACCACTTAGTCGGTCCCGCCTCCCTGCGGGGGAGGATGTAAATCACATGAGCATGGGGATGCTGCAATGGGCATAAGTGTGAAAAATGGTCATAAGTCAGTTTTTTCAGTGCCATTGTAACTTCGAATGGTCACTAAGCGAACTGTCGTAAGTCGAGGACTACCTGTACTCATGCCCTTTGTTGTTCAGATAGTCTTCGACTTACGTCGGGTTACTTAACGACCATTCTAAGTTATGATGGGCCTGACCCTACTTATAGGGCTCACTTCTGGAGTTCCAACAGCCCTCCCCATCATGGTCACGTGACTGCATGTGGGTTGCTTGGCAACCAGCCCGCATTTACAGCCATTTGTAGCATTCCATGGTCACATGACTACATTTTACAACGTTTTTTGTTAAAAATCAACATTTACTTCCGATTTCCTGCCAAAACAACCCATGGGAAACAACCACCACCACAAAAAAGATTGCAACCCGCTTTATGACTGAACTAACAACTGTAATTGGCAACCTCGTTGCAGTTGTATGTTGAGGACTACCTGTAAATTATTATAATGGAGAGCTCAGTAGTAAAATTCCACTCAATAGTAGAATTTATAACCGCAGGAATTGGTGGGCTCTCTTTTTTTGATGGCTTCAAGCACAAACCGGTTCCCCAATGATTGGAAATAATATAGCAATGGTCCTTGTTTAGTGACTACTGGGACTGGCAACGCAGTCATTAAGCAAAGCGGTCACTAAATGAAACTACACCTGCGCTTCTGATCTGACTTCAGCTTTCCTTTGCTTTACAGACCTGCAAAGGTGGTAAGAGTGAGGATTGGTCGTAAAGTTATTGGTGTAACTGAATGGTTCCTGTACAAGGCAGTCGCTAAATGAGGACTACCTATTTGAATTCCTGAAGAGAACAGGGTTGAATTTGTTGGTTTGGCCCCTCTGTTTCAAAACTAAGCTTCTCTGATTGTGAGGAAATCGTTTGAATCTTCATTCCAGCACAGATTTTTGTTCTCATCTTCATCCGGCTTCTGATCTCCATTCAATAGTAATAAATTTGATAGGTCCATGCATCCCCTCAGTTTTACGGTTTCATTTCTCTTTTCTGTGTTCCGAGAATCCTAGGAGACAATATGTCTAATGACAAATGACAGCGATAAGAGAGAGAGAGAAAAAAAACACCCACAATCCTCAAATTTCTTTGATGAAAATAATTTATTCTGAAGTTATGGACTTACTCTGCCTTACTCTGGAATGTGTAAACTGTAGGGAAGCAGATTAACAATCATGTTTACATCGATCTGCAATTTTCTTCATTGAAATTCACCTATCTACAGTAAAAAAATGAAAAAAAAAACAGTTTCCTATCTCACTTCTGAGATGATAATTATTTCTTCTCCTTCTTCTCCCCCTTCTCCTTCTCCTTCTCTTCCTTCTTTCTTCCCTCCTTTCCCATTCCTTCCTTCTTTTCTCCCTACTTACTTCCCTTCTCTATTCCTTCTCTCCCTCCCTCTTCCTCCTCCCTCTCCTCTTCTTCTTTTTCTTCCTCCTCTTCCTTCCTTCCTTTCCTCCATCTCTATCCCTCCCCTCTCCTTCCTCCCTCCCTCCCTTCTTCCCTCTTTCTGTCTCCTCCTCCTCCCTCTCAGGTGCCCAACTCCCGGCTGTGATGGGTCCGGTCATATAACAGGAAATTACGCATCACATAGGAGGTAAGTTGCAAATGTGTATACACAAATGAGACCAATGGCAGAAAGAGAAGAGGAGAATTAGTGTATTTGGTGAACTCATAAACCCAGGCCTCTTTTGAAGGAAGTCAAAAAAGTCAAGACAGTGGCTACTACAACCACACAATTCATTGCCTGACTTATGGTCATGGCCGCCATCTTGATTTTTTTCCTCCATCCCATCCCATCCCACTTCCTTATGCATTCATTTAAAACTGATTTACCGTATTTTTCGGAGTATAAGATGCACCTTTTTCCTCCCTAAAAGAGGCTGAAAATTTGGGTGCGTCTTTTACTTCGAATGCAGCTTTTTTTAAGCTTTTCCCCCCAGCCTTAACGAGGTGCTAATGATCTTCCCGGCTTCCTATTCCCTCCGAAGAAGGTTTTTTCCAGCCCTAAGTTTTTGCAGGCTTGTTTTCATTCCTACTCCCTCTGAAAAAGGCTTTTTCAGCCCTAACCAGAGGATAAAATAATGTGCTGAATCTGAACAGACTAAGGACGCCAGCCAGATGAATACCTGGTAGGTAGATTTCCCCCCCTATTTTCCTCCCCCAAATCTAAGGTGCGTCTTATACTCCGGTGCGTCTTATTCTCCGAAAAATACGGTATTTAGCCACCCATCTCACTAATCTGACTCTGGGCAGCTAACAAAGGTTTAAAAGCACAAGATTTTTTTTAAAAAGTACATATGGTATCCCTCTGTTAATGCAGCTCAGGACTGTGTTGGCTTTTTTGGCAGCTGCAGCACACTGCTGGCTCATATTTAAGTGATTGTCCACTATGACTCCTAGATCCCTCTCACAGTTACTACTATTGAGCCAGGTACTTATACCTGTTCCCCACTCATCTGCATAACCATGAACAGTAAAGTCCTTAGTGCTCTCTGACCTTGGTTATTTTCTTGCTCACAATGATGATGTTACCTAGTTGGGTCATGAAATGCCTGCAAGAAAACAATCAAGCTCAGAGAGCACCAAGGACCCCACAGTTCAACCCTGAACTACAAATATTGTCCTCTATTGGCATGAACAATATAAAACAGCTGTTAGACAGAAACAGTCAAATTGAAGTAAAAACAAAAGTGATGCTAAGGAACTTTCTAATCTAATGCAGTGAAAGTAATAATAATCTCCCCCTCCCCTCTGCAATCTTCCAACTTCCTATCTTGGGCCTAGAGGACTGGACAGGATGTGATTAAAATACATATTACATATGCATTCCTTGAAAAAAATGATTAAGTTTCAATTCTGAAGTCATTTCTAGTTTCTCTTTCAATTCAAATCAGAATAGAGCTGGAGAGGACTTAGGAGGTCTACTAGTGGTCCAAACCCCTGCTCAAGCAGGAGACCCAATACCATTTCAGACAAGTGACTGTCCAGTTTCTTCTTAAAAACCTCCAGTGATGAAGGACCCACAACTTCTGGTGGCAAGCTGTTCCACTGGTTAATTGTCCTCACTGTTAGGAAGTTTGTTCTTAATTCCTCTGCTTCTCTCCTTGATTAGTTTCCATCCATCGTTTCTTGTCCTGCCCTCTGGTGCTTTGGAGAATAAATTGACCACCACCACCCCGCTTTGCGGCAGCCTTTCAAATACTAGAAGACTGCTCTCATGTCCCCCCAGGGGTGGGTTCCTACCGGTGCGGTCTTGCCTGTTCGTCACCGCAGAGCCGAAGAAGCTGTTGGCGTTCGCGGCGCGGGGCTTCCCCCGCCCACTTTCCCCGGACGCCGGGACGCCGCCATTTGCGTTCTTTTGCCCTCTCCGCATGCGCAAAGCGTTCTGCTTGCGCAGAGGGCAAAAGAACGCAAATGGTGGCGTCCCGGCGGCCGGGAATAGTGGGCGGGGGAAGCCCCGCGCCGCAAACGCCAACAGCTTCTTCGGCTCTGCGGCGACGAACAGGCAAGACCGCATCGGTAGGAACCCACCCCTGTGTCCCCCCCAGTCCAGTGATGGCTCTGGTGCCAAAAGGGTGTACCCATAATGCAGTGCCCTCCCCCCTGCGCATGCATGCACAACACCCCCATGCAGCCCCCCCTCGCATGCGCATAGGGCTCACTGAAGCCTCCGGAGCCTGTGAATGATGAAAAATGGATTCCAGCTGATTTTCGGCCTTCCGGAGGGCAGGGGAGAGGTCGTTTTCATCTTCCCCAGGCTTCAGGAAAGCCTCCTGAAGCCTAGGGACGGTGAAAAACTGCCCAAAGGCCCAACCGGAAGTTCGTTTCCAAACTTCCGGTAGGCCCGTTGGGTCCATTTTTCGCCATCCACAGGCTCCGGAGGCTTTCCTGAAGCCTGGGGAAGGTGAAAATGACCTCCCCCCCGCCCTCCGGAAGGCCGAAAATCAGCTGGCAAGCGCGCACATGTGCGCTGGAGCTGACATAGGGCAACGCCTCGCGTGCCCTCAGATATGGCTCCGCGTGCCATAGGTTCGCCATCATGGCCCTAGTCCTTCTTTTCTCTAGCCAAACCCAATTCCTGCAACCGTTCTTCGTATGTTTTAGTCTCCAGGCCTTTAATCGCCTTAGTTGCTCTTCTCTGCACTTTTTTCAAAGTCTCAACATCTTCTTTGTAGTATGGTATTGTAGTATATTGTATACTCACTGTAGTATTTTTCTTGGCGCAATAGACAAATAGCAATGTATTCAGAAAAGTTAGCAAAAGATGAATCTGCCTTTCATCTTTTGAATCTGATTTTTTTTTAAAGCTAAACTTTCCAGAATCAGATTACTTACCTTCACTGCAGC
This sequence comes from Diadophis punctatus similis, assembly GCA_023053685.1. Lineage (NCBI taxonomy): Eukaryota > Metazoa > Chordata > Lepidosauria > Squamata > Dipsadidae > Diadophis > Diadophis punctatus. The sequence goes on along the minus strand of JALIGW010000054.1, from coordinate 2,911,667 downwards.
GGCATAAAGATGAAAGGGTCAGATTTTAGCTGACGCAAAATTCCTGTTAATAACACCACCGTATTTATGACTCCTATTATCTTTTTCAAACATTAATGAGGACCTCGGCCATCTCCCATTTGAACAGCTCCATTAACATCTGCCATCTGCTAGCAAATACCTTCCTAGCCAGACACTATTAATTGCAAAAGCTGCTCCCCTCAAACAAATGGCTGTCTTCTTTTTTTTCATTTTCTTTTTAATTTTCACCACCGCTTGCCTTCCTTCTGAGGTGTGGAAACGGAAATTATCAGATCAAAGCACATGTGAGAATATCAAAGGGAAGAATGGTTCCTTTTCAGTGTTAGGCTGAAAATGAGATGTTCGTTTTCAGAGGAAAATGAAAAATTAATACTTTCCTGGGAGCAAGGAGGGTGTAAGGGAGATTTCTCCAACTTAGGGCCCAGCCGATAAATTATTTAGATAGTAGAAATTCCTCTTTCTCTAGTCACATCCATCATAGCCAGGGTTAGTTAGTTATTTATAGGTAGTCCTCAACTTACGACCACAATTGAGCTAAGTGAGAAATTTGTTAAGTGAATTTTGTCCCATTTCGCAACCTTTCTTGCCACAGATGTTAAGTGAATCACTGCGGTCGTTAAGTTAGTAACACGGTTGTTAAGTGAACCTGGCTTCCGCATTGACTTTGCTTGTCAGAAGGTTACAAAAGGGGATCACATGATCCCGGGATACTGCAACCGTCATAAATATGAGTCAGTGGAAATTTGATCACATGACAACGGGGATGCCACAATGGTCAGTGTGAAAAATAGTCATGTCAATTTTTTCAGTGTCACTGTAACTTCAAACAGTCCCTAAATGAGCTGTTGTAAGTTAAGGACTGTCTGTATTTACTTATATCCTGCCTTTATTATTTTTTGTTAAAAATAACTCAAGGCAGCAGACATATTTAATACACGTTACTCCTCCTGTTTTCCCCACAAAAACCCATCTGGCTTTCATACCCAAGGTGGGACTAGAACTCACAGTCTCCTGATGATCGTCCCAAAGTCACCCAGCCAGGACAGTGCAAGGACCAGTTTGAAGTCACTTTAGGGCTGTTGTGACTTGGAATGGTCACCAAACAAACGATTGTAAGTCGAGGACTACCTGTTAAGGCGACTAGCCTCAGGGTGGGAAGGAATTTGCCAAATGCATTGTGATATCCTTGGGGTTTTTTTTTTCTTCTGTTTTTTTTAATCCTATAGTTTATCAGGTTGCCCCCGTGCCAAGAAAAGTGGAATGAAAATCCCACCCACGAAGGATGACAAGGAGGATCCTGAACTGATGAAGTAAGTGAGGGGGGAAATGTCTGAACCGTTCACAAAAGCTATTTTATTGCATCAACTACCAGGGTGGAAAAACAGCGTCATTCATTTTACGTGGTACCGTACATCGTTTTCTTTTATTGAAAACATGCCTGGAGTTATGTAGCAAATTGTTGACATTGCATAAATGTTAAGCCCAGGGTTTACATTGATTAAATGAATTCCCAGGAAAATCGTGTCTTTGCTGGCTCACATTAAGGCAGGGGCCCTTTTATGACTTGTGGACTTCAAGTCCCAGAATTCCTGAGCCAGCCATGCTGGCTCAGGAATTCTGGGAGTTGAAGTCCACAGCATTGCTGGCTCAGGAATTCTGGGAGTTGAAGACCGCAGCATGGCTGGCTCAGGAATTCTGGGAGTTGAAGTCTGCAGCATGGCTGCCTCAGGAATTCTGGGACTTGAAGTCCACAAGTCATAAAAGGGCCCCACCCCTGAGTTAGAGAGCACTGCTGACTCATGCATGATGCAATCTACACTATGATTGATTGCTGTGGGTGTAAAGGGGGAGTTTCCCTCCCCCCTGCCTTTTTTCTTCTGTGTGTTCTGTATAGTTGAAGTTGGAGTCCATAAGTCATAAATGGGAATAAATCCCTTTTTAAATAGAAAGGGATGTTACCACACTTGCTTTGAGCAGGCACACACCTAGAACTCCTTAGTGCTCCGATAACATATTGGAAATGTTTAATTGTGTCAAATTGGTTGATATTTCTGTACCACACTTTTATATCTGCGTATTTTGGTGTAGAAACTACTGGAATTTAAACAGAATTAACTTAACTCACACAAATTATGTTGGTGACACTGTTATAACCATTTCCACAATACCATCCTGCATCAATTAAATTTGTAATTCCGATGTATTGAATTGACAAATCATCATCAATCACAATTCTACAAGTTGTCCTCGACTTACGACCACAATTGACCTCAGCATTTCTGTTGCTGAGACAGTTGCTAAGTGAGACAATTGCTAAGCGAGACAGTTGCTAAGTGAGACAGTTGTTAAGCGAGTTTTGTGCCATTTTATGATCTTTTTGCCATGGTTGTTAAGTGAATCCCTAAAGTTGTTAAGTTAGTAACACGGTTGTTAAGTGAATCCAGCTTCCCTATTGACATTGTTTGTCAGAAGATCACAAAAGGTGATCATGTGATCCCAGAACCCTGCAATGGTCATAAATATGAACCAGTTGCCAAGTGTCTGAATTTTGATCACATGACCACGGGGATGCTGCAACCATCCTAAGTGTGAAAAATGATCATAAGTCATTTTCTTTGGTCCTGTTGTAACTTCGAATGGTCACTAAAGAATGGTCACTAATGGTCACTAAAGAAATGGTTGTAAGTTGAGGATTATCTGTACAATGGATTTGCATTTTGTGTTCCTGTATCAAACGCTATTTCAGACAGTAGTGGGTTCCACTCAGGGGCGCGTTGCTCTCTTACCTCACTACCAGAGCTCTGCGTGTTTGGTGCGCGCACACGCGCTACTTGCGTGCACCCCCTTGCTATGCGCGCCTGCCCCCTCACATGATTTTGCTTCTGCGCATGCATGGAAGCAAAATTTTGGTGAAATTGTGTGCGCACGCGCGTCCCCTCACAAAATTTCACCAAGATTTTGCTTCCGCGCATGCGCGGAAGCAAAAAAGCCCAAAAATACAGCATCGGAGCAGCCGCGCTCAAATAGCACCATCTGCTGGCCGCTACCGGTACTGTAGAGTGGGCCGCCCCGGTAGGAACCCACCACTGGTTCCACTTATCTTTGCTACCGGTTCGGGAACGGGAGTGTCCGTGTGTGCGTGCTTTGCATGCACTCAATGTTTCTGCGCATGTGCAGAGTGTTTTTGATGACCTCTGGGCGGGTGGCCAGAGCCTCCTGCCGCCGATACAGGTTCGCCAAACCGGTGCTAACCGGTAGCAACCCACCACTGATTTCAGACCAATAATGAGAAATCAGCCCATTTATAAGTGGGACCATTGGATGTTCTCTTCCTGATTCCTTCTCTGACCTTGTTTTTGTCGTTAATCTAGAATTTCCTTCTACCACTTGTAAGACCGGCGCATTTAAAAAACCATAGCAAGGTTGCAAAAATTATGCACCCTTAAAGCCTCCATGGAAAACGAGGTTTCTGTAAGTGGTCCAAAGATCTTTGCAGGAATCAGCTGACATTTGAAGCCATCTGCTCCATCTCTTTAGAGCCAGGAACCAGAACGTTTTTATCCAATGAGCCATGTCGCAATTAGCAGGGTAAGGAGTGTTTATTGAAAGCGGTCAATTTAAAATCCACATACTTTTTTCTTGAATGCAGGCAAAGTTGTGTATAATGTCATTGAACTGCCTATTTGGTCTAGTAAGGCATCAGAAACTGGGAGACTGTGAATTCTAGCCCCACCAAGACATGAAAGCTGAACTTTGGGTCAATTACCAGGAGACTGTGAGTTCTAGTCCTGCCTTAGGCATGAATGTTCGCTGGGTGACTTTGGACCAATCACCAGGAGATGGTGAGTTCTAGTTCCATCTTAGGCATGAAAGTTGGCTTGGGTGATTTTGGGCCAAACACCAGGAGATGGTGAGTTCTAGTCCTGCCTTAGGCATGAAAGTTGGCTTGGGTGACTTTGGGTCAATCACCAGGAGATGGTGAGTTCTAGTTCCACCTTAGGCATGAAAGCAGGTTAGGAGACCATGAGTTCTAGTCCTGCCTTAGGCATGAAAACCAGCTGAGTGACTTTGGGCCAGTCCCTCTCTCAGCCCAACCCACTTCACAGGGTTGCTGTTGTGGGGAAAATAGGAGGAAGGTGTATTAGGCATGTTTGCCGCCTTGAGTTATTTATAAACAATAAAGGCAGGATGAAAAAAATCAAATAGTCCAGGAAGAGGAGTATGTCAATTAATTTGCCTTCAAACAAAAGGCGTATACATTAGGACTAGTCGTTGGATACCATGCTTTACTACGAAATTATGTGAGAGTAGAATGTCTAAACTCCCAGCCCACAGGCTGGATGAGTCACGCGCTGGCCACGGCTAGGCCTGGTTTAGCGAAGGGGTAGCATCGAAGCATGTTAATATAAGGCAACTGGCAGTTGGAACAGAGTTCTTTTCAGGTGGGGAGGGGGAGTAGAACGTCTAACTCCTTAGCATCTTATATAATACTGTATATAAGAAATACTAATGATCTGATGGTCATTTCGAAAAATCCTTTCTTAGCGAGCACCTAGAAGCCAAGAGGTGCCAAGTTTCAAGTTTGTAGGCGTTATGGTTCTGGAGATTTCGTGATGAGTGAGTGGTATTTGACTTTTACATATATAGATTAGTGGATGAGGGAATGAAACGGTGTTGAATTGAGAGATCCAATCTGGGTCGGTCCACAGGACCAGAGGTTTTGTCTTCCTCTCTAAGGTGAAGTTCTCTGAACATGGGCTCCAGCACGAGTCCGAAAGCTCGGAAGACGAAACCTCCGGTCCCGGTGAATGACCCAGATTTGATCCTGCAACATTATCCTGGGACACGTAGATCTGCCTTCATTCGTGAATTGAGAGACTCTGTCATTTTCAACAGGATCGCTTGAAAAATGAAGTATTATCAGTGATACGGTCCTCCACAAAGGTTGTTCTCTTCTGAGGTTGCTGGGGCCAAGTGACTCAAAATGTCGTGGATAATAAAATGCAAACGATGCAAATGTCACGCAAGTTAATATTCACGCTTATATGAAAATACGCCTCCTGTTTTGGACCTTTAAATCTGAGAGCCACACCATTAACCCATTTCAGGGGTTAACACCATACAATTGAGCCCACACCAACCATCCCACAGCTTCCTAACACCCTAAGCCACAGCAAAATCAAGCGAACACTTAGCAAGCTTTCTTAGCAATAGCAAGAGCACTTAGACTTATATACCGCTTCATAGTGCTTTACAGCCCTCTCTAAGCGGTTTACAGAGTTCAGCATATTGCCCCCAACATTCTGGGTCCTCATTTTACCCACCTCGGAAGGAGGGAAGGCTGAGTCAACTTTGAGCCTGGTGAGATTCGAACTGCCAAATTGCAGGCAGCCGGCAGGCAGCAGAAGTAGCCTGCAGTCCTGCACTCTAACCACTGCGCCACCATATTGCACAAATATCACTACTACACCTTCTACTGATCAGATTCAACATGTTGTGTGAACCCAGCCTATATCTGATCATAACAAAGCAAACTAATCTAATACAGGTAGTCCTTGACTTACAGCAGTTCATTTAGTGACCCTTCAAAGTTAGAATAGAATAGAATAGAATAGAATAGAATAGAATAGAATAGAATAGAATAGAATAGAATAGAATAGAATAGAATAGAATAGAATAGAATAGAATAGAATAGAATTCTTTATTAGCCAAGTGTGATTGGACACACAAGGAATTTGTCTTTGGTGCATATGCTCTCAAGTGTACATAAAAGATACATTTGTCAAGAATCATGAGGTAAAAAACACTTAATGATTGTCATAAGGTACAAATAAGCAATCAGGAAACAATCCATATTAATATAAATTGTAAGGATACAAGCAACAAGTTACAGTCCTGCAGTCATAAGTGGGAGGAGGTGGGTGATAGGAACGATGAGAAGACTAATAGTAATAGTAATGCAGCCTTAGTGAATGGTTTGACAGTGGTGAGGGAATTATTTGTTTAGCAGAGGGAGGGAGGGAGGAAAAAAGAAAGAAAGAAAGAGAAAAAGAAAGAAAGAAAGAAAAAAGAGAGAGAGAGAGAGAAAGAAAGAGGGAGGGAGGGAGGAAGGAAGGAAAGAAAAAAGAAAGAAAGAGAAAAAGAAGGAAGGAAGGAAGGAAGGAAGGAAAGAAAGAAAGAAAGAAAGAAAGAAAGAAAGAAAGAAAGAAAGAAAGAAAGAAAGAAAGAAAGAAAGAAAGAAAGAAAGAAAGAAACTACATTCCCCAGAATTCCTTCAGGGAGAGGGCTTTTAAAATTAGGCCACAGTCTAAGAATTGTCCATGCTGCCATGGTTCAACCACAAGGGTCAATTAATTACCTCCGAGCCATCATCAAAATTGTCACACACGGCATTTACATAAGGTTTGGAATGGGTTCACCGTCCTTCATTATTTCAAGCCCGGCTAATAGCACACACAGAATCCTACAGCTTTCATAGGATTCTTTCTTAAACTATAAACACCAGCCCCAGGTGCTGGGTTTCTCTCTGTTTTCCCACATTAACAAACTCCTCAGGCTCAAATTGATGGCATGTAGTGGTTGTTGTTAACGCAAACTGCTATGGTCCCCAATAGCATCTGAGCTGGGTCACAAGGAAAGGGAGGGCTTAAAGAACTCTTGCGAGGATCCCAATCCTAATTAGTTCTCTGTTGCAGGTAATTCCGCATCTCTATTTGAGGAATAATTTGACTTCAGCTATATTTCTTTTCCTGAATTACAGGTTATCCTTGACTTACAACCAGAGCTGGTATTCACTTACTTTCCCTACCGGTTCGCAAATGTGAGTGCACGCGCGCCTTCCACGCATGCGTGCGGCCTTCCGCACATGCACTTTGCCCCTGCCCGCAGCTTGCACACATGCACAGGGCTTCAAAACGTGCCTAAATAGGATGGCATAGCACCATCTAGTAGCCCCAGGTCGCTACTACCAGTTCGCCCGAACCGGTCCGAACCTCTGCTTACAACCATTTGTTTAGTGATTGTTCAGTTACCAGGGTACTGAAAAAAGTGACTTATTACCAGTTTTCACACTTACGACCGTTGCAGCATCCCCATGGTCATGTGATCAAAATTCTGCCGCTTCGCAGCTGTCTCATATCTATGATGGTCACAGTGTCCCACACTCACGCGATCCCCTTTGGCGACCTTCCGGCGAGCAAAGTCAACGGGGAAGCCAGATTCCTTTAACAACCGTGTTACTAACTTAACAGCAGAAGTGATCCATTTAACCACAGTGGCCAGAAAGATCGTAAAATTGGGCAAAACTCCCTTAACAATTTTCTCCCTTTAGCGGCAAATATGTTGGGCTCGATTTTGGTCGTACGTTGAGGATCGCCAGTGTTTAATGGACCATCTACTTGCTATCTGTGTTCCATGAAACAGCCCTAAAACATTTTGAAACTTTAATTTAATTTAATTTAATTTAAAGTTCTTACACTGTAGGCCGCCCAATCCCGTAGGACTCAGGGCGGCGTACAACATGAATAAGAACAATATATAACATACATAAATTTTAAAAACATTTCATAATTTTAAAAGGAGCATTCATTCATGGGGGAATTCGATCTTCTTCACCCCGCCTGCCGGAAGAGCCATGTTTTTACGGCTTTGCGGAAGGCCAGTAGAGTGGGGATAGTCCGGATCTCTGGTGGGAGTTGGTTCCAGAGAGATGGGGCTCCCACAGAGAAGGCTCTCCCCCGTGGACCCGCCAACCGGCATTGTTTGGCTGATGGGACCCAGAGGAGGCCCACTCTGTGGGACCTAACTGGTCGTAGGGAGGTGTGTGGTAGGATGCGGTCCCGAAGGTAGCCTGGCCCTGAGCCATGTAGGGCTTTAAAGGTCAAAACCAACACCTTAAATTGCGACCGGAGACTAATAGGCAGCCAATGCAGCTGGCGGAGGATAGGTGTTACGTGGGTGTATCTCGGCACACCCACCACAGCTCGCGCAGCTGCATTCTGTACCAATTGCAGTCTCCGGATGCTCTTTGAGGGTAGCCCCATGTAGAGCGCGTTACAGTAGTACAACTCTCTGCCAAACCCTCGTACAGACTCCCTCAGTGGTTCTCAAGCCAACTGTTGGCTCTGATGAGATGCTGGATTATTATTTTTTATAATAAAAATGCAATGGGAGTTAAATTAGCAACATGAAATATGTAACGGTTGTGCTGTGAATGCTGATTCGAATGGCCTTCTTCTTCGCCTTTCCGCCTCTCCGCCTCTCCTTCCCTCTTTCTCTCGAGGGTTCGGTCGTTTCCTTACAATCACATAAACAGCAAGGCTGTTATGAATGTAGTCAGCATCCTGCTAGCAGGGATATTATAGGTGAATTGTGCCACATTTGCATGTGATTTTAAAACAGGACCAGGGTTTCCAAATTATATTGGAGGGGGGAGGAAATAGCCATGATGGGCTTCTCATTCGTCAACTCCTGTTTTCTTTTTTTCTAACGGAACAAAATGAAAATGCTGATGGAGATAACAATGAAACATAGGATAATGAAACTCAAACAAAGCCGCGGTATATTTTTTGACAATTTCCTTTGAGATTTCCTGATGGTTTCTCCGCGTAAAGGGGTAGCTCAAGTTTTATTCCATCAGATGTATTTTATTTGTTAAATTTATTTCTCGCCCTATCTCGCCCTGGGCGGCTTACGACAATTTTTTTAAAAAGGGAGAAATGAAAAGAAGGCTCAACGTTAACAGTAGCAAAGTAGTGGAACAATAGAATAAACAAGGGCCAAGAAAACGATGAGAATAGAGTGATGTGAGAATGAAAAAATGGGCGGGGATGGAAGCAGGGAGCGAGGGGGAAGGTGAGGTCTGATGTCAATCTAATTGCCATCTCCAGTGTGGTGGTGCCCCCCCCCCCAAAAAATTCCCTTTTCTGAGGTCCTTGGTACTCTCTGAGCTTGGTTTTCTTGCAGACGTTTCATTACCAATCTAGGTAACATCATCAGTGCTAGAAAGCAGGGGGGAGGAAGGAGGAAGGAAGGAAGGAAGGAAGGAAGGAAGGAAGGAAGGAAGGAAGGAAGGAAGGAAGGAAGGAAGGAACTGTAGGGTCCTTGGTACTTTCTGACTTGGATGTTTTCTTGCAGATACTTCATTACTCAAATAGATAACATCATTAGGACCAGAAGAGAGACAGAGACACACACAGAGAGAGAGAGAGAGAGAGAGAGAGAGAGAGAGAGAGAGAGAGAGAGAGAGAGAGGGAGGGAGGGAGGGAGGGAGGGAGGGAGGGAGGGAGAGGGAAGAGGAGGAGGAGGAGGAGGAGGAGAAGGAGAAGGAGAAGGAGGAGGAGGAGGAGGAGGAGGAGAAGGAGAAGGAGAAGGAGAAGGAAACTAACTGTGGGGTCCTTTAAGCTCTCTGACTTTAATGTTTTCTTGCAGATGCTTCATTACTCAAATAGATAACATCATCAGGACTAGAAGGGAGTGAGATTGTGGAGAGGAGGAGGAGGAGGAGGAGGAGGAGGAGGAGGAGAACTGTGGAGTCCTTGTTTGGTGGGTTTTTTTGCAGATGTTTAATTACCAAACTAGGTAACACCATCAGTGCACTGAAGATATTAACTACTTGGGCAGTGAAACGTCTGCAAGAAAACAATCAAGCTCAGAGAGCACCGAGAACCCCACAGTTCAACCCTGAGCTACAATTATTCTCTTCTATACATTCCCTTTTTTTAACGGCATCATCCCGTAGTGAACATTGATGTATGTTTTTGAATGTCATCTATTATATTGAAATTAATAACTGGTCCTTGGAAACCATTCAATAGGTAAGCTACAGGTAGCCCTCGACTTACGATCGGTCGCTTACCGATTGTTTGGAGTTATGTCGGACCTCCCCAGAGCTACTTATGACCCAGTCTCGAAGTTCCAACTTGGGTCACATGATCACATTTTGGCCGCTTGGCAATCAGCCCACATTTGCTGCATCCCTCGGGGTCACATAACCATGATTTTTCAGCAGTTACTTCCGAAAACAACCCATTGGCTAAAATGGGTTAATGTAATGATCACCATGTTCACATAAGGACTGTGGCGTTTGTTTGTTGCACTTTAAGAGATGTGGACTTCAACTCCCAGAATCCCCCAGCCAGAATTTGGAGAGTTGCAGTCCACATCAGAAGTCCACACCTCTTAAAGTTTCACAAGCTTGAGAAATTCTGATCCAGAAGGTGACACCACACGACAATATATTCCTAAGACTGGCCTCACCTCTCCATTTCTGGCAAGTACAGTTGGACCTCGACTTCCAACAGTTCACTTAGTGACCATTCAAAGTCACAATGGCCACTGAAAGAAGAGGCTTAGGACCATTTTTCACACTTACGACCGTTTCCAGCATCCCCATGGCCATGTGATCAAAATTCAGACGCTTGGCCGCTGACTCGTATTTATGATGGTTGCAGTGTCCTGGAGGTCACGTGATCCCCTTTTGTGACCTTCTGATGAGCAAAGTCAATGGGGGAGGGGGGGGAAAGCAGATTCACTGAACAACCGTGCTGCTAATTTAACAACTGCAGTGATGCACTTAACGGCAGCGGCAAGAAAGGTCGTAAAACGGGGGCAAAATCACTGAGCAAATGTTTCGCTTCGCCACCGAAATGTTGGGCTCAATTATGGTCGTTAAGTTGAGGACGCTTACACAAAAGGGGATCACGTGAACCCCAAGATACTGCAAGCCATCACACATATAAGTAGCTTCTTCTCTGGCAATATTACACTGCTAACCAGAGCATACAAAACATTTGCCAGACCAATCCTCGAATACAGCTCACTTGTCCGTAACCCGCACTGCATATCGGACATTAATACAATCGAGAGAGTCCAGAAATATTTCACAAGAAGAGTCCTCCACTCCTCTGCTTGCAACAGAATACCTTATTCCACCAGACTTGAAATTTTGGGCTTAGACAACCTAGAGCTACGTCGCCTTCGATCTGATCTAAATGTAGTTCATAAAATCATCTGCCACAATGTCCTACCTGCCAATGAATACTTCAGCTTCAACCGCAACAATACAAGAGCACACAACAGATTCAAACTCAATGTAAACCGCTCGAAACTCGACTGCAGAAAATACGACTTCAGCAACAGAGTGATCAATGCCTGGAATGCACTACCTGACTCTGTGGTTTCTTCCACAAACCCCCAAAACTTTCACCTTAGACTGTCTACAGTCGACCTCACCCCATTCCTAAGAGGTCTGTAAGGGGCGTGCATAAGCGCACCATCGTGCCTACCGCCCCTGTCCTGTTGTCTAAATTTACCTTTACATACTGTGCTTTTGTTTATGTTTATACCATACCTCCTATCTTGTACATGTTTTGACAAATAAAATAAATAAATAAATAAATATGAGTCAGTTGCCTCTAATTCTACCACATCTGAGCGAACCAGCCCTAAAGATGGGAAGGTGAGGGGTTCCAATTCTGAGTTCCCATCCTTAATGACTCCTTTGTCATTCTCCAGGTGCCCTGTTCCTGGCTGTGTTGGACTCGGACACATCAGTGGCAAATACGCCTCCCATCGCAGTGCCTCAGGTTGCCCCCTTGCAGCCCGGAGGCAGAAGGAAGGGTCTCTCAACGGCTCCACCTTTTCATGGAAGTCGCTCAAGAACGAGGGTCCGACCTGCCCAACTCCGGGCTGTGATGGTTCAGGTCACGCCAACGGAAGCTTCCTCACTCACAGAAGGTAAATTTCAAGCATCCAGCATGACTCGTTTCTCTGTACAGGTTAAAAATCCCTGTGTGTGTGTGTGTGTGTGTGTGTGTGTGTGTGTCAATTTTTAAGACAGGTACTCCTCGGCTTACGACCACAATTGAGCCGATAATTTCCATGGCTAAGCAAGACAGCGTTCTGACCCAGCTCCCAAAAACAACAAACCTTCTGTAGTTAGACAAATGTTGCCTTTATTAGGAGCGGCAGCAGCCCCGGCAAAAAGTCTCCCTCTCTCTCTCTCTCTCTCTCTCTCTCTCTCTCTCTCTCTCCCTCCCTCCCTCCCTCCCTCCCTCCCTCCTTCCCCCCTCTCTCCCTCCCTCCCTCTCTCTCTCTCTCTCTCTCTCTCTCTCTCACACACACACACACACACACACACACACACACACACACACACACACACACACACACACAGACACACTCACTCTCACCGCAGGCTAACAAGTCTGTCCGACAGGGAGATGGAATCTCCGCCCCCTATGGGTGGGGCTTCTCTAGCAGTGGTGGCTATTCCATCCCAAGGACCGGCCCATAGATTTCCACTGCTCTCCTCTCCTCTGCCTTCTGCGCATCCACGCATCAGGCACTGGACCCAGCTGTTCCTCCTCTTCCTCATCTGCCACCTCCAGACCTGGGGGCTGTTGACTCTCCATCTGAGGGCTGACGGATGGCCCAGACTCCGCCTCTGTCTCTCTCTTTCTGACAGCTCCATTCCCTCTTCCCACTCGGAGCTCTCAGGTTGCCTTGATGCTGACCCTGACTCCCACGCCTCCTCCTCCTCTGATTCGGCTGCTGGAGGGGCCGGCAGCCAACAGGCCACAATAGACAGTTCTTAAGCCCCATTTTATGAGCTTTCTTGCCACAGTTGTTAAGTGAATTACCGCAGATGTTAAGCTAGCCGTACTGGCTTCCCCATTGACTTTGCTGGTCGGAAGTTCACAATAGATGATCACATGACCCCGGGACACCGCAATCGTCATAATTTGGATCACGTGACCATGGAGATGCTGCAATGGTCGTAAGTGTGAAAAACGGTCATAAGTCACTTTTTCCCAGTGCCGTTGTAACTCTGAATGGTCACTAAACGAACTGCCATATGTCGAGGACTACCTGCATGATGCATGCTGGTTAGAATTGAATCTTAATAATGGTATCTTATGAAATGCTCAAATTTAAGTCCTGAGCAGTACAAGTAAGTTCTCAACTTACAACCATTCCTTTAGCAACCATTCCGAAGTTAGATGGGCATGGAGAAAAATGACTTACGTCAGGTCCTCATACTTGCGACCATTTCAGCATCCTCACGGTCACATGATCAAAATTCAGGCGCTTGGCCACCGGCATTTATTTATTTATTTATTTATTTGTTTGTTTGTTTGCTTGTTTATTTATTTAGTGTTCTTATATGCCGCCCTATTCCCTAGGGACTCAGGGCGGCGTACAACATTTAAAGAACAGCTAAACAATATAATTTAATAACAATTTAAAATACCTTTTTTTAAAAAACATACAAAATCATACATACGTGGGGGAGACCAAGATAAAAATCGTCTCAAAGCCCCGCCTGCAGGAAGAGCCATGTCTTCACGGCTTTTCGGAAGGCCAGCAAGGTGGGGATGATTCGGATCTCTGGGGGAAGTTGGTTCCAGAGAGCAGGGGCCCCCACAAAGAAGGCCCTACCCCTAGGGTCCGCCAGCCGACATTGTTTGGTTGACGGGACGGGAGGAGACCCACTCTGTGGGACCTAACCGGTCGAAGGGAAGGCATGTATTTATGACAGTTAGATAATCCCAGAGTCACATCAGATCCATTGTCGACCTTCCCAGCCGGCTTCTGACAAGCAAAACCAATGGAAGAAGCCAGATTTGGTTAACGACCGCAAGATTCGCTTAACAACTGCAGTGATTTGCTTAACAAACGGTGGCAAAAAAAAGTTGTAAAATCAGGGCATGACTCACTTAACCCCCGCCGTTGCTTAGCAATGAAAATTTTGGTTCCAATTGTGATTGTTTTAAGTCAAGGATTATATCTTTACAATGGAATACAGGTAGTTCTCGACTTACGACCGCAGCTGAGCCCAAAATTTCTGTTGTTAAGTGAAACATTTGTCAAGTGAGTTTTGCCCCATTTTACGACCTTTTTTTGCCACAGCTCTTAAGTGAATCACTGCAGTTGATAAATTAGTAACCTGGTTGTTCAAATGAATCTGGCTTCCCCAATTGACTTTGTTTGTCAGAAGGTCGGGAAATGGGATCGAATGACCTTGGGACACAGCAACGGTTTGATTAACAGATTAACAGAGTTGGAAGGGACCTTGCAGGTCATCTAGTCCAACCCCCTGCCCAAGCAGGAGACCCTTACATCTGCCTCTACCTAGGATGGAACTCACAACCTCCTGATTGTGAGGCAAGAGCTCTACGGTCATAAATATGAACCAACTGCCAAGCATCTGACATTTGATCACATGATTATGGCGATGCTGCAGAGATCGTAACTCTGGAAAATGGCCACAAGCAGAGGGGGGTTCCTCCTGGTTCGCACCGGTTCTGTAGAACCGGTAGCAAACCGGTGGTGACGTCACGGAGCCGGTTCTGTCGGTGCCGGTCCGTGGATGCTGCCATCTTTTTTTGGTTTTGTTTTGTTTGTTGCTATTTTTTGCTGGTTTTTGCTTCTGCGCATGCCACACTGTGCGGGAGGAAGCGAACCGGCGGCGAGGTAAGTTAGAACCCACCCCTGGTCATAAGTCACATTTTTCAGTGCTGTTGTAACTTTGAACAGTCACTAAATGAACTGTTGTAAGTCGAGGACTATCTGTATAGCAAGTTCCAGAATCCAAGTTTAGGAGGCATCAAGCAGTCATTTCCATTAAAAACTTCATTTTATGATCAAGTTGTCTGATTGTATCTTTTTTATGGGCCAATCTGCAACCGAGTTCCTCTAATATATAAATTATTTCCCAAACGCAAAGCTGTTCAAGGCATAATGAATTTCTAATGGGTGAATGAAAAAGACTGCTTAGAAACCCGAGGGAGGAGATGGGAAACAAATTTACATCAAACATAAAATAGACGTTTTCGTTTTCTAATTTTCCTCCCCTGACAAAGGAGAAAAATAATAAAAAGCAGAAATTAGAGAAATCAATCTCTCTTCTCTCAAAGAAGGCAAATATATTTTGTTTGAAAATGCGTGTAGTTTCAAGCATACTTTCTTTAAGTTTTCTTCAAGCGCAGAGAAGAGCAACAAAGATGATTAGGGGACTGGAGGCTAAAACATATAAAAAATGGTTGCAGGAACTGGGTATGTCCAATTTAATGAAAAGAAAGAGTTGATGTTACATGATAGCAGTCTTCCAGTATTTGAGGGGCTGCCACAAAGAAGGAGGGGTGTCAATTTATTTTCCAAAGCACCAGAAGGGCAGGACAAGAAACAATGGATGGAAACTAATCAAGGAGAGAAGCAACCTGGAATTAAGGAGAAACTTCCTAACAGTGAGGACAATTAACCAGTGGAACAGCTTGCCACTAGTCTAGAAGTTGTACGGGGTTCATCACTGGAGGTTTTTAAGAAGAGACAGGACGGCCACCTATCTGAAATGATATAGGGCCGTGATGGCGAACCTATGGCATGCGTGGCAAAGATGGCACGCGGAGCCCTCTCAGGTCAGATCTCCGTGGTGTTTCTTTCGTGAGCTTCTGTTTCTCTGCAAGCGACGAAGCTCACGAAAGAAAAAGATCTTACCTCTTGCTGCGCTGCCGGTGTTGGGATGTCCCGCCTCCTGCCAGCCTGCCGGCCAGCTGGTCATCAGGTCTCTGCTGTGCATGCGCATGTTCGCGCATGTCTGCGCATGCGCACGCACACACCTATCAGTTTGGGCATGCGCACGCACACAGTTTGGGCACTCGGTGTATAAGAGGTTCACCATCACTGGTATAGGGTCTCCTGCTTGAGCAGGGGGTTAGACTAGAAGACCTCTGTGGTCCCTTCCAGCTCTATTCTGATTGATTGAGATAGACATAGCAAAAGACAATAGTTGGGTGCAGTTCAGCCATTGACCAAATATTACCAATTGGAATAGGATTTAATTTTATATACCAGTATTTACACATTCTCTGGGCAGTTTACAATGTAAGCATTATTTGCATATTGCCCCCAACAATCTGGGTCCTCGTTTTACTGACCTCGGAAGGATGGAAGTCTGAGTCAACCTTGAGCCGGTCAGGATTGAACTCCTGGCAGTCAGCAGAATTAGCATGCAATACCTCATTCTAACCACTGCGCCGCCCGGGCTCTTTAAGCAAGCCTTCACTAAAACAAGCGATCCAAGTATATGCTCCCATCCAGGAAGCAAAAGGAAAGGAAATTGATTAGTTTTATGGTCACTTTTCATCTGAGATCGACAGGATAGGCAAGCAAAATATGCTGCTTATGGTTGGAGACTGAATTGTCAACGTTGTAAATAATATGGAAGAAAATATTACATGATCACTTAAACATGATTATCACTTCAAATATTATCACTTAAACATGAGTCGGCAGTGTGCAGCCGCCGCCAAAAAGGCTAATACAATCCTTGGTGGAATAAACAGAGGCGTAGAAACAAAATCACGTGAAGTATTAGTACAGATTGATAAAGGCTTAGTAAGGCCACACCTGGAACACTGCATCCAGTTTTGATTACCATACTACAAAACAGATGTTGAGACTTTGGAAAAAGTGCAGAGAAGAGCAACTAAGATGATTAAAGGCTTGGAGACTAAAACATATGAAGAACGGTTGCAGGATTTGGGTTTGGCTAGTCTAGAGAAAAGAAGGACTAGGGAGACATGATAGAAGCATTTCAATATTTGAGGGGCTGCCACAACGAAGAGGGGGTCAATTTATTCTCCAAAGCACCAGAGGGCAGGACAAGAAGCAATGGATGGAAACTAATCAAGGAGAGAGGCAATCTGGAATTGAGGAGAAACTTCATAACAGTGAGGACAATTAACCAGTGGAACAGCTTGCCACCAGAAGTTGTGGGTGCTCCAACACTGGGGTTTTTTAAGAAGAGACTGGACAGCCACTTGTGTCAAATTGGATAGAGTCTCCATGGGGCTGGACTAGAAGACCTCCAAGGTCCCTTCAAGCTCTATTCTGATTCTGATTCTGAAGAAATATTGGCTCGTATGGCTGATGCAACAACAACAAAATGAGAGAGCAACTTATCTGTTTGCTATCCGTCCAAGGACTCATTCGTTGCATCCAAAAAGTACCGACATGCATGACCATCAGTGGACAGAGCACAGGGAAATTAAATAGATTATGGCTGCAAGAATTTTGTAGCACCTATAGTGTTTTCTCTGTGACTGCTGTTGTTGGCGATGCAAGTTTCAATCGACGTAAAACATTTAACAACCATTCGAAATTACAATGGCATTGGGAAAAAATGTGACTCACAACCGGTTCTTGCACTTACAACTGTGACATCATCCCCAGAGTCACATGATCAAAATCTGGGCATTTGGCATGTACAGGTAGTCCTTGACCTACAACAGTCCACTTAATGACCGTTGAAAGTTACAACGGCACTGGAGAAAAGTGACTTATGATCATTTTTCACACTTACAGTCTTTGTAGCCTCCCCATGACCATGTGATCAAAATTTAGACGCTTGGCAACTGGTTCATATTTACGACGGTTGCTGTGACTCGCAGTCACGTGATCCCCTTTTGCGACGTTCTGACAAACTAAGTCAGTGGGGAAGCCAGATTCCCCCGGTTACTAACTTAACAACTTCAGTGATTCACTTAACAATGGTAGCCAGAAATGTCATAAAACTCACTTAAGAACAGAAATTCTGGGCTCAATTGTGGTCGTAAGTCGAGGATTACCTGTACTTACAATGCTTGCAATGTCCCAAGGTCACATGATCGCCTTTTTTGCAACCTTCCCAGCCGGCTTCTGACAAGCAAAGTCAATGGGGGAAGCCAAGGATTTGATTAATGACTGCATGATTCATTTAACAACTGGAGTGATTTGCTTAACAACTGTGGGGAAAAGGTCATAAACTCACTTAATGACTGCCTCTTGCTCAGCCACAGAAATTCTGGTTGCAGGTCAATGACTATCCGTATAGTAAAAGCATCTCCCTACTTAATTTATACTTGCCTTCAGCAATTAGCAATATTCTGGGATTTCAGACTGACTCCGGTTCCATTCCTAATACTTACTTCCTGAATCAATCTACCCAATCAATGATCATGTAATGAATTCACCGAGCTATGCCAGATTTAATATTAATGAACGTCAATAACAAAAGTCTTCTGGGTTATTGTAAGGAATTAGATTTAACTACCCACATTAATGTGGCTTTTATATTTCTAATTGCCGTTTTCATATCTTCTGTTTTATTTGTTGTGTGCTGCCGGGAGGCAGGGAGAAAGGAAAGGAAAGGAAAGGGAAGGGAAGGGAAGGGAAGGAAGGAAGGAAGGAAGGAAGGAAGGAAGGAAGGAAGGAAGGAAGGAAGGAAGGAAAGGAGCAAGGGAGGGGGAGGAAGGGGGAGGAAGGAAGAGGGAAAAGGAGGAAAGGAGCAAGGGAGGGAGAGAAAGGGAAGGAGGGAGAGAGGAAGGAAGGTAAAAAAGAGGAAAGGAGCAAGGGAAGGAGGGAGGGAGGAAGGAAGGAAGGAAGGAAGGAAGGAAGTGGAAAAGGAAGGAAAGGAGCAAGGGAGAGAGGAAGTAGAAAAGGAAGGAAAGGAGGGAGGGAGGAAGTGGAAAAGGAAGGAAAGGAGCAAGGGAGGGAGGGAGGGAGGAATGAAAGGAGGGAGGGAGGAAGTGGAAAAGGAAGGAAAGGAGCAAGGGAGGGAGGGAGGGAGGGAGGAAGGAAAGGAGTGGAAAAGGAAGGAAAAGAGGGAGGGAGGGAAAAAAGGACGAAAGGAGCAAGGGAGGGAGAAGGGACTGAGGGAGGGAGGGAGGGAGGGAGGAAGGAAGGAAGGGAGAAGAAGTTAGGACAAGTTTTTGCGACATATACTGCATCATGTCAATTCAACTTGAAGTATTGTCTGGTTTCAGCTCCTTCTATAAGTTCTAATTTTTCCCCATTTTTCTTTCAGCTTATCTGGGTGCCCAAGAGCTACTTTTGCTGGAAAGAAAGGGAAAATCTCAGGGGATGATATTCTCAATACTAAATTCAAGACCAGCGATGGTAAAATAATCCGATTTATTATTTGGCTACTTTTGAAATTTAACATAGCAATTTAACATTGGAGTGCTCGGTGCTCTCTCTGAGTTTGGTTATTTTCTTGCAGACATTTCATTACCCAACTAGGTAACATCATCAGTCCATGTAACTTTGTTTTACGTACATTGTATCTATCAGTGCACTACAATTTCAGCAAGATATTCTTGGCATTTTGGATGTCCCTCACAGTTATGAACAGAGATTGCAAAGGAAGTTTTGTCCAAGGAATATATTTCTGACCAGGAATACCAGTAGTTCTCGGTTTGCTACCATTTTTGAGGTGTTTTTATTGAGTGTAATTTTACAATTATTAATTTTATAATTTATAATGACGGCTGTACATCATGGCACTCATTAAATGGGGCGCCCTATAACCGCGCCGGATTTCACAACCCTTTTTTGCAATGGTCGTTAAATGAACAAGACGGTCGCTAAATGAAGCCATTATACCTAATGAGTGGGGTTTTGCCAGAAACCAGAACACCGAAACCTAGCACCAAAAAAAACCCCAACCCTTCAAAAATTCTGGTCATGTGATGGCGGGATGCCACAAAATGGTTGCCAAACATCAAAATGCAAGGAGGGGGTGGAGCCATCGGAACATTGAAGTCTGGTCGCCAGTAACTTTTGGGGACTCCATCTTTACGTCAAACGGTGCTAGGCAACCAGTCATTAAGCAAGGACTACCTGTACCTACAGGTAATTCTCTACTTACAGCATTCGTTTAGTGACCATTTGAAGTTTCAACGGCACTGAAAAAAATGATTTACAGCCGGTGTTCACACTTACGACGGTTGCGCCATCCGCATGGTCACGTGATCAAAATCCGGACACTTGGCAACTGGCATGTAGTTATGACCACCGTTTGTGAAATTCCCAGCCGTCTTCAGCCAGCAAGCAGAGTCAATGAGGGAAGCCAGATTCGCTTAACGACAGCAGGATTCACTTAACCAATGCAGCGACTCACAACTGTGGCAAAAACGATAACATGAGGCAAAACTTGAGCTCAATTGTGGTCGTAAGTCAAGGACTACCTGTATTGGCCAACCTAATTGGTTGGGGCCGATGAATTTAATTTGTTGCCTTTTATGGTCCATCATAATTTCCCAATAACAAATTGGGAAATGTTATTTGAATATTTGAATTCATATTGGGGCTGGGTTTGAAAAAAAAACCTGAACATGTTATTGTTGTCACCGGGGTGATTTCATTTTTCTTCCCTCCTCTTGTGTCTTCAAGTTCTAGAGAACAATGAAGAAATCAAACAGTTAAACAAAGAAATCAGTGAGCTGAATGAATCCAACACTGAGATGGAGGCAGCAATGGTGAAGCTGCAGTCGCAGGTATGTTTGCGTGTTGTCATTGTGATGGACCATCAAAACACAGGCCGATGGCGAGAAGAAAAAAGTAGCTGAAAAAATATTTTAAACTCTAGAGCAGTATTTTCCCAACCTTAGCAATGTTACAATGGGTGGGCTTCAACTCCCAGAAATCACCAGCCAGAATGGCTGGCTGGGGAATTCTGGGAGTTGAAGTCCCCATACCATAAATTGCTCTATGTCTACGGCATAGATTCTCAGTCATCCAGTTCATGGTTGTCCCAAAGGTCCTTTTTTCAAAAGGCAACTGGACTTTGTTTTTCCTTGAAGACGTTTCGCTTCTCATCCAAGAAGCTTCTTCAGTTCTGACTGAATGTTGGAGAATGGAAGGATTTATATTCCTTGCAGTCCTCTGTTCGTTAGTGCTCTCTCTGAGAGTCGTTCAGTGTCACGGTGTGAATATTGCCAGTTGTATGTCTATGCAGGGTGATGTACTCCTATCTAATATTATGGTATATTCCAATACAAGCAGAACACATGATATGATCTTCTACGCATGTGTGCATTCCTAAGCCACCATTAATCTTCTTCTGCCTTAGTCGTTGACCTGAACGGTCGTGTTTTCTTAGCAAAGATGTAATTATTCAGGATTTATTGTTTTTGTACTGAAATAAATATTTTCTATTAGACTTTTAATCTCGGCTTTATTTCTAACTGTCTGAATTCCAAGTAAAGATCCAAATCGCTTCTATGAGATTTTATTCTCATCCTTAACATTGAGACCACTTGGAGGTTTATCTGTGCCCTCAGGGTCACCTGAATAGTGCAAATGAGTGTGAAAGAGGGGTCAAAGAGGCCATCTACATTAAGACTGAACAGTCCTGTCTCAACTGAGGGGGAGGGATACGACACCACCCATCCCCAGTCCACAACATGGTCCTTTCAACAGTTCCAAGAAAATTCCACACCCATTTGACAAGCGAAATGTCTTCAGAGAAAAACAAAGTCCAGTTGCCTTTTTTTTAAAAAGCCCCTTTGGGGTACTGAGAATCTCCACAGACATTCATCTTTGGGGTTGTGGGAAGAGATCTCCATCTGGTTCAGTTCCAAGCTGGGAGGAAGACACTGGAAACATGGAGGCTGATTGGAAAGATGGTTTATTGATGAAGCAGAACCATATGGGTTTGTGGTTCTGGTGCAGCTGACAAAATGGAGTTGATGGGGGGAGGGTTTACACCTTCTTTGGGCTTTGTATTTGAGCTTCCTGTTCCTGTGCCAGAAGGGGCGTTGGTTCTTACTTGATACGCCCTTTTTCCGAGAATCGAAGGAAGAGTCCAGGATGGGTTGTTCTAGCCCCATAGCTCTATGGACTGGGTTGAATTTTCTGAGGATCCGTCTCCCTGGTGACGTTCTTCAGTCGTTACAAGAAGTCCGAAGTGAATGGCGCAAACTCCCCGTAGAATCTACGAACCATGGCCAGACAAATCCTGAGAAACCTGCAGAAATACAAAACACCACAGCCCCCCGGCAAGGGTGGGACTGGACTCTACCTTCGATTCTCGGAAAAAGGGCGTATCAGGTAAGAACCAACATCGAAGGAAGAGTCCAGAATGGGACATACCAAAGGTAAGGAGTCCAGTAGGGTGGGCAAATACTATTCACGGATCCTCGGCACCTCATGCACCCGCTGTAGCACTCTTCGGCCAAACGCCGCGTCAGCAGAGGCAAACAAGTCGACCTGGTAATGACGGATGAAAGGAGACACCGATGTCCATGTCGCCGCCCGGCAAATCTCCTCGACCGTAGCCTGCATAGTCCAGGCAGCCGTGGTAGCCGCACTCCCGGTCAAGTGCGCCGTCACACCTTGAGGCATGGGAAGAGACTGCGACTCGTACGCCTTAGCAATGCAGGCCCGAAGCCACCTACCAACCGTGGAAGGTGAAACCTTGCGACCAAGCGATGAAGGACGAAACGACCCAAACAAGGCCTCCGTCTTCCTGCGGGGGGGGCGGTTCTGCGGATGTAGATGCGAAGAGCCAGACACAAAAGGTCCTCCAAGTTGCCTCATAAATTCGCGTGGTGGAAGGCTGCCTGGCCACCTGCATCGTCCGGATGACCTGACTGGAAAATCGCTCCTGGACTAGGAGGCCCCGCTCAACCTCCAAACGGCTAGCTGGAGCCACTGGGGATCCGGATACTGAATGGGCCCCTGGCTGAGGGAGACCTGATCTGGAGGGATTTTCCAGGGCAGGGCAATCGAGAGGCCGACTAGATTGGCAAACCACGGGCACCTAGGCCAGTGGGGAGCCACCAACAGCAACTCTGCACGGTCCTGCAGTAGCTTCCGGATCATGGCCGGAATCAGGGGCAAGGGTGGAAAAGCGTAAAGGAGGCCCCTGGGCCAGGGACATCTGAGGGCATCCACTCCCTCCGCCCCCAGTGACGGGAACCTGCAAAAGTAACGGGGAAGGTGCACGTTGTCCAGAGAGGCAAACAGGTCCACCTGAGGCCAGTCGAACTTCTGGGACAGATCCTCGAAGAGACCGGGCGCCAGCCGCCACTCCGATTGGGCCACCTGGGCTCGACTCAGCCAGTCCGCTGTGATGTTGGAAGACCCCATTATATGTTTCGCTCTCAGCGACAACAGGTGACGCTCCACCCACTGGCACAAGGTGTCCAACTCGTTCATGAGCGGCCTCGAGCGAGTCCCCCCCTGATGATTCATGTGGGCTTTTGTGGCCATGTCCATCAGAAGGAGGACATGATGGCCCTACAACCCCCCTTGAAAGGACTTGAGGGCCAACTGGGCCACCCTGAGCTCCAGCCAGTTGAAGTTGTGCTGGAGCTCTGATGGAGACCACCTGCCCTGGGCTACCCTGGAGCCGAAGTGGGGGCCCCAGCCAAAAAGGCTGGCGATGGCTCCCGATATTCACCAACTGAGGGACCGCAAAACTTCCGACGGGATTCGAATCTTGGTGAGCGGCGAGCTGCGACCGGCCCGCTGATGAGGTAGCAGCAGCCATTGGAGGGGTCTGGCGTGGAAACGGGCCCAGGGGACAATATCCAGGCAGGAGATCAGTTTCCCTAATAGCTGTGACAGGAGCACAATCGGAGCCTCTCTGGCTGTGTGCAACTGGCCCACCAAGGACCGGATGCTATCCTGGCGCTCCTGGGAAAGAAAAACCTGACTTGAGATAGTGTCAATCAGAGCCCCTAAATGGACCAGTCTCGTGGTAGGGACCAGGTGACATTTAGACAGGTTTACAGAAAAACTGTGGTCCCTCAGGGCCTGGATCGTAGTGGCCAGATCTCTTTCCGCCAACTGCCGGGAGGAAGCCTGGATCAGCAGGTCGTCCAAGTAACACTGGATCCTGAGGTCCTCCAAAGGAACCCTGTCCTGCAGCTGGCGGAGCCACCGCAGCGACACCCTCATAAAAAAGGACGCCGTAGTCACAGCCCGAATGGCCCAGGAATCGGACTGGTGGGCTCTGCGCAGGGCCATCTCCTCCCGCCTTTCGTCCGCCTTCAAGGCGTCATCCGCATTGGGAGGCAAGATGGAAGTAGAGGTCAAGGAAGCCACCGGCTCATCCACCTGTGGCAGCTGGACAAGCTGAAGAAGTTTGGGGTCCACAGCAAACAAGATATTCTCCGCACTGCTGGGCCACTGAATGTTAGCAGGAGAAATCCACTGGCATCTAATAATGTCCAGAAACATGCCGGGAATCGGGACAGTGTCCGGTGCCACCTCCTGCTCTGAAAAAAAAGTCCTCCTGCTCCCCAGAGTCCTGGGGTTGCAGAAGGTCAGTAGAATCCGACCCCAGTCGAGCAGTCGCCCGAGCCTTGGCCAGGAGATGCTTAAACAGGGCTGGGTTAAATAAGCCCTTGAAAGATGGCTTGCTCGATGGTTCCGGATCTAAGTCCAATAGCTCCTCCCCCCCCACAGCTCCCCTTCCGAAAGGGAGACCTGGCGGTCATCAGAACGGTCAGAAGCATAGGCCCCAGGATAAACCTGGTAGTCCCCCGCCATCCCCAGTGGAGCCCCATACTCCTCAGGGAGTGGTGCATTAGGAGCAAATGAGGGTGGCTGATTTAGTTCCTCAGCAATGCCTTCCCTGATAGCCGCAGCAAGCCAGGCCTTCAATGAGGGTGGAATGTCCTGGTCCATTGCCCCCTCCTGGCGGAGGCCAGCCACCATGGGGGTAAAAGTGGCGGCAGGTGAAGCGCGGGAACCCCCTCCAGACGTAGTGGGCTCTAGTAGAGGAGCTTCCAGGTCTGCTGTGGAAGGCAGCTCCCCCTGAAGCCCCGTGACACCCTCTGCAGTCCGACCATTGTGAGGGGAGGAAAGCACTGCAGGCAGGGCCGGTCGAGCATCAGCAGTATCGAGCCTACTATAAGACTCCTCAGGCCCCTGCAGTTGTACACGGCGATAGCCGGATTGTCGCTCTGAAGCCTCCTCAGCCCTAGCAAACTCCCTCTCCAATGCCTTTTGGCGTTTGCAAGCCACCTCCAGTTCAGCCTTCGAACCCTTGCGAGGGCCCGGGGTTGACTTATTCAGCTTCTCAGCAGCCGCTAGGCTTGCGGGCCTAGCTTGAGCCCGCGGTCTGGCAGCTGGAACAGAAGCTGTGATCTCTGATGTCCTTAAGTAGACTAGGGGAGTGGCCAATTAGCCCCAAGTCTTACTCCCGAGGAGACCTCCTCTGGAGTAACCATTCCTGCCTCTTGGCAGCTCTGCGTGCTCATGCATTCAGAAGAGGAGAAGCCTCTTCTTCCTCATCACTGCTATGAGGTGCTGGAGGTTCCAACTGCCCTGGCTGAACCTCTGCCTCTGGCACCGAGTCCTCACCAGCCTCCTCACTGTCCGACTCGGGTGCCAGCTGCACAGGCCGCTGGCGCAACACCAAGTCGGTCTCCTCTCGAACGGGATCCGCTATCAGCTGCACGGGCTGCTGGCGGGCCACAACAGGTGTTGGGCAATTCCTATTGTGGCTTAATGGCTTTGTTCTGTTTTGGCTCTTGGGTGAGGGTATTTGCTTATGAATAGAGCTATCTAGATACTTGTCTTCTTTCAATAAACTCTTTATCTCTTAAGTGCTGACATCTGCTGAGGGCTATTAAGGAAAGTGGGGGTTGCTTTCTGCCTCAAAAAAAAAAACCACGTTTCTCCATTTCTCATTTAGGGAAATATAATATTCTGCCTTTTTTTAATATTCCTCAAGATATTTCATTCTTCTAGGAGGGGGGAGGGGGACTGACTTTGTACAGGGTATATTGTTCTAGATTAGAACCACCACCGAGCTTTCAAAGGCTGCAGTCACTGTCGATGTCCCCTGTAACTCTTCTCCTTTTGACCCGGCAGATCTCTAGCATGGAGAAGAACCTCAAGAACATTGAAGAGGAGAACAAGATGATAGAGGAGCAGAACGAAGCCCTGTTCCTTGAGCTCTCAGGGCTGAGCCAGACCCTTATCCAAAGTCTCGCCAATATCCGCCTTCCACACATGGTAAGGAGATCAGGACCTCAGATCTGCTGGTCCTTCGTCTCCCGGTTTCTGTAAGCCATTATCGTACGGGGTTTTCTGTTTTTTTTTTGTTTGTTTTTTGGCCTTTCCTTCAGAAGTGGCAGAGAATATGCCTCTGAATCGTTGGTTCGTTCTTTTTTTTAACCTAGTTGGTGTGGAAAAAGAACACCATTTTGGCAGGGGTTTGCTCTCCAAGCTTGTTTCAATTTCGTTTCTGAGCGTTTTGTTGCCAGACTAGGTAACATCATCAGGAGCAGGGTTTTCTTGTCCTGTTCCTCTTTAGCTTATGAATGCCTTTTGTGCCAGTGTGGTCAGTTGACTGGGTGATTGGATGTTCGTTTGAAGTTATATTTAAATTCTCAGCAGCTGATTGGTTCTCTTGTTCATTGGTCAAAGAGGAGAGGAGAGGAAAGGAAGAAAAAGGAAAGGAGAGGGGGGAAGGAAAGGAAGAAAGGAAAGGAGAGGAGAGGGGAGGGGAGGGGGAGGGGGAGGGAAAGGGAAGGGAAGGAAAAAGGGAAGGAGGGAAGGAAAGGAGAGGGGAGGGGAGGGAGAGGGGAGGGGAGGGAAGGGGAGGGAAAGGAAAGAAGAGGAGAGTGGGAGGGAAAGGGAAGGGAAGGGAAGGAAAAAGGGAAGGAGGAAGGGAAGGAAAAGAAAGGAAAGGAAAGGAAAGGAAAGGAGAAGAGAGAGGAGGGAAGGGAAAGGGGAGGGGAGGGAAAGGAAAGGAAAGGAGAGGAGAGGAGAGGAGAGGAAAGGAAGAAAAAGGAAAGGAGAGGGGGGGAAGGAAAGGAAGAAAGGAAAGGCGAGGAGAGGGGAGGGGAGGGGGAGGGGGAGGGAAAGGGAAGGGAAGGAAAAAGGGAAGGAGGGAAGGAAAGGAGAAGGGAGGGAGAGGGGAGGGAAGGGAAAGGAAAGGAAAGGAGAGGAGAGTGGGAGGGAAAGGGAAGGGAAGGGAAGGAAAAAGGGAAGGAGGAAGGGAAGGAAAGGAAAGGAATGGAAAGGAGAAGAGAGAGGAGGGAAGGGGAGGGAAAGGGGAGGGGAGGGGAGGGAAGGGAAAGGGGAGGGGAGGGGAGGGGAGGGGAGGGAAAGGGGAGGGGAGGGGAGGGAAGGGAAAGGGAAAGGGAAAGGGGAGGGAAAGGAAAGGAAAGGAGAGGGGAGGGGGAGGGAAAGGGAAGGGAAGGAGGAAGGAAAGGAAAGGAAAGGAAAGGAAAGGAAAGGAAAGGAAAGGAAAGGAAAGGAAAGGAAAGGAAAGGAAAGGAGAAAATGGTCTAGCCTTGGTGTACAACTGATTAGAATGGTTTATAAAACCATCCAGTTGTGACATAAATTAGACCAGACAGTTTCAGGTTAACTCAATATGGCTTGTAGCCCAGCTTGTAGCCAGATTTAATGGGAAAGCAGCTTAGTTGCAATGCTGTGCAGAAGGTTAGGGAAGAGGGAAGTCAGCTATGCTGGAGGCTCTAACTTTCCCATCAAGAAAATGAGTGATAGCAAATCCAGCCCAATCCTTCTTTAAAGAGGCCTCTCCTATAGTCTCGATATATCAGGGTTTCTCAACCTTGGCGACTTTAAGACCCATGGACTTCAAACTCCCAGAATTCCCCAGCCAGCATGATCTTCTGTTCGTGTTTTTGGGATTGTCGCTCATTAGATCTCAGAACCCAACTTTAAAAAAAACCGATAAAAGCTTTATCAGAGTATGCATTGAGCAAAGCTAGGAGACCATTCAAATTTAATAGATGTTGCAGCACCCATTGTAATTCAGTAAAAAATTTCATTTTTGACCTCAATTTCTGTCATCTGAACAATCCTGGCCATAAAGAGAGTACATTAGATTTTAACTTAAGGTGGGGTGGGGCAAACCTGTATCCAGCTGCCAAATTACTGCTGTGGATTTCCCCCCCACCCCCCCCCAAGCTTCGTTGAACTAGAACAACTGAAAAGGAGTATTAATTGCCTAGTCTATTTTCCGGAAATTAATTCTATCCTGTGGCAGGCAATCATTAGTGAGGCAGAATTGATGTTTTACGTGACACCAGAGACAGACAGCAAAGGAAAGGAAGGGTCCTTGGTGCTCTCTGAGCTTGCTTGTTTTCTTGCAGACGTTTCATTACCCAACTAGGTAACATCATCAGTGCTAGAAGGTGTTTGTGGAGAGGAAGAGGATGGTGGCTATGGGGTACTTGGTGCTCTCTGAGCTTGTTTTTTCTTGCAGACGTTTCATTACCCAACTAGGTAACATCATCAGTGCTAGAAGGTGTTTGTGGAGAGGAAGAGGAGGATGAGGATGGTGGCTATGGGGTCCTTGGTGCTCTCTGAGCTTGCTTGTTTTGTTGCAGACATTTCATTACCGAACTAGGTAACATCATCAGTGCTAGAAGGAAGGGCTGTTTGTGGAGAGGAGGAGGAGGAGGAGGAAGAGGAGGAGGACTATGGGGTCCTTGATGTTCTCTGAGCTTGCTTGTTTTCTTGCAGACATTTCATTACCCAACTAGGTAACATCATCAATACTAGAAAAGGAGGAGGAGGATGGTGGCTATATGGGGTCCTTGGTGCTCTCTGAGCTTGCTTGTTTTGTTGCAGACATTTCATTACCCAACTAGGTAACATCATCAGTGCTAGAAGGTGTTTGTGGAGAGGAGGAGGAGGAGGAGGAGGAGGAGGAGGAGGAGGAGGAGGAGGAGGAGGAGGAGGAGGAGGAGGACGACGACGACTATGGGGTCCTTGGTGCTCTCTGAGCTTGCTTGTTTTGTTGCAGACATTTCATTACCCAACTAGGTAACATCATCAATGCTAGAAAAGAGGGAGGAGGAGGAGGAAGAGGATGACAACTACTGTGGGGTCCTTGGTGCTCTCTGAGCTTGCTTGTTTTGTTGCAGACATTTCATTACCCAACTAGGTAACATCATCAATGCTAGAAAAGAGGGAGGAGGAGGAGGAAGAGGATGACAACTACTGTGGGGTCCTTGGTGCTCTCTGAGCTTGCTTGTTTTGTTGCAGACATTTCATTACCCAACTAGGTAACATCATCAGTGCTAGAAGGTGTTTGTGGAGAGGAGGAGGAGGAGGACGAGGACTATGAGGTCCTTGGTGCTCTCTGAGCTTACTTGTTTTCTTGCAGACATTTCATTACCCAACTAGGTAACATCATCAATGCTAGAAAAGAGGGAGGAGGAGGAGGAAGAGGATGACAACTACTGTGGGGTCTTTGGTGCTCTCTGAGCTTGCTTGTTTTCTTGCAGACATTTCATTACCCAACTAGGTAACATCATCAGGGCTAGCTAGTTGCACACACACTTTTGGCACACGACGACAAAAAGCTTAGCCATCACTGACCTAGATGGCTAGGAGTAGAAAGGGGATATGCTCAGATGAATGTTCTGCTCTTGAATTTTTTTTTAGAAGCTTCAAAGGGGATTGTTGAACAATTTGCCATGGCCCACCAAGCGCTAACTATTTAGTTCTCTTGTTAAAGTTTTGTTCGTCACCAGGAACCATCCGCCACATGCAATCTAATGCATGATTTCCATTTTCTGAGGTTCTTCAGGTGTTGTTTTTCTATCGCGCATTCATTATACTTTAACGAATGCCCTGTTTGTCTTATATCCTACGCTCCTTCGGGCATTTTTACCGCTAGTTCATAAATCTTCTGCAGAGGTGCCTTCTTTTTCCAGCACTGCATGCACAATTATTCCTGACAAAATGCCATCCCTTCCGCCTCAGCCAGCATACGGGATCTGTGTCCCTACACTCTGGACTGTGATTAACGGTTAGAGAACCTCATTAGCCATTATTTACGGGGTGCTTAACGAGGGTAGCAGACCTCCTGCTTCTGGTATCTATTTCATATGCGGTTCGGTGTGTTATTCATTTCTCCCAGGTTCAAAGACACAACATTGTGCAACTGGTCTGGGACCAGAATCTTAGATTTAGATTTATTATTAGAGTTGGAAGGGACCTTGTAGGTCATCTAGACCAACCCCCTGCTCAAGCAGGAGTTCCTACACCATTTGAGACAGATGGCAGTCCAGTCTCCCCTTGAAGGTCGCAAGTGTTGGGACTCTCACAACCTCCGCTGGCAAGCTGTTCCACTGGTTGATCGCTCTCACCATCAGAAAGTTTCTCCTCACTTCCAGGTTGAATCTCTCCTTGGTCAGCTTCCATCCGTTATTCCTTGTTTGGCTTTCTGGTGCCATAGAGAACAGCCTGACACCATCCTCTCTGTGGCATCCCCTCAAGTATTGGAACACTGCTATCATGTCACCCCTGGTCCTTCTCTTCGCCAGACTGGCCAAGCTCAGTTCCTGCAACCGCTCTTCGTATGTTTTATTTTCCAGACCCTTTATCATCCTGGTTGCTCTCTTCTGCACTTTCTCTAGAGTTTCAATGTCTTTTTTATAGTGTGGTGACCAAAACTGGATGCAATACTCTAGGTGTGGTCTGACCAAGGCTTTATAGAGTGGTACTATACGGTTAGATATGAATATGAATATGCTGCCAAGATATAGTATATGGTACTATACGGTTAGATATGAATACCATATCTTGGCAGCTATGGTAATCAGGGTGAACATTTCTTATTCGGCTTTGCTCTCAACGGCTCTTAAAATTTTCCTAGACAGAACTGTAAGCTGTAAGAACTCCATTTAGGAAGTGGGTTGTAACCATTTATCAGAGTCTATAGAGATTCTCAGTCATCCAGGTCATGGCTGTCCCAAAGGTGCTTTTTCAGGAAGCAACTGGACTTTCTGGTTTTTTTCTTTTGAAGACATTTCGCTTCTCATCCAAGAAGCGTCTTCAGCTCTGACTGGATGGTGGAGAATGGTAGGATTTATACTTCTCGCAGACAGCTGGTCATTTGCATCCTTTTAGAGGGTCAGTTGAGGCCACTTGGAGGTTTATCTGTGTCCTCAGGGTCACCTGAGTAGTGCTAATGGTTCCTGTAGTCTGCCATTTTTCCTCTGGAAATCCATTCCTACTCCCACACCATTCCAAGGGTCTTCATCCCAAATTGTATAGCTAAAAGTCTCTAGAGATTCTCAGTCATCCAGGTCACGGTTGTCCCAAAGGTGCTTTTTCAGGAGGCAACTGGACTTTCTATTTTTTTCTTTGAAGATGTTTCGCTTCTCATCCAAGAAGCTTCTTCAACTCTGACTGGATGGTGGGGAATGGAAGGATTTATATTCCTTCTCATCTTGGATGAGAAGCGAAACGTCTTCAAAGACAAAACAAGAAAGTCCAGTTGCCTCCTGAAAAAGCCCCTTTGGGACAGCCATTTTATCAGGGTTGTGAGTTGGGTTTCTGTAATGTACGGTAGCAGTTATTACACACGAAAAGTCCCCGGTTTGAAACCAGGCAGGAACAGCCAAAGGTTAGCACAGAACATAGAATAATAGCATTGGAAGGGACCTCGGAGGAATTTTAGTCCAACCTCCAGTCCCCTAATCATCTTTGCGGATTAGGGGACTGGAAGCTAAAACATATAAAGAATGGTTGCTGGAATTGGGATATGTCTAGTTTAATAAAAAGAAGGACTAGGGGTGACATGATAGAAGTGTTCAATCTTGCTTGAACCTGATTGGTCACATGGGGGGGATCAGGAATGGGAGGCAGTTAAGAGAGGGAAAAGTTGAACTTTTCTTAGAACTACGTCGCCTTCGGCACGACCTAAACATAACTCATAAAATTATCTGCTACAACGCCCTTCCTGTCAACGACTACTTCAGCTTCAACCACAACAATACACGAGCACACAACAGATACAAACTCAAAAGTGAACCGCTCCAAACTTGACTGTAGAGAATACGACTTTAGCAACAGAGTGGTAAATGCCTGGAACTCACTACCTGACATTGTGGTTTTGTCACCAAACACCCAAAACTTTACCCTTAGACTGTCCACTGTTGACCTCACCCGATTCCTAAGAGGTCAGTAAGGGGCGTGCATATGTGCACCAGCGTGCCTACCATCCCTGTCCTAATGTTCCCTCTTATCAGTACCCATCTTATGTATATAAACAATGTTATATCTATGTATATTACCAACACGTACTTG
Source organism: Diadophis punctatus similis (assembly GCA_023053685.1). Classification (NCBI taxonomy): domain Eukaryota; kingdom Metazoa; phylum Chordata; class Lepidosauria; order Squamata; family Dipsadidae; genus Diadophis; species Diadophis punctatus. Next base: position 2,879,786 of record JALIGW010000054.1, on the reverse strand, counting down.
ACAAAAATAAATAAATAAATAAATAAATAAATAAATAAATAAATAAATAAAGAAAGAAAGAAAGAAAGAAAGAAAGAAAGAAAGAAAGAAAGAAAGAAAGAAAGAAAGAAAGAAAGAAAGAAAGAAAGAGAAAGAAAGAAAGAAAGAAACTAACTAACTAACTAACTAACTAACTAACTTCAAGATGTTGGCGTGCGATGCTCTGTTTGTCAGGGTTCCAAGTAACACCCCCAAGCAAGTAAGACTCCTTTGAGGCAATTCCTCAAAGTTCCATTTTATTAGAGATGTCATATTGGCACATCTGGGAAAACCCGAATCTGAAAGCTTCCAGATTTTCCCCACCCAAAAGAAAGCCCAAGTCCCTTCCCCTGCACCCACATGTCCATCACATGGTCCAATCAATGCACCATCCCAACTGGAGATGCCTCCCAGGCACACCCCTCCAGGTGCAGGCTGAACGTCCTTGACTCTCCGAGAAAAGGATGTTCTTATGGCTAAATAACTCTACCAACTCCATGCAACCCCCCCTCCCACTTTCCCACAGCACTAAGTGTGGCAGCCCTGAAGATCCAAAAGAAAAGATGGCCTCCAGGGCTGACACTATTCTGGCTATGCATGACTGCAGTACACTTGACTTCTAATAAAATTATACCTTTCTCAACAAAAGGAGCCAAGGATCATTTCTATTTAGAGGTTTAAGGGGTGGCAAGTCTGACAAGATCATGACGAGACTGGGCGGCCATTTGTCTGGCTCGGCAATAATAGCATTAGTACAGGAGTGTCAAACACAAGGCTTGCGGGCCGGATGCAGGCCGCGATGTGGTCGGATCCGGTCCGCAGGGCCGTCCTGAAAAATGTAAGGGTCCGGCCCGTGTCGCTTCGGCCCAGTCTACCCAGTGCAAAGAGGGAAGATGCCAGCAGTTTGGGGAGTGGCGTCAAGCTGGCCGCACCCACCCAGTCGGCCACGCCCAGTGAGTGGCATCAAGCTGGCCATGCCCACCCAGTTGGCCACACCCACCCAGCCCTCCCGAGTTCAACCACAGCCCTGATGCGGCCCTCAATGAAATTGAGTTTGACATCCCTGCACTAGTACTTAGACTTATATACCACTTCACAGTGCTTTCCAGCCCTCTCTAAGCGGTTTACAGAGTCAGCATATTGGCCCCAACAATCTGGATCCTCATTTTACTGACTTCGGAGGGACGGAAGGCTGAATCAACCTTGAGCCGGTCAGGATCAAACTCCTGCAGTGAGCAGAGTTAGCCTGCAATACCGCATTCTAACCACTGCGCCACCATGCCTGCTGGTGGTATGGAATGGTACAGGGTCTCGAGCAGGCGGTTGGACTAGAACAGGGGTGGGCAAACTATGGTTCTTTGAGGACCTGTGGACTTCAACTCCCAGAATTCCTGAGTCAGCCTGCATGGCTGGCTTAGGAATTCTGGGAGTTGAAGTCCACAGGTCCTCAAAGAACCATAGTTTGCCCACCTCTGGACTAGAAGACCTCCAAGGTCCCTTCCAACCCTGTTATTTGCTTATTCTTTCTGAATTTAGACGACTTTATGAGTCTTTATGATTATGACTTCCCTGTTTCCCAGTTAGGATTTAAGATGATGGTAATTGTGCTTTTTCTTTCTTTCTGTTTGTCTGTTTGTTTTGGAATCCAGGAGCCAATCAGTGAGCAGAATTTTGATGCCTACGTGAACACTCTTACCGACATGTATACCAATCAAGAATGCTACCAGAATCCTGACAACAAGGATCTGCTGGAAAGCATCAAACAGGCCATTAAAGGAATTCAGGTCTAACAGGTAGGAGAAGGAAAAGAAAGAAAGAAAGAAAGAAAGAAAAGAGTGGGAGAGAGAGAAAGAAAGAAAGAAGACGTTAGGATATTGGGAAGACTTTAGAAGACCTTCACTCAGGTTTATTTGTTGAATGAATGAATCAAAGGACCAAAACTTAACCAAGAGGCCATTCACAAAAGAAGAAATGAACTCATATTTTTTTTCCCCGTTTTGTTTTGTTCTGTTGGCTTGACCGCATCACTTTGGCAAAGAGCGGGAACTCTGTTTTATGTTCGGCGGTAGATTCAAAGCTGGGCGTGGAGGTAGGTAGAGATGTTGGATCTTCGCGTGCTGCTAAGTTCCTACACTTCATGACGGAGTTATTCCAATATTTAGATCATCCAAGGAACAGGGATCTTTCTCTACGTCCATCGCAGGAGGTTCCACGATCATGTGTTGCTTTCGGTCACGTCTCAAGATAACCCGTCAATTCTACGTCATCTGTTGTTTCAGGAGAAGCTGGAACTGCGGTCCCTCCATCGAAATCTGGGCTTGGATTGTCCCTGAAGTGCTTTTTTTCAAGAGGCAGCTGGACTTTCTTGTTTTTCTCCGAAGACGTTTCGCTTCTCCTCCAAGAAGCTTCTTCGGCTCTTTTTTTTTTTGAAAAGTTTTTTTTATTTTCTTTTATACAAACATTTCATCTTTCGTTAATCCGTGTGTCGTCTGAGTACAAGTTTTTGTGTCATAACAATTGAGATTTAGATTTAGATTTATTATTAGAATTGGAAGGGACCTTGTAGGTCATCTAGTCCAACCCCCTGCTCAAGCAGGAGTTCCTGCACCATTTGAGACAGATGGCAGTCCAGTCTCTCCTTGAAGGTCGCAAGTCTTGGGGCTCTCACGATCTCCGCTGGCAAACTGTTCCACTGGTTGATCGCTCTCACCGTCAGAAAGTTTCTCCTCACTTCCAGGTTGAATCTCTCCTTGGTCAGCTTCCATCCGTTATTCCTTGTTCGGCTTTCTGGTGCCTTGGAGAACAGCCTGACCCCCTCCTCTCTGTGGCATTCCCTCAAGTATTGGAACACTGCTATCATGTCACCCCTGGTCCTTCTCTTCGCCAGACTGGCCAAGCTCAGTTCCTGCAACCGCTCTTTGTATGTTTTATTTTCCACCACCATAATCATTATTTATATCTATTCTTATATTACTACTAATACTTAAGCTTCTTCAGCTCTGAGCAAGTCCAGTTGCCTCTTGAAAAACCACTTTGAGGAACAACCATGACCTGGATGACTGAGAATCTCCATAGACACTGGCCTAGGATTCTGACTCAACTAAGGAGTCCAAAGCCGCTGGACATGAGAAACTCCTAAAAGTATTACAGAGTCACGTTATTTTTTATTTTCCCAAAAAAGCAGCTCCGGATCTCCAGCAGAAAACGCAACAGGAAACGGGAAAAAAAGCAAAACAAAAACAGCAAAGGTTCTCAGGGAAACTTTTTGGAGTTTGCAACTACAGTATTCCTTTGTTTGTCTTTTTTTTTTTTTTAAAAAAAAGAGATTAACGAACAGACCAATCTGGGGACGTTTTATAGGGGAGAATTCTTAAGTGTGTTATCATGGTCCAATGGCCCATCAAGTTTTGGGAAAGTCGCTTTTGCTGACCGTTCTGGTTCTCTTCGTCGCCGCGGTCATCATCCTTCAGTAGCACTGCAGGCATCAATGCCAGAGACATATTTCAGGCGTGAGTAGGAAGAAATGGGCTAAGCTACTAGTTACTCTTCCCTCTGGACTCTGGGCTGAAACATTCATGGCAACCGTGCTTATTGGTTCTCAGCTTTGTTTTCTACATTTTTTTTCTGTGTTTCACAAAAAAAAACAAGGGGACCGTCCTTCAAGAAATGTTGGGTAAAGCTCTTCCAAAGAACCACTTTGATTTGGTTTCAGGGTTCACCTTCCAACATACGTAAGTCCACTGTGCACTTAAAGAATTCCAAGGAAGTGAATGTCTCTTGCAAAGCAAATTGATTCAGCACCTCCTAAATTTGAGGAGATACTGTTAGATTTTTTTCAGAGGGAGATAAGAGCGGCGGGGGAGAGATGCAAATAGGACAGAGACTGCGGTTTGTCCACCCCTTATCCATGGGTGGGACTGAAAAAAATTAGCAATCGGTTCGCTGCCCGGTTGCTGGGGGAGCGTGGCCATTGGGACATGGCCTACTCGGCCTCCTGCACCATCGCAGGGGGGCTTTTTCGCCCTCCCCAGGCTCCAGAGGGTTTCCTCAAGCCTCCGGGAGGGAGAAAACGGCCTCCCCTGGGCACCGGAGGCCCTCTGGAGGCCGGAAATGGGCCCGTTTCTGGACTTCCGGTACTTCCGGTAGGCCCGTTTTTCACCTTCCCTAGGCTCCGGAGGCTTTCCTCGAGCCTCCATGAGGGCGATATGGCCTCCCCCGAGATTTGAAGGCCCTCCGTAGGCCCTCCGTAGGCCAGAAATGGGCCCGTTTCCGGACTTCCAGTAGGCCCATTTTTTGCCCTCCCAGAGCCTCCCCCCTGGGCCCTGCACTTACCTGGCATCCAAAACGGGCCGCATGGAGACTCCTGGGAAGGGAAGGGCGGGGTGGGCAGGGTCAGCCAGACCTTGGAACAACTGATTCGGCGAACCAGATAAAAATTAACATCCGGTTCATCCGAACCAGCTGAATCCCACCCCTGCCCTTATAAAAAGAACGAATCCTTAGTTTGAACCCAGCCATGCTAGCAAGAATGATCTGGATGGGGCACATTTTGAAACAAACAAAAGGTCAAAAAACTATGCTATTTATGTAGTTACTTACCAAGCACATCTGAATTATATTAAAGTAACCGAAATACCTTTACAATCCCCAAGGCCTGTCACAACTTTTGAGCACACCCTCCTAATGTTTGTAAATTGAAAGCTGAAAAATTTGACACGGCTTACCAAGTAGTCCTCGACCTACGACCACAAATGAGCCCAAAAGTTCCTTTTGATAAGCAAGACAGTTGCTAAGTGAGTTTTGCCCCTGTTACGAGTTTTTTGCCACAGTTATCAAGCTAAGCACTGCAGTTGTTAAGTGAATCTGGCTTCCCCAATGGATGCTGCTGCTTGTCACGGATGCCGGCTGGGAAGGTTTACAAATGATGTTCACACGACACCAGAACAATGCAGCTGTCATAAATGCACACTGGTTGCCAAGTTCCCGTGTGTCGATACTGGTCGTAAGTATGAAAACCGGTCATATGTCTTTTTCGCCCCAGTGCCGTTATAACTTTGGTCATTAAATGAAGTGTTGTAAGTCGAGGACTGCCTGTAATTGGCTGGAGGGCAATCACTACCATTTTGAGATCCCTAAAGCATGAAATCAGGGAAGACATGATAGCAGTGTTCCCATATCTCAGGGGTTTCCACAAAGAAGAGGGAGTCAAACTATTCTCCAAAGCACCTGAGGGTAGAACAAGAAGCAATGGGTGGAAACTAATCAAGGAGAGAAGCAATTTAGAGCTAAGGAGAAATTTCCTGACAGTTAGAACAATTAATCAGTGGAACAGCTTGCCTCCAAAAGTTGTGAATGCTCCAACACTGGAAGTTTTTAAGATGATGTTGGATAACCATTTGGCTGAAGTAGTGTAGGGTTTCCTGCCTAGGCAGGGGGTTGGACTAGAAGACCTCCAAGGTCCCTTCCAACTCTGTTGTTATTATAAATAACAGCTGTGGAGAAGGCCAGAAGAAGGCAGGGGAATCTTCTCTAGAACTTGCAGTTGTCTCCTGAGGTAGATGCTTCTCACACTTGATGAATTGTGGGTCCCAGCAAATCCAAAAGCCAGACAATTCTGGCTTTCGGGTTAGACACAATTCAAAGAATAAGGTACCGTATTTTTCAGAGTATAAGACGCACCTTTTCCCCCCCTAAAAGAGGCTGAAAATTTGGGTGCGTCTTATACTCTGAATGTAGCTTTTTCGAAGCTTTTTTTTCCCAGCCCTAACAAGGCACTAATGATCTTCCCGCTTGCAGGCTTTTTTTCATTGCTAATCACTTGGAAGAATGTTTTTTCCAGCTCTAACGAGGTGCTAACGATCTTCCCGGCTTGCAGTCTTTTTCATTGCTACTCCCTCCGAAGAAGGTTTTTTTCCAGCCCTAAGTCTTTGCAGGTTTTTTTTCATTGCTACTCGCTCCGAAGAATGCTTTTTTAAGCCCTAACCAGGGGATAAAATAATGTGCTGAAGCCTACCAGACTAAGGACACTAGCCAAATGAATACCTGGTAGGCAGATTGTTTTTCCCTATTTTCCTCCCCAAAAACTAAGGTGCGTCTTATACTCCAAAAAATACGGTATTAGCTACTTCGTAAGATTCTTTTCACTGCACTTAAATCTCCCTTTTTCTTTTTCTTTTTTTTTTGGCAATCGTGTGGTTTTAAAAGCTAACTCTCCCCTCACTTCCAAGCTTCTAAGTTGCAGTCCTGAATTCACTTCCAGGTAGTCCTCCACTTACATCCACAATGGAGCCCCAAATTTCTGTTGCTAAGAAAGACAGCGGTTAGGTGAGCTCTGCCCCATTTTACCGCCTTTCTTGCCACCGCTGTTAAGCCAATCACGACAGTCGTTCAGTTAGTAACACGGTTGTAAAAGTGGATATCTGGCTTCCGCATTGACTTTGCTTGTCATAAGGTCGCAAGAGGAGATCATGTGACCCCAGGACAATGCAAGCGTCATAAATAGGAGCCAGTTGCCAGTTGTCCGAATTTTGATCATGTGACCGTAGGGATGCTGCAACAGTCGTAATTGTGGAAAAAGGGAAAAAGTCACTTTGCTCAGTGCCGTTGTATATTTGAATGGTCACTAAACAAATGGTTGTAAGTCATGGACTACCTGTAATTCACCCCTTCACTTTCAACATGAAAGCTTAATCCTCAATTCACACACAGGACCTTCAGCATCTTTGAAATCAGGAAAGTCCCTTCCGAAATCACAACCACATACAGGATTATGCCGTAATTCTGATCTCTAGATGAGCTAGGATAGTTTTGGAGAGGTGCCTGGCAGAAACCTCCCCCAACAAAATCCTGCCTTTTTGTAAAGGTAAAGGTTCCCCTCGCACATATGTGCTAGTCGTTCCCGACTCTAGGGGGCGGTGCTCATCTCTGTTTCAAAGCCGAAGAGCCAGCGCTGTCCGAAGACGTCTCCGTGGTCATGTAGCCGGCATGACTAAACGCCGAAGGCGCATGGAGCGCTGTTACCTTCCCGCCAAAGGTGGCCCCTATTTTTCTACTTGCATTTTTTACGTGCTTTCGAACTGCTAGGTTGGCAGAAGCTGGGACAAGTAACGGGAGCTCACTCCGTTACGCAGCGCTAGGGATTCGAACCGCTGAACTGCCGACCTTTCGATCGACAAGCTCAGCGTCTTAGCCACTGAGGAATAACTGAGGGAACGACAAAACATCTACTTTCTGCTGCTCCAGATATTTCATTACCCAACTAGGTAACGTCATCAGCGCTAGAAGGGAGCGAAGAGTGCAGAGAGGAGGAGGAGGGAGGAGGAAGAAGGACTGTGGGGTCCTTGGTGGTCTCCGAGCTTGGTTGTTTTCTTGCAGACATTTCATGACACAACTAGGTAACATCATCCATGCTAGATGGGAATGGAGTGTGCAGAAGAGGAGGGAGACTGTGAGGTCTTTGATGCTTTCTGAGCTTGGTAGTTTTCTTGCAGATGTTTAATTACCAAACTAGGTAACATCATCAGTACATATTTCCCTTCCCGTTCCTCTGATGGTCCGATCTTTGTTCTCACAGAGGCCACAGAGGAGGAAATGCATTCATAATTCATAAATCGTAATTTAGATTGCCAGGTGAGGTCTGTATTCACGTTGCAAATCTGACTGAACCGGGAGTCCCTTCAAACTTCAGTGTCAGAATGCCTTAAAAGCCGTAGTCCTCAACCCACTTAGGTTATAAGCTAAAATATTTTGATGCCAAGGAGAAGGTACCATTATGAAGATGGAGACAGAAAGTGAACACACACAAACACACAGATAGGTGACTTCAACCAAAGGTCGAATGGTTGTAGTAGACTCCTGAAGTCGCCCATCTGAGGTAAACTGGCTGGTGCGCTAAATAAGATAAATTTAATGTTTAGCCTTGGCTTACAACCTGTAGCAAGTGCAAAAAGCAAATAAAATAAGGGAAATGCGATCGAGATGAAGTATTAATATGGTATTCAGTGTGTAAATAAAGTCTAATGGGATGGTAACTGCAGCTCATTTAGTACTTAAAAATAGAGAAATTGCACTTCCTTAATTAAAAAATTGAAAGATTTTTTTTGGAGGGGGAAAGTAGTTAGTTGAATAATACTGTAAATTATTTAAGAGTGCACTCATTGTCCATACTCAGAGCGGTGGACAGTCCTGAATTCATTCATTGTGTTTTGTTCATTCATACATACAAGCTACATACAGATAGTCCCCGACTTACCACCGCAATTGAGAGCAGAATTTCTCTTATTAAGCAAGGCAGTTGTTAAGTGAGTCTTGCTCAATTTTAAGACCTTTTCTTGCCACGGTTGTTTAGCAAATCACTACAGTAAATCATGCGGTCATTAAGCGAATCTGGCTTCCCCCATTGACTTTGCCTGAAGGAAGCAAAATTCGGAAGGTCGTAAATCCAGATTGCATGACCCCCGGGACATTGTACATGCCAGTTGCCAAGCACTAAAATGTTGATCATGTGACCATGAGAACGCTGTGTCGGTTGTAAGTATGAGGACCGGTTGTAAGTCACTTGTCAGTGCCATTGTAACATTGAACGGTCACTAAATAAATGGTTGTAAGTCAAGGATTACCTGTACGAGTCATCCTGGACTGGACTAAATGAACAACAGTTCATTTAGTGACCGAAATTACATCACTGAAAAAAGGGACTTATCCCCATTTTTCACACTTATGACCATCCCCAAGGTGATGTGATTTACACTCCGATGCTTGACAACTGGTTCGTATTCATGATAGTTCACTTAGTAACGGGGTTATTTATTTAACAACTGCAGTGATACACTTAACAAATGTGGCAAGAAAAGTTGTAAAACGGGGCTCAATTGTGGTCACAAGGCGAGGACTAGCTGCAGTTTTCCTACCTGTGTGCTACGAGGGCTAAGTGGATTCAGGAGGGCTGGTCGAGCGTCCATGACGTGGATTCCATTCACTGCACCCTTTTTCTCTACTTTTCAAACGGTGTCTGTAGATTTTGTTAAAGTACTAATCAAACATTAAATCCATTGCAAATGGTGCTTTTAAGGCAGACCGTTCGTCTGAGTATTTAATTCACCAATAACTCTGTCTGCAAAAAAAAAAAAATGTAGGAAGCTTATTTCATTCTGGAAAAAAGATTTTGGAGAAAACGCAGTCTCTCTTTTTTTTCCCCCGTAGGCACCTTGTCAGCACCCTAATTTGGGAGGAGATATATGTAATTTATATTTGCAACACCTTATGTTGAAGGGTTGGTGTTGGTTTTTTTTTGGCTATTTATTGAAATATTTATTTATTAAATTTATACTTCTTTTAAAGCTGGACATCACATCAAGAGGAAAGGAGAAAAAAGGCAGATAATAATAATAATTCCTGGAAGAAAACACAACTTTTTGATCAATAAAACAATATTCCCTCTAAGTAAGAAAAAAAAATCTAACTTTTGCGTGTAATTTTGATGCAACCAAGTTATTTTTTATATATTTTTGTTATTTATTCTTTTACCAATGGGGAATTTTTTTAAAGATATTTTATAACTGAAGTGCTTTTTTAAGAAAAAGATTTTTGTTTTGATTTTTCTTTTGCATGGGGACAAAATGCAGAGAGAGAGAGAGAGAGAGAGAGAAAGAAAAAAAATTAACTCCTTTTCGTTGTTTGTTTTGTGTTGTTCTTTTTATTTTTATTTTTTTGTCTCAGCGTTCCTATTGTTTCAGGCACTGATAATGATAAAAAAAAATTAAAACCTTGTCATTTCTTATTTATTTAATATTTAAATTAAACAAAAAAATTGATCTGTGCTCTTGTATATTTATTTTGTCATGTTTGTGTGTTGGTTATGTGATGGCTGAGTAATTGTTTATGTGAAGGAATACTCTTCCTATTTAAATAATAAAGAATCACATTGGGGAAAAAAATGAACCGGAGACTGTATGTTCTTCTATGGATTTTATTTTTTAAAAAAGAAACATTGTGTAAAAAAAATCCCCATTTGCTTTTGAGAGTTAAGTGTGAATGTCATCGCTTGTGAATGCCATAGGCCTCGATTTATGACCGGGTGTTTAGCAACTGTTCAAAATTATAAACTACCTGGAAAAGATGGAGTTATGAACCCAGTTCAGAAGTTCTAATGATCGCCCCCCCCCACTGGTCATGTGACTGCATTCCAGACACTTGTCAACATGGCTGCCATTTTCAATGTCCTGTGGTCACATGACCACTTTTTAAACGACAGTTTTGCCAAAAAAATTGGGACTTTTCCAGTTTTTGGCAAAATGGTGCCGTAAGAAACAATGGGTTTGCTTAGCAAACACAGCATTTGTTTAATGACCACAGTGCTCACTTAACAACCACAGTACTTGTTTAACAAGCAATGGTGTTTACTTAAAGACCAATGCAAAAAAAAGGTTGTAAAATCTGGTCGGTCACATGACTGACCTGGTTTAGGATTGTCACAACGTTAAGGTGACCAGACGTCCCGCTTTTGGCGGGACAGACACGCTGTTCAAACGTGTGTCCCGCGTCCCGCATTCTTTTCAAAAAGTCCCGCTTTTTGAAAAGAATGCCCGGATGTCTGGTCACCTTACGCTATGAATGAGTCTGGGGAGGGGGCTGGGCGAAGCGCTGCATTCCTGAACAGAAAGCGAGCGAGCGAGCGAGGAGGAGGGGGCGGGGTGGGCGAGCGAGCGATTGAGTGGAGAGGCTTCTTCCCGGGCTGGGAGGGGAGGCGGGCTTGGAGGGAGGGAGCGGCTGGCAGCAGCGCAGCCCTAGGAGACTGAGCTGCTCGTCCACGGCTAAGGGGCGCCGCCATGGAAGCCTGACGCGCGCACCCTCCCCCCACCTCCTTTAGCGTGGCTGCGCCTCCGCCCCTTCTTTCCCAGAGGAAATCACTGGACCTCCGCTCCCTCCCCGCCCACCTGCCTCCGTAAAGGACCGCAAGGACACCATCGGGCGAAGAGAGAAGGGGGTGGATAAAGGGCGGGGGGGGGGGACCAGCCGGTGGGTCCTCCCCCCCCCCGAGAAGAACATGTGCTGAGCGGCTTCTATCCGTGGCAGGTAATGGGGCTTGGATATCCTCGGGGATCGGGAAACACAGGCTGAGCATTTCTACCAGCCAGCCAGCCCAAGCCATTGCCGGCTCCCGAAGGGGAGGCGGGAGGCGAGGAAAGGCCTCCCGCCTCCCACCCACCTGGACGCCGACATTTGCCTTCTTTTGCCCTCTGCGCATGCGCAGAGGGCAAAACTCAAATGGAGAAACCCACCCCCGTCAATGGTGTCCCGCTTGAAGAAAAAAAAATCTGGTCACTTTACACAACGTACAACTGTGATGGGCAGGCTCCATTATGGTCATATGTCGAGAACCACCTGTACACTAATACGCACAGGAAACATGGAGGTAGTAAGCAGAGATGTCCTTCTGAGGGATCAAAACAGTCAAGATGGCAGCCATTCCGCCATCTTGCGTTTTTGGATTCTTCCCTATGGGCACCCATTTCCAGGTTTTTCAGAAAATAAACACGTTGCAAATATCCAGAGATTCATGGCCATCAAATTCTGATTCCGCCTTTGGGGAAAATAAATAGAAAAAATCAGGAATGGGGTGAGGACAAAATCTTTCCACCACCATATTTCATTGCTGACGATAATGTGTTGGCTCGTTGATCTTTGGTTACCCTAAAACAGAGTTGCATGAACTACAGGCAATCCTTGACTTACGACCACAATTGCGACTAAAATTCCCATTGCCAAGCAGGACAGTTGTTAAGTGAGGTTTTGCCCCATTTTACAACCTTTCTTCCCACAGTTGTCAAGTGAATCACTGCAGTTGTTAAGTTAGGAACATGGTTGTTAAGTGAATCTGGCTTCCCCATTGATTTTGCTTGTCAGGAGGTGGCAAGAGAGTGGTCACATGATCCCGGGGACACCGCAACCGTCATAAATGCATGCCAGTTGCCTAGAGTGCAAATTTTGATCACGTGACCCCAAGAATGCTGCAAGGGCCGTAAGTGTGTCATGTCCCTTTTTTCACTGTACTATCACTAAACAAACGGTTGTAACTCAAGGATTACCTGTATTGCAAAAACTCACAGATGCAATACATCAGCATGTTAACATAGCACACATTTAACCTGCTCAATTAAAAGCATAGTAGCTTCATGCAGTGTAATAAATCTGGTGAACGTTAATGTTGGTTACATTTTAAAATCCTAATCCACTGTGCAAACACAGCAGGTTTGGTTAGTTTGCAGCTGAGCATGAAAGTGAGTTTATCAGGCAAATGAAGTTCGTTGTGTGAAAGCAGCCTCGTGCTGGAAATGCAAAAGTAAGGAAAGGACTTTTTATCACATGTGGTGGCAATGTCCCAAGGCGAAGAAGTCTTGGGAATGGATAAGGAGATGGCTACAAGAGATGATAGGAGAACAAATAGAACTTAAACCTGAACGATTCTTATTAGGAATAATTAACAAAAAAATAAAGAAACAACTCCAGTACATCATTTTACAAATAGTAACCGCAGCAAGAATTGTATACGCTCAATGTTGGAAACTTGAAAATACACCAAACGACGAAAGGATTATACACAAGATACTGGAATGTGCAGAGATGTACAGGCTCACATTGGAAATGAAAGGCAAAGAAGAAACAGAATTTTATGAGGTGTGGAATAAGTGGTATAATTGGTTAGAATAGAGAAATAAAGATGTATAGAAATAAATGTAAATAACCGTATGAAACATATGACACAGTACGTTACAAATGTTTATTGAAATGTAAATTGGAAAAATGAAAAAAAAGAAAGAAAGCAGCCTTGTGGCACATTGGCAGAGACAAAAGATGGTGGATGAGATGGGACACAGAATTCCACTTTCTTTATTCCTCCTTGTCCTTTGATTTTCAAATTTTGAGCTTGAGAAATGGTATAGGGCAGGGGTGAAATGCTGCCCGCTCTATCCGGCTCGCACGGGCCAGTAGCGGTGGCAGCGTGAGGTTCAGCGAGCCGGTAGCAGCGGCAGCGTGAAGCTCCGCCCACCCACCCGGACGTCGGTCATGTCCCGGTTTTAACCCTCTGCGCATGCGCAGAAGATCAAAACCGTGACGTGATAACGGCACACGCACTTCAGAGCTGGTAGGGAAGCTGGCTGTATTTCATCCATGGTATAGGGCAGTGATGGCGAACCTTTTTTTGCTTAGGTGCCAAAAGGGCGCGCAAGCGTGATGGCGCGTGCCCACACCCATAATGCAATGGCCTCCCCTCGTGCATGCGCACACAACCCCCCGCACTGTCCCTGCGTTTCTGAACTTCTGGTTGGCCTGTTGGGCCGTTTTTTGCCATCCACAAGCTCCGGAGGCTTTCCTGAAGCCTGGGGAGGGCAAAAAACAGCCCAACGGGTGAAAACGGCCTCCCCCCATCCCTCTAGAATGCCGAAAATCAGCTGGCCAGCACGCACATGCACGCTGGAGTTGACATAGGGCAAAGCCTCACGTGCCCTCAGATATGGCTCCACGTGCCACCTGTGGCACCCGTGCCATAGGTTCGCCATCACTGGTATAGGGTTTCCTACTTGAGAAGGGGATTGCACTAGAAGTCCTCCAAGGTCCCTTCCAACTGTTATTCTGTTATGGAGATACAGTATCATTCCAGTGTTATACTTTGTTATTTATTGATTGATATTTATTGATACCCCACCTTTATTATTTTTAAAAAATGCAAACGCAAATACCTCAAGGTAAGTGAACATATCCAACATAACTTCCACCTCCTATTTCCTCCAGGACAACAACCTTGTGAGGTGGATTGGACTGAGAGAGAGTGACTGGTCCAAGGTTATCCAGTCGGCTTAAAGGTGGGACTAGAACTCAGAGTCTCCTGGTGATTGGCCCAAACTCACCCAGCTGGCTAAGGTGGGACTTGAACTCACAGTCTCTCACTTGGTAGCCTGATGTCTTAACCACTAAACCAAATTGGTCTTTGAACCTTGGCTGTGTCCATACATTGCATTTAATCAGATCAATTAAAGCTTTAGAGATTACTGAAACACACAAAGTTGTATGCTTATTAAAGGTAGGCGCGTCAGGCTGTTCTCTATGGCACCAGAAAGCCAAACAAGAAATAATGGATGGAAGCTGACCAAGGAGAGATTCAACCTGGAAGTGAGGAGAAACTTTCTGACGGTGAGAGCGATCAACCAGTGGAACAGCTTGCCAGCGGAGGTTGTGAGAGCCCCAACACTTGCGACCTTCAAGGGGAGACTGGACTGCCATCTGTCTCAAAGGGTGTAGGAACTCCTGCTTGAGCAGGGGGTTGGACTAGATAACCTACAAGGTCCCTTCCAACTCTAATAATAAATCTAAATCTAAATCAACAAATGAATAGAGATACAAGCCTATCCGCACGCTATTCCCCAAATGTAGGGCTGATTTTTCTCAGTGGAATGCCGAGCTTTGGGAAATAAAATTCCCCAGAATCATCTGCAAGATACTACAGATATTGACTTTTCTAAAGAAAAAAAATCCCACTGCAAAATTCAGCTATAGTCACGGCCTCTGGAGTGACCCAGAGTCAAGTGTTTGTCCTTACTCCCTCTAATTTCCACCTCAGCAAAATCACATGGAAGAAGAGAAACAACGTCGTAATTTAAAATTCAATTTCTGATTCCACCTATATTCACAGGCGCTGCCTCCGAACGACGATTTCATTAAAAGGTTTAATAGATTTTATGAGAGTTGTCAGTTGCAAAAAAAAGGGGAACGGAGCATACGCATTCTCTCTGCTCCTGGAAATTAAGATGGCAGACTGGTAAACAAATTTACCGTGGAAATGAAAACAGGAGGGGGAACATTTCCACCAGCCATATATAATCTCGCACAGGGAGCAAATAAACCTCATCTGAATAACTTTAAAAGCTTGGCGCTCGTTCGTAGGCCTGACACCACTGGCGTTTTCAGCCATTCAGACGAGATGCTTCACTGGAACAAGGAAGCAGCCAAAATCAGTCGGGCAACACGAACGATTAAAGCTAAGCTTGGTTAGGGTTCACGTTTGCCTGTTGGGTGAAGCCAATCCAAGATGAGGGTTTCATTCAATAGCTAGGTGAGGTTTGTGTGTGTTTGTGTGGCGTTTGTGTAGAGAGCGGGATATGGTGTGAGTGGGTAGAAAATAAGTGGGCTGCTGAAGGCTAAAATTTAATTTAATTTAATTTAAGAGATAAATAATAGATAAAATTTAATAGATAAAATTTAATTTAATTTAATAAAACATACAGAACAACAGAGTTGGAAGGGACCCTGTAGGTCCGTGATGGCGAACCTATGGCACGCGTGTCACAGGTGGCACGCAGAGCCATAGCGGAGGGCACGTGAGCGTTGCCCACCTGCAAACCGGAAGTGCGGAAAAACGCACTTCCGGTTTGCCGGTGAGATGTTTTAGCACTCCGGAGGGTTCAGGGAAGCTTCCTGAAGTCCCGGAATGCAAAAGACGACGAAACAGACAAACTGGAAGTGCATTTTCCGAACTTCCGGTTTGCCCATTTCGTCGTTTTTTACCGTCCCAGGCTCCGGTAAGGCCTTTGCGTGGGTGTGTGTGGGTGTGCACATGCGCAGGGGGCAGCATGGGGGGGGGGTTGTGCGCATGCATGGGGGGGAGGGAATGGGTGTGGGCATGCGTGCGCGCGCTAGCGCACGCACCCCCCCTTTTGGCACGTGAACCAAAAAAGGTTCACCATCACTGCTGTAGGTCATCTCATCCAATCCCCGTGCCCAAGCAGGAGACCCTACACCAGGGGCAGCGGCGGGTTGCTGCCTTACCGGTGCCGGTGCGCTGCGCGCGCATATCCATGCTTCGGGTGCGCGCGCGCTTGCTACACGCTCACGCCCCCTTGTGCGATTTTGCTTCTGCGCATGCACGGAAGCAAAATCATGCTGAAATCTCGTGAGGGGACGTGCGCGCACGAGCGATTTCGGCACGATTTTGCTTTTGCGCATGTGCAGAAGCAAAATCGTGCCAAAATCTCGCTCACACGCGCGTCCCCTCGTGAGATTTCAGCGCGATTTTGCTTCCGCGCATGCGCAGAAGCAAAATCGCCCAAAAATTCACAGGAAAAAATGGCGACGCACACGATGGAACAGCAGAGAGGGCTCCGGAGCGGTTGTGCAATCCACCACTCCCTACTGGAGCTGTGCACTGGGCAGCTCCGGCAGGAACCCACCTCTGACCAGGGGTGTCAAACTCGCATGCGCAGGAAGCAAAAAATCACCGAAATCTCACGAGGGGACGCATGTGCGATTTTGGTGATTTTTTGATTCTGCACATGTGCAGAAGCAAAAAATCGCTGAAATCTTGTGCGCACGAGCATCCCCTCATGAGATTTTGCTTCCGTGCATGCGCAAGAAGCAAAAAAAGGCCAAAAATTCAGAAAAAAAGATGGCGCCGCGCGATGGACCGGTGAAGACTGCACCGGAGCTGTCGCACGCAAATTGTGCAATTGGCAGGTCCCTACCGGAACGGCACACTGGACCGCACTGGTAGGAACCCACCACTGTTCCCCACCCCCTCCGGAGGCTGAAAACAGGCTGTTTCCCGACTCCTAGTGGGCCCAGGAGGCCCGAAAATCAGCTGGCTAGCACGCACATGCGCGCCGGACCTGAGCTCGCGTGCCCACCGATATGGCTCCGTGTGCCACTTGTGGCATGCGTGCCATAGGTTCGCCATTATGGCCCTATAGCGTCATGTTGAGGGAAGAAGTTGAAACAGTTTATGTCCAGGATGTGAGGGGTCTGTAATTATTTTCTCAGCCCTCCTTCTAACCTGCACAATATACAGGTCTTCTATGGAAGGCGGACTGGTTGTAATTCTGAATTTGTGTGTGTTTGTGTGTTGAGTTGAGTGGCATACAAATCTATTAAATTAAATTAAATATCTATGTACTTCTTCACTGGGCCAACAACTTGACTTGCTGTTATTTGGTTGTCTCTGCTGCCACCTTGTGTTTAGGAAGGGCAAAGTAGCTAAAAAAAGAGAGAAGAAGATCCAATGAAAGCTTTGAAAATGAAAAACGAACCCCCAAAAAGGTTTACTTCTCTCATTTGGGAGAGACAGAGGAGTCCAAACCAAACTGCAAGAACACTGGAATAACGACTGTCACACAATGAGGGCACCACACAATTGCTGCAATGATGTTCTTGCGTTGGGATATCTGATGCCCACAAGGACAGGACATAATCATACAAACACTGCGATTTTATTTTATTTTATCTTGTTTTATGCCTATCCCACCTTTAATATTATTTTTCTTTGAAATGACTTAAGGGAGAGAATGTGTCCAACACACTTTCCTCTCTCTGATTTCCCCACAACAACAATTCTGTAAGGCAGGTTGGGCTGAGAGAGAGAGACTAGTCCCCCAAAATCACCCAGCTGGGGTTCATGCCTAAGGCGGGACTAGAACTCACCATCTCCTGGTCATTGGCCCAGTCATTCAGTCATTTTTCATGCCTTAAGGCGGGACTAGAACTCATCATCTCCTGGTGAGTGGCCCAATGTCATCCAGTCACCTTTCATGCCTTAAGGCGGGACTAGAACTCTCCATCTCCTAGTGATTGGCCCAAAGTCATCCAGTCACCTTTCATGCCTTAAGGCGGGACTAGAACTCTCCATCTCCTAGTGATTGGCCCAAAGTCATCCAGTCACCTTTCATGCCTTAAGGCGGGACTAGAACTCTCCATCTCCTAGTGATTGGCCCAAAGTCATCCAGTCACTTTTCATGCCTAAGGCGGGACTAAAACACATTCCCCTGGTGATTGACCCAAAGACATCCAGTCCGCTTTCAACCCTAAGGCGGGACTAGAACTCACAGTCTCCTGGTTTCTAACCTGGTGCCTTAACCACTAGACCAAACTGCCTCTCACTAACTTTTCTTCCATTGTTTGAAGCCTAAACATATCCAATTGGTCCTTCTATCATTCCAGGGTTTCAGTCAACAATCTCCCATGACTTCATCAATGACTTGGACGAGGGGATAGATGGGGAACTCATCAAATTTGCAGATGACACCAAACTGGCAGGAATAGCCAACTCTCCAGAAGATAGGCTCAAGATACAGAAGGATCTTGACAGACTTGAACATTGGGCGCAATCAAACAAAATGAAATTCAATGGTGAAAAAAGTAAGGTTCTACATTTAGGCAAGAAAAACAAAATGCACAGGTACAGTATATGTGGTACCTTGCTCAACAATAGTAACTGTGAGAGGGATCTTGGAGTCCCAGTGGACAACCATGTAAATATGAGCCAGCAGTGTGCAGCAGCTGCCAAAAAAGCCAACACAGTTCTAGGCTGCATCAACAGAGGGATAGAATCAAGATTACGTGAAGTGTTAATACCACTTTATAATGCCTTGGTAAGGCCACACTTGGAATATTTGCATCCAGTTTTGGTCGCCACGATCCAAAAAGGATGTTGAGACTCTAGAAAGAGTACAGAGAAGAGCAACAAAGATGATTAGGGGACTGGAAGCTAAAACATCTGAAGAACGATTGCAGGAACTGGGTATGTCTAGTTTGATGCAAAGAAGATCAAAGGGGTGATATGATAGCAGTGTTCCAATATCTCAGGGGTTGCCACAAAGAAGAGGGTGGGGGTCAAACTATTCTCCAAAGCATCTGAGGGTAGAACAAGAAGCAATGGGTGGAAACTAATCAAGAAGAGAAGCAACTTAGAACTAAGGAGAAATTTCCTGACAGTTAGAACAATTAATCAGTGGAACTACTTGCCTCCAGAAGTTGCGAATGTTCGAAAACTAGACGTTTTTAAGAAGATGTTGGATAACCATTTGTCTGAAGTAGTGTAGGGTTTCCTGCCTAGGCAGGGGGTTGGACTAGAAGACCTCCAAGGTCCCTTTCAACTCTGTTATTCTATTCAATTCTATTTTGGGTGGGGGACTAGAATAGAATAGAATAGAATAGAATAGAATAGAATAGAATAGAATAGAATAGAATAGAATAGAATAGAATAGAATAGAATAGAATAGAATAGAAAATATGATATGGAATGGAATAGAAATTAGAATAGAATAGAAAATATGGAATGGAATGGAATGGAATAGCTCATAGCATAGCGTAGCGTAGCGTAGCGTAGCATAGAATAGAATAGAAAAGAAAATATGGAATGGAATGGAATGGAATGGAATGGAATAGAACAGAACAGAACAGAACAGAACAGAACAGAACAGAACAGAATAGAATAGAATAGAATAGAATAGAGAATGGAACAGAACAGAACAGAACAGAACAGAATAGAATAGAATAGAATAGAATAGAATAGAATAGAATAGAATAGAATAGAATAGAATAGAATAGAGAATGGAATAGAATAGAATGGAATAGAAAATATGGAATAGAATAGAATAGGGTCGGAGGGAACTTTGAAGGTCTTCTAGTCAAACCAAAAGAAGAAAGAAAGAAAAGAAAAGAAAAGAAAAAAGGAAAAGAAAAGAAAAGAAAAAGAAAAAGAAATGATGGTTCATTGTCTTTCTGCTGTAGTCCATCATCCCTAACATTTAAGAGGAAAGCTTTTTTTTTAATGCTTCAAGATATGGTAGCTGAAAACGGTGTTGATTTAGAACCCGTGGCATTTGTGGAGCCTGTAGCTATAAATGGACTCTAGTAAATAAGAGCTGTAAAGTAACCCATGCAGAGATGAACCACGGAGGACTTCATACATGTTCCTCCTTTCTCCATCCACTTCAAGTCTCAATTATCCCAGTCTCTACAGGGCTACTCAAGCCGTTAGGAGCACATGGTCCAGCAAATTATTTGCTCATTAATTAGTACCAGCAACCTTTCCTGGCGATCTTCCGATTTTCGTAGGAGCAGAGGGATAGTTTTGTTTCCAACTACAGCTGCCAATACTCTATTCTTTATCTCAGTGATATACTCTTGGCCAGCCTGGAGCTATCCAGATGTGTTGGGACTCAACCACCCCAGAACTTCTGGCTTTGAGAGACTGCCGTCCGACACATCTGGAGCAGGGGCGGGTTGCTCACTTACCGATACGGGTGCACTGCGCGTGCATCTCCATGTTTCCCTTCGCAAGATTTTGGCGAGATTTTGCTTCCCCGCATGCACAGAAGCAAAAAAGCCCAAAAATTCTTAAAAAAAGATGGCGACACGCGCGATGGACCGGTGAAGACTGCACCGGAGCCGTCGCGCGCAAATTGAGCAATCGGTCGCCCCCTACCGGTGCGGCAGAATCGACCGCAGTAGGAGGAACCCACCCCTGATCTGGAGGATCAGATTGGAAACATTTTGCCTGTAGATCAACATAGCAGTATAGAATATAGAATAGAATAGAGCTGGAAGGGACCTTGGAGATCTTCTAGTCCAACCCCTTGCTCAAGCAGGAGACTCTATACCCATGATGGCGAACCTATGGCACACGTGCCAGAGGTGGCATGCAGAGCCCTCTCTGTGGGCACGTGCGCTGTCGCCAGTGGTCTTCTGATTTCCTGCGTGCCAGCTGGTCTTCGTGGGCACCGGAGTGCTGGAAAAAGGCCTGAAAATGGCCTGAAAAATGACACACACACAAAAAAACCCCGGTCTGAATAAGCTTGAAAAATGGCCAAAAAACAGGCATGCGCGTGCCGGCCAGCTGGTCTTTGGGTTTCCGGTGCTCTGGCGCGCGCGAAATAGCAGTAGCACTTAGACTTATATACCGCTTCATAGTGCTTTACAGCCCTCTTTAAGCGGTTTACAGAGTCAGCATATTGCCCCCAACAATCTGGGTCCTCATTTTACCCACCTCGGAAGGATGGAAGGCTGAGTCAACCTTGAGCCGGTGAGATTTGAACAGCTGAACTGCTGAACTGCAGTGCTCCACTTTAACCACTGCGCCACCTCAGCTCGAAAACCAGCTGACTGGCACACATATGTGGACTGGCCAGCTGGTCTTTGGGTTTCTGGCATGCCGGCGCGCACATGCTGCACGTGGACGCGCATGCACGCACATGCACGCATGTTCCAGTTTGGGCACTCAGTGCCAAAAAGGTTCGCCATCACGGCCCTATACCATTTCAGACAAGTGGCTGTCCAGTCTCTTCTTAAAAACCTCCGGTGATAAGCACATACAACTTCTGGTGGCAAGCTGTTCCACTGGCTAATTCAGTGGTTCCCAACCTGTGGTATGTGTACCACTAGTGGTACGCGAGGGCCTTCCAGGTGGTACGCGAACACTTTCGGGGTCATGAACGATTTTTAGTTAGTTATTTTTTACTTCACAAAAATGTTTACTGCCTAACACAAGATAATCTGGCAACGATTTGCAACTGTTGCCACACGCCACCCACCTGGTCCCAGCGGCCCGAGAATCCAGTTGCTGGATGCGCGGGGCCAAAAAAGGAATGGTGCAATTATGGAAATAAAGTGATATCTGATCGAATTTAGTTTCTCTGGAACCAGGTGGTACGCGGCGACTGTACGGGACCTCCAAGTGGTACTCGATCACAAAAAGGTTGGGAACCACTGGGCTAATTGATGTCACTGTTAAGAAGTTTCTTCTTAATTCCAGGTTGCTTCTCTCCTTGATTAGTTTCTATCCATTGTTTCTTGTTTTTCTCTCTGGTCTTTTGGAGAATAATTTGACCCCCTTTTCTTTGTGGCAGCCCCTCAAATACTGGAATACCGCTATCGTGTCACCTCTAGACCTTCTTTTCTCTAGACAAGCCAAACCTAAACCGTGCAAAGGTATGGGGAATGGAATGGTCTGTGAAAATATCCTGAGAGGCAGCAGCAGGAGGAGGAGGAGGAGGAGGAGGAGGAGGAGGAGGAGGAGGAGGAGGAGGAGGAGGAGGAGGAGCTGTAGCTTAGGGAATGGTCAGCTAAGGGTCTATGGAGATTCTCAGTCATCCAGGTCATGGCTGTCCCAAAGGTGCTTTTTCAAACGGCAACTGGAATTTCTTTGCCTTTCCTTGAAGATATTTCACTTCTCATCCATTCTGAAGAAGCTTCTTGGATAACAGAACTTTTACCTGACCATTCCCTAGTCTGCAGCTCAGGGGTGGGTTCTAACTTACCTCGCTGCCAGTTCACTTCCTCCTGCGCTTCGTGGGTGCGCGCATGCATGCGCGATGCCGAAAAATCCAAAAAAATCCCCCCGCAAAAAAGCCAAAAACAAGATGGTGACGCATGCGCAGTGCTGAAACTCGGCTTCTGTGCATGCGCAGAAGAAAAAAATGGGGAAAAATCCCTCCCAAATTTTTTTTCAAAAAAAAAAGATGGCGGCGTCCATAGACTGGCACAGACAGAACCGGTTCCATGACATCATCGTGATGTCACAAGCGGGTTGCTACCGGTTCGGGAGAACCGGTCTGAACCGGTCTGAACCCACCTCTGCTACAGCTCTTCCTCCTCCTCTTCCTCCTGCCTCTCAAGGATTATTTTCACACACCATTCCACTTCCCCATACCTCTACTGGATTTGCAAGATTGAAGTGAATGACTCTTTTGGTTCAGAAAGTGAACAATAAAAATGTTCTTATTGTGGCTTGTCACATAGTTAGCCAGATGTGCGGGCTGGATTTGGCATTTTTATCCTCTTATCGAGTCCTTCTCAAGGGCCTGGGATAGGCAGACTGATGATGAATTGGTCAGGTGGTACACCTCCATGTGCCTATTACTATTGGTATTGGTATTATGGTTGGTCCTGGGCAGCTGACCACATGGAGTGGAGAGTGAGAGGTATTTATACCCTCTCTTGGGCTTTGAACTTGAGCTTCCTGTTTCTGTGCAAGAACATGGATTCTATTGGCTGTCGTCAGACTCCCATGGGGTCATGTAGGGGTCATGTTTGTCTGAGTCAAGTTTGCTTGAAGTTTGCTGGGTAATGCAATGTCCTTAGGAGATTGTATGATGTGGTGAGCTCTGCTGATAGATAATCCTATTATGTCCGGGAGGGTCATGTCTTAGTCCCATCATTCTGGAGTTAGAGGTCTTTTGTCTTGTAGATAGGCTGGCCCAGTCTCTCTTAATGGGCACCAAAATATCTGCTGGGGGCAGGGAGCTGGGGTTCTGTTTTCTTTAAGATTTTTATTTCTCTTTTAGGGGAAATATTTTATCTTACCTTTTTAATATTTCCTAAAACATTTCAATCTTCTAGGAGGGGTGGGTGCTAACTTTCTACAGTATCTTTGCAGGAAGTCAGCTGTTCCGAGTGAAGCTGCCTTTTGCAATTGACCGATGGTGAATTTGTCAATGCCGATGGTGTTCAGGTAATGATCCAGATGTTTGAGGATTGCATCCAAGGCATCTAATTCCAGTTGGCCCTATCTTTGCTTTCTTTTGCCACAGTCATTCTGTTTCTATTTGCAAGTCTTTGTATTTTGAGATTTTCTTCAGTTTTTTCTCCTCTCTTCTGCTGTCTCCAGATACTGCCACGTCCATTATCCCAGCCTTTTTTTTTGTCTTTCTTATCAACAATTGTTAAGTCTGGCATGTTGTGTGGCAGATGCCGGTCTGAATAAATCAGGGGTGAAATTCAAAATTTTTCCCTACTGGTTCTGTGGGCTTGGTGGGCGTGGCAGGGGAAGGATACTGCAAAATCCCCATTCCCACCCCACTCCAGGGGAAGGATACTGCAAAATCTCCATTCTCTCCCCACTCCAGGGGAAGGATACTGCAAAATCTCCATTCTCTCCCCACTCCAGGGGAAGGATACTGCAAAATCCCCATTCCCTTCCCACTCCAGGGGAAGGATACTGCAAAATCTCCATTCTCTCCCCACTCCAGGGGAAGGATACTGCAAAATCCCCATTCCCTTCCCACTCCAGGGGAAGGATACTGCAAAATCCCCATTCCCTTCCCACTCCAGGGGAAGGATACTTCAAAATCTCCATTCCCTTCCCACTCCAGGGGAAGGTTACTGCAAAATCCCCATTCTCTTCCCACTCCAGGGGAAGGATACTTCAAAATCTCCATTCCCTCCCCACTCCAGGGGAAGGATACTTCAAAATCTCCATTCCCTCCCCACTCCAGGGGAAGGATACTTCAAAATCTCCATTCCCTCCCCATTCCAGGGGAAGGATACTGCAAAATCCCCATTCCCTTCCCACTCCAGGGTAAGGATACTGCAAAATCTCCATTCTCTCTCCACTCCAGGGGAAGGATACTGCAAAATCCCCATTCCCTCCCCACTCCAGGGGAAGGATACTGCAAAATCCCCATTCCCTTCCCACTCCAGGGGAAGGATACTTCAAAATCTCCATTCCCTTCCCACTCCAGGGGAAGGTTACTGCAAAATCCCCATTCTCTTCCCACTCCAGGGGAAGGATACTGCAAAATCTCCATTCCCTCCCCACTCCAGGGGAAGGATACTTCAAAATCTCCATTCCCTCCCCATTCCAGGGGAAGGATACTGCAAAATCCCCATTCCCTTCCCACTCCAGGGTAAGGATACTGCAAAATCTCCATTCTCTCTCCACTCCAGGGGAAGGATACTGCAAAATCCCCATTCCCTCCCCACTCCAGGGGAAGGATACTTCAAAATCTCCATTCCCTTCCCACTCCAGGGGAAGGTTACTGCAAAATCCCCATTCTCTTCCCACTCCAGGGGAAGGATACTGCAAAATCTCCATTCCCTCCCCACTCCTGGGGGAAGGATACTGCAAAATCCCCATTCCCTCCCCACTCCTGGGGGAAGGATACTGCAAAATCCCCATTCCCTCCCCACTCCTGGGGGAAGGATACTGCAAAATCTCTATTCCCTCCCCACTCTGGGGCCAGCCAGAGGTGGGGTTTGCCGGTTCTCCGAACTACTCAAAATTTCCGCTACCGGTTCTCCAGAACCTGTCAGAACCTGCTGGATTTCACCCCTGGAATAAATCCCAGAGTACTTTAACTTCTTCGTTTTCTATCGCTTTTTCTATCTTATGTCCCCACCACTTCTTGCTCAGAGAGAAATGTTATTATTATTATTATTTAAAGTCTATAGGCCGCCTGACTCCCAACAATATGTGTTCTAAATTTCTGGCTAAATAAGAACAGACAGCAGAGCAGATGTTATAAAATAATTTCTTTCTGAAGATCTTTCTGTGCCTGAAGATTGTGAAGATGTTTGTGTGCTCGGATTACTTGAACAATATTTGTTCCTTGGGTGACGAAAACATTCATCTTCAATAGCTTTGTTTTGCCGTCTTTGGCCCTTAAATCTTTTTAATCTGAATCTCTTTGCTACAATTTCATTCGTAACTCATGCTTATAGCAGCAGTACAATTATTGTAGAAACCGAAGAGTATTAAATGCAGAGGGCTGGTGGGAGAACCTGGTCCTTTTGTTGCATTGGAAAATATCTTCCAAAGAAAAGAGCCAAGCATAAGTGAAAGCAAAGTGAATTTCACTTACAATAGAACACAGGGAGACAGTTTTTTTTCTAAGAACATTCCCATTACTTTTTAAAGAAAAGCATTAAGCTCTAAGCCACTCATCTTCGCTACTCATCTTCGACTGAACTTAACGCTTTTAAATCAGCACACGTCCACAGAAAGATTTCTAAAGCTGTGTTAGGCCAGGTATCTTGCTGACAATACTGGAGACATCCTTTCTGAAAACTCTAGTGCTCCTCCAAGTGAAACTCTGTGTCCTGTGGTTTCCTAAAATTGCCAGACAGTACCTGGAGAGACTGACTTGTGACAGGAGACCTGCAGTGATCGGCGATTCCACTTAAGTATGAGCCAGCAGTGTGTTACAGCTGCTTAAGAAGCCAGTGCAGTCCTGTTTTTGTTCAGTCACTAAGTCACATCTGCTAGGACTCAGACAAAACAGTTGGGTTGGCAATATATAAACCAACAATGTATGTACCGTATTTTTCGGAGTGCAAGACGCACCTTTTTACTCTCAAAAAGAGGGTGAAAATTTGGATGCGTCTTATACACCGAATGTAGCTCCACCCAGCCACCCCCACTCTTTGGCCTCTGCCTGCCAACAATTTACCTCTTTGCAGCAAACAGGGCAAAGCCTTATTAGCATACTAAGAGATTACTTGCCTCCCGACCTACAGTTGGCTGAGGCTTTCAAGCCACGTGGTAAAATGAAACTAACTACGGTGGCTGTAATGAGACAAAATGCTGGGAGATAAATTGCTGGCATTGTTGCATTGCTGAAATTGCAAGGAGGTAAGCTACAGCTACTGTGGCCTAGAGGTAGAGCTCTTGCCTCACAGTCAGAAGGTTGTGAGTTCTATCCTAGGTAGAGGCAGATTCTGTTAAAATGTTATTTTGTTAAATGTTTGTAGAGTGTTCAAATTATAAGACTTATTCTTTAAAGACTGCTTTATTATTGTTCTAGACAACTTAACAAAATGAAGAAGCTTTTTAAAATAAATTCTTGCCCTGAAGAGGCCCAGTGCTATTGTACCTTCTTTTAAATAGCAGAAAGCCTTCCAGAAAGCCACATCAATTTTAAAGATCTGTAAAAGTATAATCTGAAATGTTTTAGTATTAAGTATTAGTATTAAAATAAGGCAGCTGAATTAAACCCTGACTTAGTCATGTTTGGAGTAGATCTACCGTATTTTTCAGAGTATAAGACGTACCTTTTTACCCTCAAAAAGAGGGTGAAAACTTGGGTGCGTCTTATACACCGAATGTAGCCCCACCCAGCCACCCCCACCCTTTGGCCTCTGCCTGCCAACAATTTACCTCTTTGCAGCAAACAGGGCAAAGCACAAGTAGAGCACAAGAAGAGATAAACTGCCTCCCGACCTACAGCTGACAGAGGCTTGCAAGCCATGTGGTAAAATGAAACTGAAACTACGGTGGCTGTGATGAGACATATTGCTGGGAGATAAACTGCTGACAATATTAGCCTGCTGAAATTGCAAGAAGGCAAGCTAGAGCTGCTGTGGCTCAGCGATAGAGCTCTTGCCTCACAATTAGGAGGTTGTGAGTTCTATCCTAGGTAGAGGCAGATTCTGTTAATACGCTATTTTGTTAAATGTTTGTAGAGTGTTCAAATTATTAGACTTATTTTTTAAAGACTGCTTTATTATTGTTCTAGACAACTTAACAAAATGAAGAAGCTTTTTAAAATAAATGCTTGATCTGAAGAGGCCCAGTGCTATTGTATCTTCTTTTAAATAGCAGAGAATACTTCCAGAAAGCCACATCAATTTTAAAGATCTGTAAAAGTATAATCTGAAATGTCCTGTTTTAGTATTAAGTATTAGTATTAAGTATTAGTATTAAAATAAGCCAGCTGAATTAAACCCTGACTTAGTCATGTTTGGAGTAGATCTATTTAAATAATTAGGAGGAGTTAGTGTGATTACATTTAAGAAAACTTTCTGGGATTAATATACTGCCATAAATGTACATTTCTCCAATTCTTTGCTATTTCTATGGGTCAGGCACACATGCACAGAAATACACAGCAAACAGTGTATATCATCTGTGCTGTTTGCTGTTTGGCAAATTGCTGGGAGGCAGAGGCCTTTTTTTCCTTGTTTTCCTCCCCCAAAACTAAGGTGCGTCTTATATTTCGGTGCGTCTTATACTCCGAAAAATATGGTATGTAGGTAGGTTTAACTGTATTGATGTATGTAGCTTTAACTGTAAGCTATTTCTGATTGGCTGTTGTGTTGCAAGTTGCCATAAGAGGGAACTAGAGATCATAGCTCTCCCCCCCTCTCTCTCACACACACACATACACACACACACACTCCGTTCTCTGTTGTGCTTATAAGCTGTGATATCTTTGTTTACTCTGCATAACAAAGGCAACTGGTAAGAAGACTTTGTACTTCTAGCTATTGACTGATTCGAACGTGTATCACCTGGACTGTTTATCTGACTGTGCTATTTCCTAAACTAAAACTGTATGCACTTTAATGTATCTGTGTGTGACTGAATAGTTATTCATATCTACTGCAATACAACGTTTCTATGTGCATATCCTTGTTACTCAAGGGTTGCTCTGCACATACCTTAACAACATCTGAACTCTTCATGGCCCCATGGACCACAGCATGTCAGGTAACATCATCAGTGCTAGAAGGGAGTGGGGTTTGCGAGGAGGAGGAGGAGGAGGAGGAGGAGGAGGAGGAGGAGGAGCAGGAGGAAGAGGGAGGAGGAGGAGGAGGACTGTGGGTTACTTGGTAGTCTCCGAGCTTCATTGTTTTCTTGCAGATGTTTCATGACCGTACTAGGAAACAGTATCAGTGCTAGAAGGCAGTGGGCTTTGCAGAGTGGAGGAGAAGGGGACAAAGAGGAGGAGGAAGAGGAGGAGGAAGAGGACGAGGAGGACGACGACTGTGGATTACTTGGTACTCTCCAAGCTTGGTTGTTTTCTTGCAGATGTTTCATGACCGTACTTGTTGTGGCCCGCCAGCGGCTAGCGGAGCTGGAGGCAGACTCAGACAATGAGGAGGTTGGGGAGGAACATGAGCCAATCCTGGAGTCTGGGGAAGGCTCTGATGAGTGCTCTGCATTGGAGGCAGAGATGGGGCCAGGGCCCTCCGACAGTTATCAGCTGCCTTTGGAATCGGATATCAGTGGGGCAGAAGAACGTCTGGAGCCTGTTCCCGATGCGCGCATGCGCAGAGCTGCCAGGAGAAGGGAACAGCTAACGAACAAGGGCCGGCTCGGGAGTAAAGGCACAGATGGACGGTGACTGGCCCCTCCCATAGGGGATAAAGAGGAGCGAAAGGGGAGGGGAGTTTGCAGGAGACAATTAGTTCAATTCATTAGAGTGAAGATCTGTTCCTGACTTCTTGCCAAGTAATTGCTGCTACAGTGTGGTGTTTGGGAGATATCGGCCTGGCAACTCTCCAAGCCTGATAAAAGTCTGTAGTTGTGAAATCTCATGAAAGACTGTTTGCCGGGACTTTGCTGGAGAGGAATTCCCTTTAACCTAAATAAAAGAGGTTTTATCGGGGCGAGGAGCCTGCTTTGTGGTTTGGGGAAGCCTAGGTCAGAACACTACTAGGAAACAGTATCAATGATAGAAGGCAGTGGGCTTTGCAGAGCGGAGGAGAAGGGGACAAAGAGGAGGAGGAAGAGGAGGAGGAGGAGGAGGAGGAGAACTGTGGGTTACTTGGTACTCTCTGAGCTTGACTGTTTCCTTGCAGATGTTTCATTACCCAACTAAGTAATATCATCAGTTGCATTGTATAAACCAGATTGCGTTCACTTCAACAGGTAGAAATTCAGAATGAATACAGGCCAAATAGGCCACTGAGTTTAACTGTCTCCTCATTGCAGGAAACCAAGAAAGATGGCCATTTAACGTCCACTTGGACATATCCAAGAAGAGAAGCCTATCTTCTCTTTAAACATTGGTCCCAAACCAAACCGAAAAGATGTTTTAGGATGGTTTAGTCCAGTGGCGGGTTCCTAATTTTTTTACTACCACTCTGTGGGCATGGCTTATTTTGTGGGTGTGGCTTGCCAGCCATGTGACTGGGTGGGCATGGCTTCTCAGACTGCTGAAGGGAGGGGAACTGAGATAGGTCCTGCCACCCATTCCCCCTCCCCTCAGCAGCTCGAGAAGCCTCAAACGTGCAAAAATGCCTGGGATCATCACCGCACGTTCATGGCTTCTCGGACTGCTGAAGGGAGGGGAATGGAGATAGCTCCTGCGGCCTGTTCTTTCAGCGTATCATGCGCTCCCTCAGCCATCCTCTCCTGCTTGGACTCACTGTGGGGTAGAAAGGCAGCACATGTGCAGTGCCGGAAGCTCGGCCTCTGGGCATGCGCAGAAGAATTTTTTTAAAAAAAATTTAATGTTTTTTTTAAAAATGGCGGCACCCAGGCACTGGCATCTGACCGCACCGGTACTGTGATGTCACCAGCGGGCCGCTACCGGTGCTATAGAGTGGACCGCACCGGTAGGAACCCACCACTGGTTTAGTCTTAGTGTATTTTGCGATCCCAGCCAAACCATTGAGATCAATTTCTCTTCCTCTGAACAGTCTTGAAAAGAACAGATTCCACAAAATGTTTTGAGGCTGGCAGATTTATTTTATTTATTATTTTTTGCCCTGAATTAGAAATAATTCAACGTGGCAAAAATATCCAGCTCACCTTCCTCCTCCTCCTATTTTCCACACAACAACCCCGTGTTGTGAGTTGGGCTGAGAGAGTGTGATTGGGCCAAAGTCACCCGGCCAGTTTTCATGCCTCAGATGGAACTAGAACTTCCCGTCTCCTGGTGATTGGCCCAAAGTCATCCAGTCACCTTTCGTGCATAAGGGAGGACTAGAACTCACCATCTCCTGGTAATTGACTCAAAGTCGCCCAGCTGGCTTTCATGCCTAAGGTGGGACTAGAACTCATTGCTCTTACTTTCTAGCCTTAACCACTCAACCGAACTGTCTTTCTTTCATAATTCATAAATAGATTCATAAATCTATATATGTAAAAGCCAAATACCACTCACTCATCACGAAATCTCCAGAACTGTAAAGCCTACAAACATGAAACTTGGCACGTATGTTCCGCTTGGCTTCTAGGTGCTCACTAAGAAAGGATTTTTCGAAATGATCATCAGATCATTGGTATTTCTTATACACTATTATATTAACACACTCTGATGCTAAGGAGTTAGACGTTCCACTCCCCCTCCCCACCTGAAAAGAACTCTGTTCCAACTGCCAGTTGCCTTATATTCACACGCTCTGATGCGAAGGAGTTACACATTCTACATAAATTTTCAAGCTTTAAGTGTCAATGTATCAAGCCCAATCGTAACTACTCGTTAATTTTCAAGTTTTAAGTGTCAATTTATCAAGCCTGATTACATAGTTTCGTAGCGAAGCATGGGTATCCAGCTACTAGTAAAATATGAAGTCACCATTTTTTTCTACTTCCAAACCAGTTGAGAGGCACCTGGTTTGTGGGATGTTTCAGATCTTGTTTGGCAAAATGCAGTCACCTAGATAATAAAAATAACTAATTTGTTTTTCTTTGACTGAAAAAAAAAAGTCAGGGTCCACATCCATATTAAAATAGGAATGTTTTCTGAGTATGAACGAACATATCTATCGAGGGGATAGATGGGGAACTCATCAAATTTGCAGATGACACCAAACTGGCAGGAATAGCCAACTCTCCAGAAGATAGGCTCAAGATACAGAAGGATCTTGACAGACTTGAACATTGGGCGCTATCAAACAAAATGAAATTCAATGGTGATAAAAGGAAGGTTCTACATTTAGGCAAGAAAAACAAAATGCACAGGTACAGTATATGTGGTACCTTGCTCAACAGTAGTAACTGTGAGAGGGATCTTGGAGTCCTAGTGGACAACCATTTAAATATGAGCCAGCCGTGTGCAGCAGCTGCCAAAAAAGCCAACACAGTTCTAGGCTGCATAAACAGAGGGATAGAATCAAGATCATGCAAAGTGTTAATACCACTTTATAATGCCTTGGTAAGGCCACACTTGGAATACTGCATTCAGTTTTGGTCGCCACGATGTAAAAAGGATGTTGAGACTCTAGAAAGAGTGCAGAGAAGAGCAACAAAAATGATTAGGGGACTGGAGGCTAAAACATATGAAGAACGGTTGCAGGAACAGGGTATGTCTAGTTTAATGAAAAGAAGGACCAGGGGTGACATGATAGCAGTGTTCCAATATCTCAGGGGTTGCCACAAAGAAGAGGGAGTCAAACTATTCTCCAAGGCACCTGAGGGTAGAACAAGAAGCAATGGGTGGAAACTAAACAAGGAGAGAAGCAACTTAGAACTAAGGAGAAATTTCCTGACTGTGAGAACAATTAATCAGTGGAACAGCTTGCCTCCAGAAGTTGTGAATGCTCCAACACTGGAAGTTTTTAAGAAGATGTTGGATAACCATTTGTCTGAAGTGATGTAGGGTTTCCTGCGTAAGCAGGGGGTTGGACTAGAAGACCTCCAAGGTCCCTTCCAACTCTGTTGTTATTATTATTATTATTATTATTATTATTATTATTATTATTATTATTATTATTATTATTATTATTATTATTATTATTATTATTATTATTATTATTATTATTATTATTATTACATCCACCAATTTGTAAGAGTCTTTCATCTTGTTCTATCCAAATACCACATGGTGGCAGTGAAGACCTATGCAGAAGAAGAAGATAAAAATAGTTCCAGATGATGTCCTGTTATTTAAACTATTTCTCTCATGATACATACTAATTCATATCCCTTTCACGTACCACAAGGGTCTGTCCTAGGCCCATTACTCTTCAACATCTTCATAAACAATGTAGATAAAGGAATAGAAGGCGAGCTCATCAAATTTGCAGATGACACTGTAGGAAGTTAGCATACCCACTCCTCTCCTAGAAAAATGAAATATTTTGGGAAATATTAAAAAAGGCAGAATATTATATTTCCCTGGATGAGAAATGGAGAAACATGTTTTTAGGCAGGAAACAGACTCAATAGCCCCCCACCCTCCTCAATAGCTCACAGCAGATGGTCGCACTTCAGAGATAAAGAGATAGCTAGGTCTATTCAAGTGTTGTGAACAACAAAAATAATTAGGAGAGGTAAAAATATACAAAGAACGGTTGCAGGAATTGGATATGTCTAATTTAATGAAAAGAAGGACTAGACTAGAGGGTGGTATGACAGCAGTATCCCAACATCTAAGGGGCTGCCACAAAGAAGAGGGGGGTCAACCTGAAGGCAGGGCCTCAAAGCCCCTGAAGGCAGGACCAGAAGCAATGGATGGAAACTAATCAAGGAGAGAAGCAACCTAGAACTAAGGAGAAAGTTCCTGACAATGAGAACAATTAATCAGTGGAACAACTTGCCTCCGGAAGTTGTGGATGCTCAGTTTCTGGAGCTTCTCAAGAACATATTGGACAGTCATTTGCTGTAGAATCTCATAAGAGCCGAGGTGGCGCAGCGGTTAGAGGCAGGTACTGCAGGCCACTTTAGCTGACACTGATCTGTAGGTCAGCGGTTCAAATCTCACCGGCTCAAGGTTGACTCAGCCTTCCATCCTTCCGAGGTAGATAAAATGAGGACCCAGATTGTTGGGGGCAATATAAATATACATTGCTTACCTGTGTAAACCGCTTAGAGAGTGCTTGCACTGTGAGGCGGTATATAAATCTCACAAAATAAATAAAATAAATAAGGAATTTATATTTCTTGCAGGTCATTTCCATTCTTCTAGAGACCACAGGTCACCAACCGGTGGTCCGCGGACCACTGGTGGTCCGTGAGAAAATTTTGGTGGTCCGCGGCGCACCCGGGTAGAGGAGCTGCTCCGGGATGACTAATGGCCAGTCCTGTGACTAGAACTCTGAAATATGGGACCGGCAAGGCAGCTCATGGTGGGGTTGGAAATCTCCGCCGTAGAGGGAGCTACATGAAACTTACAACTTTGCAGCACAGCTCTGGCCGGCCGGAACGAGGTAATGGTGCAAGGGGTGGTAGTGGAACAGGCAGGTTGAAGCAATGCAGCAACCTGCAGCTCGTTCTCCCTCCTGCTGTGGCTTCCTGTCGGCTGAACACAACAGTGGCTGTCCCGCCCCTTGCCCTTCCCTTCCAGTAAGTCCTCGCCTAGCCTGAGAAGGGAAGGGCAGGGGATGGAGATTTGCTCCAAATTCCAGAGCGGGAGCGAAGCTTCATCTCTTGCTGTGTCTCACACGCATTTCTTCCGGGCCTTGTTGGTGCTCCGTGCACCTTGGTCTCTCAGGGAGACACTGGAGAATCAGAATGAGAGAGGGAGAGGGAGAGGGAGAGGGAGAGATGAGAGAGAGGGGGGAGAGAAAGAGAGATGTCAGAGAGAGATAGAGAAAGAGATGAGAGACAGACAGACAGACAAAGAGAGAGGGGGGAGAGGGGAGGGAGAGGGGGGAGAGATGAGAGAGATGAGAAAGAGAGAAAGAGAGAGGGAGGAGAGAGAGACAAGAGAAAGAGAGGGGGAGAGAGAAAGAGAGGGGGAGAGAAATGTCAGAGAGCGAGAGAAAGAGATGAGAGACAGACAAAGAGAGAGGGGGAGAGAGAGATGTGAGAGAGAGAGGGAGAGAGGGGGAGAGAGAAAGAGAGAGTAGGGAGAGAGGGAGAGGGGGAGAAGAATGCCTGAAGGACCCCATCCCATCACTGGGAGTCCAGGCACTTCAGCAAGCGGCGCGCTGGATTCGTATTAGTGGTCTGCGGGATTTAAAATTATGAATGTAGTGGTCCCTGAGGTCCAAAAGGTTGGGGACCTCTGTTCTAGACTGCAAGGGTCTCCAACCTTGGCAACTTTAAGACTTGTGGACTTCAACTCCCAGAATTCCTCAGCCAGCAAAGCTGACTGAGAAATTCTGGGAATTGAAGTCCACAAGTCTTAAAGTTGCCAAGGTTGGAGACCCCTGTAATCTAGAAAGTCGTTGCGGCCATTGGAGGTTTGTGTGTGCCTTCTTCAAAGGTGAAATCTGTTCACTTATCTTTATTTATTTTTTATTTATTTATTTATAATTAAATTTATATACCGCCCTTCTCCAGGGGACTCAGGGCAGTGAACAGCCAAGTAAAAACACAATATAAACATTAAAATATGTATACATTTAAAAGAAAATATTAGATGTGACCCTGATTTAAGACAATGCAATTAAAATTTGGGAAAATCTTAAAACCCCCAAAAACTTTTTCACGCCAGCCCAGCTTGATAAAAATAGTACGTCTTGAGGGCACAGCGGAAGGTGGCCAGGTCATGAATGGTTCTTAAATCTAGAGGGAGCTGGTTCCAGAGGGTGGGTGCTCCCACAGAGAAGGCCCTCCCCCTGGGTGTCACCAGCCTACACTGCTTGGCTGATGGCACCCCGAGGAGGCCCTCTCTGTGGGAGCGCACTGGTGGATTGGAGGCAGTTTGTGGCAGCAGGCGGTCTCAGAGATACCTAGGTCCAATGCCATGGAGCGCTTTAAAGGTAGTAACAAGCACCTTGAAGCACACCCGGTAGACCACCGGAAGCCAGTGGAGATAAGGTTTATAAGTACAGGGAGTCCTCGATTTACGACCACAATTACCATTCACCATCTTTTTTGTATTCTGCTGACCAAAACCCGGTTGTTAAGTGAACCTGGCTTCCCCATTGACTTTGCTTGTCAGAAGGTCACCAAAGGGATCATATGACCTTGGGACACGGCAACGGTCATAAGTATGAGCCACTTGCCAAGAGTCTGAATTTTGATCACATGACTGTGGGGATGCTGCAAAGGTTGTAACTGTGAAAAATGGTCGTAAGTCATTTTTTTCAATGCCGTTGCAACTTTGAACGGTCACTAAACGAACTGTTGTAAGTCGAGGAATGCCTGTACCGCTCGACTGGGAATAATGGTTTGGTTTTACTTGCTTTGTACATTTTTGGGCCAATTTTGCTTCAGGAGGGATTGCTTTATTTCTATTGATCTGCATCTGTACAACTTCTGTGCATGGAAACGGTTCGTTTAGTGACTGTTTGAAGTTACAACAGCACTGGAAGAAATGACTTACGACCAGTTTTCACACCTACCACCGCTGCAGCATCCCCACGGTCACGTGATCAAAATTCAGACACTTGGCAACTGACTCTTATTTATGACGGTTGGCGTGTCCCAGAGTCACGTGATCCCCTTTAGCGACCGTCTGACAAGCAAAGTCAAGGGGGAAGCCAGATTCTCTTAACGACCGTGATACTAAACAACTCTAGCGATTCACTCAACAACTATGGTGAGAAAGGTCGTAAAATGGAGCAAAAATCCACGCAACAACTGCTTCGCTTAGCAACAGAAATTTTGGGCTCCGTTGTGGTCGTAAGTCGAGGACTATGTCTATAGGCTTCCTTTTGTTCCGTTCGAAAGCCGGCATTTCATTTTGGACGGTTGCTCTTGGGGTGAGCTGTCAAGTGGCAGAAGAAGGCAGATAAATCATCATCAAGCAGAATCAGATTGCAGTTTGGGGAAAAGGTTGGACTCTGGCGAGTGTCCAGAGAGACGGAATTTTCTGACTAGGGAGCAGTTGGTGGACATGACTTCTTCATTCATTCAATGTGCAGACAGCAGATGTTTCAAGGTCTTTCAGCGGACCGGATAGAAAAGGAAGCCTCAGAAAGAAATGGTTATTTATTATTATTAATTCATGCCTTTTTTACTTGGTACGTAATCCAAGGTGGGGAAGATGCTCAATATTCCTCTCTCGTCTTGTTTTCCTCACCACAACAACCCTGTGAGGTGGGTTGGGCTGAGAGAGAGGGACTGGCCCAAAGTCACCCAATCGGCTTTCATGCCGAAGGTGGAACTAGAATTCTCCATCTCCTGGTGATTGGCCCAAAGTCACCCAATCGGCTTTCATGCCGAAGGTGGAACTAGAATTCTCCATCTCCTGGTGATTGGCCCAAAGTCACCCAACCGGCTTTCATCCCGAAGGTGGAACTAGAACTCTCCATCTCCTGGTGATTGGCCCAAAGTCACCTAATCGGCTTTCATGCCGAAGGTGGAACTAGAATTCTCCATCTCCTGGTGATTGGCCCAAAGTCACCCAATCGGCTTTCATGCCGAAGGTGGAACTAGAATTCTCCATCTCCTGGTGATTGGCCCAAAGTCACCCAATCGGCTTTCATGCCGAAGGTGGAACTAGAACTCTCCATCTCCTGGTGATTGGCCCAAAGTCACCCAATCGGCTTTCATGCCGAAGGTGGAACTAGAACTCTCCATCTCCTGGTGATTGGCCCAAAGTCACCCAATCGGCTTTCATGCCGAAGGTGGAACTAGAACTCTCCATCTCCTGGTGATTGGCCCAAAGTCACCCAATTGGCTTTCATGCCGAAGGTGGAACTAGAATTCTCCATCTCCTGGTGATTGGCCCAAAGTCACCCAATTGGCTTTCATGCCGAAGGTGGAACTAGAACTCTCCATCTCCTGGTGATTGGCCCAAAGTCACCCAACCGGCTTTCATGCCGAAGGTGGAACTAGAACTCTCCATCTCCTGGTGATTGGCCCAAAGTCACCCAATTGGCTTTCATGCCGAAGGTGGAACTAGAACTCTCCATCTCCTGGTGATTGGCCCAAAGTCACCCAATCGGCTTTCATGCATAAGGCAGGACTAGAACTCATAGTTGTAAATCAAGGACTATATCTATGGACTCAGGATTAATTTCAATCATTAGTTTAAATGTCTATGGAGAGTCTCAATCATCAAAGTCATGATTGTCTCAAAGGTGCTTTCCCAAAAGGCAAGTGGACTTTCTTGTTTTTCCCCCTCTTGAAAACATTTCGCTTTTCATCCAAGAAGCTTCTTCAGTTCTGGCTGAACGGTGGGCAATGGAAGGATGTATATTTTTTGTAGACATCAGTCAAATCAGTCAAAAGAAGGACCGGGGCTGACATGATAGCAGTGTTCCAATATCTCAGGGGCTGCCACAAAGAAGACGGGGTCAATGTATTCTCCAAAGCACCTGAAGGCAGAACAAGGAGCAATGGATGGAAATCAATCAAGTAGAGAACCAACTTAGAATTAAGGAGAAACTTCCTGACAGAACAATTAACTGTTAGAACGGTTTGCCTTCAGAAGTTGTGGGTGCTCCATCACTGGAGGTTTTCAAGAAGAAATTGAACAGCCATCTGTCCAGAATGGTATAAGATCCAATGCAATGGTAGGATTCAAAATTTTCACTACCAGTTCGCCCAAACCAGTGCGAACCGGCTGAATACCACCTCTGATCCAATGGTATTGGACTAGAACAGGAGTCTCCAACATTTCTGGCTTTTGTGGACCAGCTGGGAGGGGTGGGAAGAGGAGATTGTTCTGTATAAGGAGCGAGTGTGTGCGCCCACCAAATTCCATTGGTGCTAGCAGTGGGCATGCACACCTGCCACTTGTGTAAATGGAGCTCTGTGCATTAGCACGTTCACCCGACACTTGCATGGCCCAGGGGTTGGGAATCCTTGGATTAGAAGACCTCCAAGGTCCTTTCAACTCTTGTTATTCTGCTATTCCTGAGAGAACAATTAATCAGTGGAACAGCTGGCCTTCAGAAGTTGTGGGTACTCCAACAGTGGAGGTTTTTAAGAAGAGATTGTCTGAAATGTTATAGGGTTTCTTGCTTGAGCGGGAGGTTGGACTAGAAGACCTTCAAGGTCCCTTTCAATTCTGTTTATACTGTTATTTGCACTCTGATTCAGGTGGTCCTGAGGATACAGATAAGCTCCCAGGTGACCTCAGTGCTTCTCAGAGAGCTAATGACTGACCTTCATAGTATTAACGACCAGATGACTGCAAAGATATATAAATCCTTTATTCTCACTGTTCAGTCAGAACTGAAGAAGATGATAAGTGAAATGTTTTCAAGGAAAAAACCAAGAAAGTCCTTCCTTCCTTCCTTCTTTCCATCCTTCCTCCCTCCCTTCCTCCCTCTTCCTTCCTCCCTCCCTCCTCTCCCTCCCTCCCTCTCTCCCTCCTCTCTCCTTCCTTCCTTCCTTCCTTCCTTCCTTCCTTTCCTTCCTTCTTTCTTTCTTTCCATCCTCCCTCCCTCCCTCCCTCCTCTTCCTTCCTTCCTTCCTCCCTCTCTCCTCTTCCTCCTTCCCCCTTTCTTTCTCCCTCTTCCTTCCTTCCTCCCTCCTCTCCCCTCTCTCTCTCCCTTCCTCCCTCCCTCTCTCCCTCCTCTCTCCTTCCTTCCTTCCTTCCTTCTTTCCATCCTCCCTCCCTCCTCTTCCTCCCTCCCTCCTCTTCCTCCCTCCCTCCCCCTTCCTTCCTCCCTCTTCCTTCCTTCCTCCCTCCCTCCTCTCCCCTCCCTCCCTCCCTCCCTCCTCTCCCCTCCCTCCCTCCCTCACTCTCTCCCTCCTCTCTCCTCCCTCCCTCCCTTCCCTCCCTCCCTCCCTGCCTTTTTGAAAATCACCTTTGGGACAATCATTGATTTAATTATTCAGAACAATCCCTGGAATGTTTAACTTCAAATGTTTTGCAGTTTCATGAAGTTTTATTTATTTGTTTATTTATTTTCACTGGAATTTGTAAGGATTGAATTTGTACCTCTGGGAGAATTAAAAACTCTTCCAAGTTTTGCCCAGATTGAAGATTAAAGACTTGGTCTCTATCCCTTCCCCCCTTTTTCAGCTTTGCACTCTTGACAGCCATTTCTGCCAAACCGTTCTGGAGAGGTTCAGGCGGGTTAATTAGGCCTTATTTTCATTGATGCAAAAAAAAAAAAAAAAACCAAAAAACCCAGAGGAAGAAGGCGTGAAGCCTCTGCCAGGTTGCCCCACTTCCGCGTGGGGAACAATAAAGAACAGGTGAGGACAAGAGAGTTTGTATTTTGAAACTCAGGAAGGAAGAATTGAGTTTTCTTTTTTTCCCCTTTTTTTGGTTTTTCTTTTTTTAAAAAAAAGTTTTCTTTTTTACAGAAGTTGCTGAATTTAATAGGGGGTGAGCAAGCAAGCCAAGTGGAGAGCTCTGTCTTGATAAGGAAGAAAACCGGAGTTTGCAAATTAGCTTAAAGCTATCGTCTTTAATCCTGTGTGTCTGCAGGTCAAAAAAGTCAAGAATTTGCCATTTATGTGGCGTCCTTGGTGCTCTCCGAGTTTGGTTGTTTTCTTGCAGACATTTCATGACCCAGCTAGATAACATCATCAGTGCTACCAGGGAGTGTGAAGATGAGGAGAAGGAGGAGGAGGAGGACTTGTGGACTTCAACTCCCAGAATTCCTGAGCCAGCCAGGAGGCTCAAAAACCATGCTGGCTCAGGAATTCTGGGAATTGAAGTCCACAAGTCCATAAAGGGGCCATCGCTCCCTACCTCCGCTCTGCGGGGTTGATTCCTCTTGCCCTGTCTGTGTTTGTGGTCAGAAACAGTGAAGGACCAATTCCTGATCCCATGGCTTTTGGTAGATTTTCTACATCTTTTAGAATTTATCTAGAAGAAAATCATCTGGAAGAGGTTTTTAGGCACTGACTAGGCAGTGAAATTTATTGGTTCTCCCTCAAGTCATATTACATCAATTATTTTTGCCTTGTTATCTGCCTATAGTTTGTAAGAGCTTCTGACACAAATAAAGAATTATTTTGCCAGCTGGGCAAAGATTATTTACAGCCACCTTGCCAGCATTTTTTTTTATTATTATCTGGGAAATTCAACCCAGTCATTATAACTTATGAATCCGCAGCTCTGGCACTTGAATCCACCCAGCACAGATTTTTTTTAGCAATGCTCTTTTTATAAGGATCGCTGAAGATGCCTTAGCTTTTCTTTATTGGCCTTGGATAAATTTTACCAGGTTGGCGTGGTTACATTTACTTTTCTTTTATTAGACAGGAGAATGCTTGCTATAAGCTGCGAAGATTGAGGCAGTGGCTGTTGATATCTGCAAACTAAAGAATTCTATGGACTAACTAAGGTGCTTATATATTATTCATATATTTGGTTCATCTTTTCCTTCCTTCCTTCCTTCCTTCCTTCCTTCCTTCCTTCCTTCCTTCCTTCCTTCCTTCCTTCCTTCCTCCCTCCCTCCCTCCCTCCCTCCCTCCCTTTTCCTTCCTTCCCCCTCACTCACTCCCACCCTCCCTCCCATCCTTCCTTCTTCACTCCCTCCCTCCTTCCTCCCCTTCCTCCCCCCTCCCTCCCCTCCCTCCCCTCCCTTTCCCTCCCTCCTTCCCATAAGTGACCAGATTTTTTTATTTTTAAGCGGGACGGGGGGGGGCGCCTGGGCGCCGCCATTTGTTTTGCCCTCTGCGCATGCGCAGAACGCTGCGCATGCGCAGAGGGCAAAACAGCAAATGTCGGCGTCCAGGTGAGGTGGGGGGGGAGAGGGGGGAGAGGGGGGAGGCGGGAGGGCGCTTGGATGCCTGCAGCTCACGGCAGGTAAGCTGCCGGCTGCCTCCTTTCCCCGTCTCCCGCCTCCCGTTCGTTGCTTGCCAGCCCGGCCGAAGGGGAGGCGGGAGGCGAGGAAAGGCCTCCCGAAGGGCTGCGCCTCCCTTTCGGGAGGCCTTTCCTCGCCTCCCGCCTCCCCTTCGGCCGGGCTGGCAAGCAACGAACGGGAGGCGGGAGACGGGGAAAGGAGGCAGCCGGCAGCTTACCTGCTCCAAGCATCCAAGCGCCGCGGTCTCCCGGTCGCCCGCCCGGCCCCAGGGCAACGACGGCAGCGAGGCGACGGGGGGAAGAAAGGGGAGGGGGATGAGGAAGGGCTGTTTGCGCCGCTCGTAAGCTCAAAGCGGCGACGGCTCCTCGTCCCTCACCCCTCCCAACAGCAGCGGTGCCTCCGAGGGCGGGGCTAGGGATGGGGCGGGGGAAGGAGAGGAGGAGCAGCCTCCCTTCCCCCTCCCCCCAGCTTCCAGCCGCCGCCGGACGAGTCAACAACGCGGGACGCCCGCCCACCGCCAACGCCGCCCACGGCCGGCCCGAGCTGAAAGGCCTGCTGCCTTTCAGGCCGATTTTTTGAAAGAATGCCCTAGTCATGCATTCTTTCAAAAAATCGGAACTTTTTAGAGGACGGGCGGGACGCGGGACAAATGATGAAAAAGCGGGTCTGTCCCGCCAAAATCGGGACGTCTGGTCACCTTATCCTTCCCTCCCTCCCATCCTTCCTTCTTCAGTCCCTCCTTCCTTCCTTCCTCCCCTCTCTCCCCTCCCTCCCTCCCTCCCTTTTCCTTCCTTCCTTCCTTCCTTCCTCTCTCCCTCCCTCCCTCCCTTTTCCTTCCTCCCTTCTTTTCCCCTCCCTCCCTCCCTCATTCCCTTTTCCCATACTTCCCTCCCTCCCTCCCATCCTTCCTTCTTCACTCCCTCCCTCCTACCTCCCCTCCCTCCCCTCCCTCCTTTCCTTTTCCTCCCTTTCTTCTTCCCTCCCTCCCTCCTTCCCTTTTCCCATATCTCCCTCCCTCCTTCTCTCCGTCCATCCTTCCTTCTTTACTCCCTCCCTTCTTCCTCCCCTTCCTCCCTTCCCTCGCTTCCCTCCCTCCCTCCCTCCCTTCCTTTTCCCATACCTCCCTCCTTCTCTCCATCCCATCCTTCTTTCTTCACTCCCTCCCTCCTTCCTCCCCTTCCTCCCCTCCCTCCCTCCCTTCCCTTCCCTTCCTCCCTCCCTCCCATTCTTCCTTCTTCACTCACTCACTCCTTCCTCCTCTTCCTCTCCTCCCTCCCTCCCTTTTCCTTCATTTCTTCCTCCCTCCCTCCCTCCCAAAATTAATATA
Source organism: Diadophis punctatus similis (assembly GCA_023053685.1). Lineage (NCBI taxonomy): Eukaryota > Metazoa > Chordata > Lepidosauria > Squamata > Dipsadidae > Diadophis > Diadophis punctatus. The sequence goes on along the minus strand of JALIGW010000054.1, from coordinate 2,837,620 downwards.
GCCCAGAGTCTCTCAAGAGTGCAATAGGTTGTTGATCAGGAATCTGATGGATTTGTTGATTGGTTAAAAGGTACATACGGTATGTTGAAATGGGAGAGCAGGCCCTGTTGGCCACGGAAAGTTCCCAGGGAAACCACTAGCCTGTGGGTTAAGCGTGGGACGGAGTGCTTGAGTATTTTTAATATTTTCTATATTTCTATACCTTACCTGTTGTGTGCCAGCTTCCTCTTATATAACTAAGTGAAGCAAATAAATGCATACATATCTGCTTTACGCTGTGTTCAGGGTTCCTTCCCCTTTAAGGAGGAGCCATCTTTATTTATTTATCTAGGAGATTTATATGGCTGCCTATTCGCACATGGCGACTCAAGGCGACTTACAAGAATATAAAAACATCATATAAAAACCAATAAAACCAATAAAAGAGAGAATCATGTATAATAAAATCACCTCCCACCCCTCGCCCCTGCGACAGCAGATCACACGAGCCATTTCGTGGACTCCATCCCGCTCTGGGTTCCTCAGGCCCGCTGGCAGAACCAGGTCTTCAGCGCCTTCCGGAAGAGTGTTAGAGTGGGGGCCGTTCTAATCTCTGGGGGGGGGGGGGATGATGTTCCAGAGAGAGAGAGCCACCACGGAGAAGGCCCTTCTTCTGGGTCCCACCAGGTGTATCTCTCTAGGGGATGGGACCCCCAACATTCCTTCCCCCCTCCCTGCTCTGGTGGGTCACATAGATGTGTATTCAGCTGAAAAAACACATTTGGCTTATCAAAACAAATCCAGGCTCTGTCTTTTATTCTTTTACCGAGTCACACCTGAACGCCTGCATAACAGGGTGGCCAGCGGTGAAATCTACTTACCTTCCCTACCTGTTTGGAAGCACACGATTCTTCCCTACCATCAAGTGCACTTTTTCACCCTCTGCCCATGCGCAGAAGGCTTTACGCAGGCACAGAGGGTTAAAAAAAGAGAAAATGGCAGCATCCGGGCGGGTGGGCGGAGCCTCGCGCTGCCACCGCTATCGGTTCTCCGAACCACCAGCAGGCGCCACTACCGGTACGCCCGAACTTGGCCGAACTGGTAGTATTTCACTCCTCAGGGTGGCATATAAATAAATAAATAAATAAATAAATAAATAAATAAATAAATAAATAAATAAATGAATGAATGAATGAATGAATGAATGAATGAATGAATGAATGAATGATTCTCTCCCCCATCTACTAACCATCTGGGCGACCCCCAATCAAAAGTTACACCAACATATAAAACCATACTCAAACTGTAAAACCAAAAGCCATTAAAACATAAATTAAACCTTAAGCTGGGGACCATGGAAGCAGAAGTCCAGTTCATCAGACAATGTGTGTGTCAGAGACGGAAGTCTTTGGCTGGTCCTTCCAAAATGTCGGCCTGTCCTTTAACGCCAAATAAATGAACTCTTCCCGTCTCTTTCAGGAGAAAACAAACACGGATAGACTTTTTCGGTTATGCATGTGATAGAAAAGGAGAGGCTACGATTGCCACCGTCTTAATCTGTTGTTGTTGTTGTTTTGTCTTTTTCTTCCCCTTGCATTAAACCGAAAGCCACAAATTAAAAAATCTTTTATGTTTTTCTTATCAAAGAACATGATGGGGTTGAGACTGCAGGCAGCTGCTGGGTGATTTGAGACTTTTATGGCGTACAACAACTTTTCTGAAGACAAAAACACAGCAAATGAAAGCCTGGCTGTGAAGGGACTGGGGGACTGGGCAATCTTTAGGAGGAAACCCCCCCACCCCCACCACAACGGTTGCCTTAGCAACCAGGAAGAGGAAAGTCAGCAGTGTGAGTCTCCTCGGATCGCCATAGAAATGAGACGTTCACCATTGCTGCGGATGAGCGCATGTGGGTGCATAGGTGTTGGTGTGCATTTGCACATATAAATGATTCCCCACTCCGTGGTTGTTACTGCACCCATAGCCTCATCATACTTTCTGCCCCTTCAATGCATACAACATAGAATAAAAGAGTTGGAAGGGACCTTGGAAACCTTCTGGTCCAACCCCTTCCTCAAGCAGGAGACCCTATACCAGGGGTCCCAAACCTGGCAGCTTTAAGACTTGTGGACTTCAACTCCCAGAATTCTCCAGCAATTGGCTGGAGAATTCTGGGAGTTGAAGTCCACAAGTCTTAAAGCTGCCAAGTTTGAAGACCTCTGCCCTGTACCATTCTGGAGAAATGGTTGTCTAGTCATTTCTTGAAAACCTCCAGTGATTGAGCACCCAGGACTTCTGCAGGCGAGTCGTTCCACTGATTAATTGTTCTCACAGTCAGGAAATTTCTCCTTATTTCGAGATTGGTTCTCTTTTTAATGATCTTCCACTTGTTACTTCTTGTCCTGCCCTCAAGTGCTTTGGAGAATAAGTTGACTCACTCTTTTTTTGTGACAGGCCCTCAAGTACTAGCAGACTTCTATTATATCACTACATATGAAGAATAGTTTCAGCAATTAGGTATGTCAAGTCTGATTAAAAGAAGGACTAGGGGTGACATGATAGCAGTCCTCCAAAATCTGAGGGGTTGCCACAAAGAAGAGGGAGGTAAGCTATTCTCCAAAGCTCCTGAAGGCAGGACAAGAACCAACGGGTGGAAACTAATCAAGGAGAGAAACAACCTGGAACTAAGGAGAAATTTCCTGGTAGTGAGAACAATTAGTCAGTGGAATGACTTGCCTTCAGAAGTTGTGAGTGGTCTAATACTGGAAGTTTTTAAGAAGAGTTCAATGAATTTTGCCTCATTTTATGACCCTTAACAACATGGCTGCAATTTTTCTGGAAATCTGTTCATACACAATTCAAAGGGTATTATAGAATAACAGAGTTGGAAGGGACCTTGGAGGTCTTCAAGTCTAACCCCTTGCTTTGGCAGGAAACCCTATACCAGTGATGGCTAAACTTTTCCGGACTGAGTGCCCAAAGCGCCTGAACCCCCAAAATGCAAAGTGCGTGGGGGCCCCAAGCAAGTGCCCCACCCCTACGTATGTGCCCTGCCCCCGTGCTTGCGCATGCACCCCCTGCATGCGCCCTGCCCCCCGCATGTATGCGCGGCCCCCTGCATGCCCCCTGTCCCCCTCGCTTATGCAGCAGAGGCCTGATGACCAGCTGGGGCGCGTGCGCATGCGTAGTGGAGCTGAACTGGGGCGACGGCTCACATACCCACAGAGAGGGTGCTGCGTGCCACCTGTGGCACGTGCGCCAAAGGTTCGCTATCACGGCCCTATACCATTTCAGAAAAATGGCTATCCAAAATTTCCACCCATTGCTTCGTGTTCTACCCTCAGGTGCTTTGGAGAATAGTTTGACTCCCTCTTCTTTGTGGCAACCCCTGACATATTGGAACACTGCTATCATGTCTCCCCTAGTCCTTCTTTTCATCAGACTAGACATACCCAGTTCCTGCAACCGTTCTTCATATGTTTTAGCCTCCAGTCCCCTAATCATCTTTGTTGCTCTTCTCTGCACTCTTTCTAGAGTCTCAACATTTGTGTATTCATCCCAAAGTTTCATCCCATAGCTAAATGTCTATGCAGATTCTCAGTCATCCACATCCTGCAGAAGGCTCCACACCCATTTGCACCACTCAGGTGATAAACCTCCAAGTGGCCTCAATGGCTCTCTAAAAAGGATGCAAATGACCAGCTGTCTGCAAGGAGTATAAATCCTTCCATTCCCCACCATCCAGTCAGAGCTGAAGAAGCTTCTAGGATGAGAAGCGAAACGTCTTCAAAGAAAAACCAGAAAGTCTGGTTTCCTCTTGAAAATCAAAGCACTTTTTGGACTCATAAGGACCAATGGTTCTGATTTGATTCATTGTTTCAGCAAACAATCATCCTGATTGTTCCACAAATTGTTAGGAGGAGAGTTATTATATTCGTCAGATAATGCAAATAATGCTGCCTCCAATTTAACCGTCATTAGCCATCTCGGAGCAAAGCAGCTACAATTGCATTTTACGGTAGCGCTACAAACCCCCAAGTAAGTGCAATTGCGTGAATTATGTGTTCTCAAGATTATTCCCCTAACAGCTTTCTTAAGCAAAGCGCTCCCAACCAATTAAGGCTGGGGAAAAGACACGTTCAAAACACCTTGGCTTGTTGGTTTCATATCATTAAATTTAGACTGCTTGCCATGTCGCCTTTGTTAGGAAATTCTCAGAAACAGCAGAACACAGTGGGAACCAAGAACTACCACAAAGGCTGGGCCCTGGATGGTCCAAAAGGACTCAATGCAACTCACAGCATTTAGCTGGAAATTTAGAAAAACATGTGGATCCAGAAATTATTTATTTATTTATTTATTTATTTAAATAGATTTGTATGCCGCCCAACTCCCAGGGCTCAAAGCTGGACAAAAACATGGCCTAAATTAATCGGTTCTGGACAGACACTCAGCTCTGAACTTTAGCTGACGATTTAACATTTTCCCTTAAGAACAAAGGGTACAGACAAACTTTGTTGCAGTTGTAGGCAACAGCAATAGCACTTAGACTTATATACCGCTTCACAGTGCTTTACAGCCCTCTCTAAGCGGTTTACAGAGTCAGCCTATTGGCCCCAACAATCTGGGTCCTCATTTTACTGATCTTGGAAGGATGGAAGGCTGAGTCAACCTTGTGACATTCAGAATCGAACTGCGGGTAGTGGGCAGAGTTAGCCTGCAATACTGCCTTCTAACCACTTTGCCACCATGGCTCATCAAGAGCAATAATAACATTAGCATTTAGGCTTATATATCGCCCCATAGAGCCTTGATAGGACTCTCTGAGTGGTTTATAGAATCAGCATGTTGCCCCCAAGAATTCGGGCCCTCATATCACTGATTTGGAGGGATGGAAGGCTGAGTCAACTTTGAGCCTGTCAAGATCAAACTCCTGGCTGTGATCAGAGTTAGCCTGTAATTCTCCACTTTAATCACTGTGCCACTGGGAATCAGAATTGTACGGTGACACAATCAGTGTCCACAGAGTGCAGTAAAAAAAATCTAAAATGGGACCTAGTAAAAATAATAGTTTGTTTCTTGTCCTTTTTCCTTCCTTCCTTCCTTCCTTCCTTCCTTCCTTCCTTCCTTCCTTCCTTCCTTCCTTCCTTCCTTCCTTCCTTCCTTCCTTCCTTCCTCCCTCCCTCCCTCTCTTCCTCCCTCCCTCCCCCATTCCTTTTCCCATACCTCACTTCCTCCCTCTCTCCCTCCCATCCTTCCTTCTTCACTCCCTACTTCCTCCCCTCCCCTCCCTCCCTCCCTTCCACTATACCTCCCTCCCTTCCTCTCTTTCTCCCATCCTTCCTTCTTCACTTCCTCCCTCCTTCCTCCCCTCCCTCCCTCCCTCCCTCCCTCCCCTCTTTCCTGTCTGTCAACATCAATCTGGATCTTGAGCCTATCTTCTGGTGTATTGCCATGGCAATGGAGAAATCTTAGATGCAGAAAGATGGGAAAACACACTAATTCCCATAATGGAAGAATGGATGGTAAAGGTGATGGAGTCAGCTCAGACAGAGAAAGGGACTGTTTTAATTAAGGAGAAGAATTTATCTAGTCTTCTTTCTACTTAAAAACTGCCCTCTGCACTTTGTCCTTGAAAGTGAACAAAAGATGAAACTTTTGAGGTTTTGAGGATTAGAATGATTTTGTTATGATAGAAATGGTTTGAAATGTTGAAAAAAGCTGGAAGTCATCTTTTGTGTTTGTGCTTCTCTTTCTCTCTCTTTTGGGGCTTTTTTCTTTCTCAATATCTCCTTGCCAGCAATCAACCCCCAGATAAGCAGAGATTAACCCCAGGATTAATATCAGACCAACAGTCAAGCAATAGACAATACCCCAATCAAAAAACTACCAAGCTGGTCCTGAGCCTTTAAAAAAAAAATCAGCCTCTTGCTATTGGCATTCAACATACAAGATTGTCAGAGTGTGCACAGTGTGACTACTATTTTGAGACAACCCAGGAGCAAAATACAGTACACAGTGGTTTGTCTTACAAACAGTGGTTTATATACAAGACTTCTATATACATACATACAATAGAGCCGAGGTGGCGCAGCGGTTAGAGGCAGGTACTGCAGGCCACTTTAGCTGACACTGATCCGCAGGTCAGCGGTTCAAATCTCACCGGCTCAAGGTTGACTCAGCCTTCCATCCTTCCGAGGTAGGTAAAATGAGGACCCAGATTGTTGGGGGCAATATAAATATACATTGCTTACTGGTGTAAACCGCTTAGAGAGTGGTTGCACTGTGAGGCGGTATATAAATGTCACTAATAAATAAATACACGTGGTAGGCACATACCAGGCAAGCAAGCAGTCTTCAACTCTACATGGAGAACTACAATGCAGATAAAACACAAGGAGGAGAAATACACAAGGAGAGAGAGATGCCTTCTCATGGCCTCCCTTATATAGACAGCTTCTTAAAGTGGCAATAACCCTGCTGACTCATCCACAGTCTTAAAGTGGCAATAACCCTGCTGATTCATCCTCAATCTTAAAGCAGCTGGTCAGCTTTAAATCTTCAGTACTCTGACAATGATACACTTGGCACCTACACAAAATGGAAAAGGGGAATTTGACATTGAAAAGTAATTTAAAAAGCTAATGCGTAGCCTGGAATGAGTAGCTTGGAATGGTTGGGTTTTTTGGACTGAAAAGGATTTGGGTGATGGTTGTGCAGATAGCCAATGGCAAACACTTTCCACTGTTGACCTCACCCGATTCCTAAGAGGTCAGTAAGGGGCGTGCATAAGTGCACCAGCGCGCCTACCATCCCTGTCCTAATGTTCCCTCTTATCAGTACCCATCTTATGTATATAAACAATGTTATATCTATGTATATTATCAACACGCACTTGACAAAAATAAATAAATAAATAAAAATAAAAAATAAAAAAATAAAAAAATAAATAAATTAAATAAATAAATAAATTGTCACAGAAAGGCAGTTACAAAAAATATTCTGTTATTAGAGATAATCTCAAGGAAAATAGCTTTAGCCTTCCTGTGGAGCTGATTTCCTAATCTGGTCTACCTTGTGGGGTTGACAAAACCCAAAACCCACTTTAGCAATACATAGGAATCAATTCTTCAGGTTTGTGAGGGAGTGACTTGTCTATGATTTGAATGAAGGGTTGCTCTCCATGGTACTGAACCCAGGCCCTCTCATCTGCCACTTGGACTTTCCCCAAGTCCTGTTCCACTTGGCTAACTCTTGGATGAACCATCCGGTCTATCTGTCAGCCATCAACAGGCACATAGAGATAGGCAACATCTGCATGTCATTTAAAAGAGACAATCAAAAAGCCAAAAAGATATTTTCCAAAGCACCAGAAGGCCAGAAAAGGAAACTGATCAAGGAGAGATTCAACCTAGAAATAAGGAGATTTTTTCTGACAGTGAGAACAATCAACCAATGGAACAGAAGTTGCCTTCAGGAGTTGTGAGAGCTTCATCACTGGAGGCTTTCAAGAAGAGACTGGATTGCCATCTGTCAGAAATGGTGTAGGGTCTTCTGCTTGGGTGGGGGGTTGGAGTAGATCAAGGGTGTCAAACTGGTGGCCCACAGGCCAGATGCATCACACGCAGGCAATGTGACGCCGTGAGTTTGACACCCATGGACTAGATGACCTACAAGGTCGCTTCCAACTCTGTTATTCTATTCTTATTAAAGTAAATGCAAAAAACATTTAGAAGGACAAAAAACAACCAATAAGTTGGTTGTGATGGTATAATCAAAGCCTTGGCCCATGTCAAACATGGGCAGGGCTGCCATTGTGACTTTTTTGACACAATTCACCTCACAAACACCCTCAAGGGTATAACTGAGTGTCAGTTTGGTCTAGTGGTTAAGACACCAGGCTCAAAAGTGGGAGATTGTGAGTTGTCTGTGGAGATTCTCAATCATCCAGGTCATGGTTCTCCCAAAGGTACTTTTCCCAAAAGACAACTGAGCTTTCTTGGTTTTTTTTTCTTTGAAAATGTTTCACTTCTCATTCAAGAAGCTTCTTCAGTTCTTGAAGCGAAATGTTTTCAAAGAAAAAAATCAAATTGCCTTTTGAGATTGAGATTTTTGCCTTAGGAATGAAAGCCATCTGGGTGACTTCGAGCCAATCACCAGGAGACTGGGAGTTCTAGTAACACTTTAGCCATGAAATACAGCTGAGTGACTTTGATCCAATCACCAGGGGACTGGGACATCTAGTTTCACCTTAGCCATGAATGCCAGGTGGGTGACTTTGAGCCAATCACAGGAGACTGGGAGTTCTAGTTCCACCTTAACCATGAAAGCCAGGTGGGTGACTTTGAGCCAATCACAGGAGACTGGGAGTTCTAGTTCCACCTTAGCCATGAAAGCCAGGTGGGTGACTTCGAGCCAATCACAGGAGACTGGGAGTTCTAGTTCCACCTTAGCCATGAAAGCCAGGTGGGTGACTTCGAGCCAATCACAGGAGACTGGGAGTTCTAGTTCCACCTTAGCCATGAAAGCCAGGTGGGTGACTTCGAGCCAATCACAGGAGACTGGGAGTTCTAGTTCCACCTTAGCCGTGAAAGCCAGGTGGGTGACTTCGAGCCAATCACAGGAGACAGGGAGTTCTAGTTCCACCTTAACCATGAAAGCCAGGTGGGTGACTTTGAGCCAATCACAGGAGACTGGGAGTTCTAGTTCCACCTTAGCCATGAAAGCCAGGTGGGTGACTTCGAGCCAATCACAGGAGACTGGGAGTTCTAGTTCCACCTTAGCCATGAAAGCCAGGTGGGTGACTTCGAGCCAATCACAGGAGACTGGGAGTTCTAGTTCCACCTTAGCCATGAAAGCCAGGTGGGTGACTTCGAGCCAATCACAGGAGACTGGGAGTTCTAGTTCCACCTTAGCCGTGAAAGCCAGGTGGGTGACTTCGAGCCAATCACAGGAGACTGGGAGTTCTAGTTCCACCTTAGCCATGAAAGCCAGGTGGGTGACTTCGAGCCAATCACAGGAGACTGGGAGTTCTAGTTCCACCTTAGCCGTGAAAGCCAGGTGGGTGACTTCGAGCCAATCACAGGAGACTGGGAGTTCTAGTTCCACCTTAGCCGTGAAAGCCAGGTGGGTGACTTCGAGCCAATCACAGGAGACTGGGAGTTCTAGTTCCACTTTGGCCGTGAAAGCCAGGTGGGTAACTTTGAAACAATCACAGGAGACTGGGAGTTCTAGTTCCACCTTAGCCATGAAAGCCAGGTGGGTGACTTTGAGCCAATCACAGGAGACTGGGAGTTCTAGTTCCACTTAACCATGAAAGCCAGGTGGGTGACTTCGAGCCAATCACAGGAGACTGGGAATTCTAGTTCCACCTTAGCCGTGAAAGCCAGGTGGGTGACTTTGAGCCAATCACAGGAGACTGGGAGTTCTAGTTCCACCTTAGCCATGAAAGCCAGGTGGGTGACTTTGAGCCAATCACAGGAGACTGGGAGTTCTAGTTCCACCTTAGCCATGAAAGCCAGGTGGGTGACTTTGAGCCAATCACAGGAGACTGGGATTTCTAGTTCTATCTTAGCCGTGAAAGCCAGGTGGGTGACTTTGAGCCAATCACAGGAGACTGGGAGTTCTAGTCCCACCTTAGCCGTGAAAGCCAGGTGGGTGACTTTGAGCCAATCACAGGAGACTGGGAGTTCTAGTTCCACCTTAACCGTGAAAGCCAGGTGGGTGACTTTGAGCCAATCACAGGAGACTGGGAGTTCTAGTTCCACTTTAGCTATGAAAGCCAGGTGGGTGACTTCGAGCCAATCACAGGAGACTGGGAGTTCTAGTTCCACCTTAGCCGTGAAAGCCAGGTGGGTGACTTTGTGCCAGTCCCTCTCTCTCAGCCCAACTCACAGTTGTTGTCGTGAGGAAATTAGTAGGAGGAAGTCATGTTGGTTATGTTCACCAACCTTAAGTTATTTGTATAAATAATAAAGGCAGGAAAAATAAATAAACATTTTTAAAAAAATCTTGGCCTATAAGCTGTTCCATTTCTGAGATACATGAATTTGCAGGGAGTCTAAATCCAGGTAAACATTCATCCAGAGACAGCTTTGCAGAAAAACACAATGTTTTTTCTTGCACGATAATAACACCATTATCATTATTTTATTTAATAGCATTTTTTAGGTCAAGAGCTAAGAAAGTACTTACAGGCTCACATGTTTCTATGCCATTCTATTTGTTTTGTGCTAATCCATGTAAACCCACAATAAAAGTGAAGCGAGAGGAATATATATTCGCTAACCATGGAATATATGAATAGAGCAAAAAATAAATGTACGGTATTAAATTATTACCATTATTCAATTCCACACTGAATTTTTGGCATTTTATTTTATCTATTTTTTAATGCTTGGGACTCTCCCATCTTGCTGTTCGTTTTGGGGGGAATTTCAAATATTGGCTAACCAAAGCAACATTCTGTGTTTATTTAAAGGCATGTTTAGTCCCCACTCCATGGCAGTTTTTTTGTCTCTATTTTCAGTATCAGCTGCAAAGTTTACATTTCACTGGATCTCAGCTGTCAGCAAGAGCTAACTATCTGGAGCAAAGAAAAGGGGACAGATTTAAAGAAAGTTAGTGAGGAACATTAGTGGGCTAAAAAAATTGATTTAATTTAATAAATAAGAAAAAAACTAAGATTGCAGGAGGTGAACATGTTTAGCCTTCCGAAAGAAGATCAAAGAGGAAAGATATTGCATCTTGAATTTCCAAAATCAATAGATAGATGATAGATAGATAGATAGATAGATAGATAGATAGATAGATAGATAGATAGATAGATAGATAGATAGATAGATAGATAGATAGATAGATGAGTGAGAGAGGTAGAGATGGAGATGGAGAGAGAGGGGGGAGAGATACAGATAGACATGAGAGATAAATAGATAGCTAGACAGACAGACAGACAGATAGATAGAGCTAGAGCTAGAGCTAGAGCTAGAGCTAGAGCTAGAGCTAGAGCTAGAGCTAGAGCTAGCTAGCTAGCTAGCTAGCTAGCTAGCTAGCTAGCTAGCTAGCTAGCTAGCTAGATAGATAGATAGATAGATAGATAGATAGATAGATAGATAGATAGATAGATAGATAGATAGATAGATAGATAGATAGATAGATAGATAGATAGACTGCTACGGATTCGCACTGGTTCTCCTGAACTGGACATTAATTCTCTGACCGGAGAACCGGTTTTTGGAATAAATCTTTTCCCACTTTACAGGGCTAATCCTGCAAGGGAGGCAGGAAGTAACATTCTGGTATGCCTGTATTTCTAGCCTAATCCTTATCTTAATTGTCCTGCTGCTTTAAGTGTTTTCAGAAACTGCCTCTGGGTTAAGCTTGTTACATTTGTAGGAAGTTAGCACCCACCCCTCTCCTAGAGGAATGAAAGGGGGTCATGTGACTGGGTGGGAATGAGTGACCTCGAGTTGGCCATGCCAACCCAGGTTTTGTGGCTCCTGGTGTTTTCTTTTCTGTGGGAAATGGGTCCAAATGGCTCTTTGAGTGTTTAAAGTTGCAGACCCCTGCCCTACACCATTTCGGACAAATGGCAGTCCAATCTCCCTTTGAAAGTCTCAAGTGTTGGAGCTCTCACAACCTCCTCTGGCAAGCTGTTCCACTGATTGATCGCTCTCACCGTCAGAATATTTCTCCTTATTTCCAGGTTGAATCTCTCCTTGGTCAGCTTCCATCCGTTATTCCTTGTCTGGCCTTCTGGTGCCTTGGAAAATAGCTTGACCCCCTCCTCTCTGTGGCAGCCCCTCAAATATTGGAACACTGCTATCATGTCTCCCCTGGTCCTTCTCTTTGCCAGACTGGCCATGCCCAGTTCCTGCAACCGCTCTTCGTATGTTATAGTGTCCAGTCCTCTAATCATCCTGGTTACTCTCCTCTGCACTTTCTCTAGAGTCTCAATGTCTTTTTTGTAGTGTGGTGACCAAAACTGGATGCAGTACTCTAGGTGTAGTCTAACTAAGGCTTTATAGAGTGGTATTAGCACCTCCCTAGTCCTGGATTGTATCCCTCTATTAATGCAATTTAGGATTGCATTGGTTTTTTTGGCTGCCGCTGCACACTGCTGGCTCATGTTTAGCTGGTTGTCTACTAAGACTCCAAGATCCCTCTCACAATCGCTGCTATTGAGTGTGGTTTCACCCAGTTTGTATGTGTATTTTTGATTCTTCTTACCTAGGTGCAGGACTTTACTTTTCTCTGCATTGAATTTCGTTTTATATTAGATAGGGCCCAATCTAACTGGGATGCAAGCTTGGCATTCTGTCTGATTTTTTTACTGCCTTTCTGGGGGCATGTGATCTTTCCTTAAATCTGGATGATTACCTAAGGATATAGCAATAGCTCTTATATACCGCTTCATAGTGCTTTACAGCCCTCTCTAAGCGGTTTACAGAGTTCAGCATATTGCAGGGGTAGGCAAAGTTGGCTCTTCTATGTCTCATGGACTTCAACTCCCAGAATTCCTGAGCTAGCATGATTGGCTCAGAAAGTCTGGGAGTTGAAGTCCATGAGTCATAGAAGAGCCAACTTTGCCTATCCCTGGCATATTGCCCCCAACAATCTGGGTCCTCATTTTACCGACCTCAAAAGGATGGAAGGCTGAGTCAACCTTGAGCCTGGTGAGATTTGAACAGCTGAACTGCTGAACTAGCAGTCACTGAAGTAGTTACAGTGCTGCTTTTAACCACTGCACCACCTCGGCTCCTCATCTTATGATATCTTGTGAGGTGAGTGAGACCAGCTGGTATCTTTAAGTGGTGCAAATGGATCTAATGATTGCTTCTCCTGGGTGCTTTGTCAGTTCACTGAGCACAGGAGTCTCTTTTCTATGGGGATTCTTCAGTCATCCAGGTCATGGTTGTCCCAAAGGTGCTTTTTTCAAGAGGCAACTGGACTTTCTTGGTTTCCAGAAAGTCCAGTTGCCTCTTGAAAAAGCATCTTTGGGACAGGAATCTCTTGCATTGCTTCGGAGTGGGCAAAGCACATGATTGCTCACTGATAATAAGTGGATCCTCCTTCCAATTTGTTTTCGTTTTCTCTCATGATAATATGACACAGTAACACGGCACCAATTGTAGAAAGTTAGCACCCACCCTTCTCCTAGAAGAATGAAATATTTTGAGAAATATTAAAAAGAAAGAATATATTTCCCTAAATGAGAAATGGAGAAACATGTTTTCTTAGAGCAGTGCTTCTCAAATAGTGGGGCGGGGCCCCCTGGGGGGGCGCGGAGCAATGCCAGGGGGGGCGCGTGACGCCGGGGAACCTGCTTTTTTTTGCCGCAGTGAGTAGGGGGTTTTTGCACCGAACAATAGCACGCAGCACAGAGCAGGAGATATGAAGTGCAGATAACAAACCCTTAAGAGACACCATGGAAAAATATTTAACAGGGATGAAAAGAAAGGAGGAGAGAGACGGAGATAATGAGACAAACGTAAGTCTCCTGAAAGCTAAGACGAGGAAATATAACGAAGCGTATGTAGCGCTTGGCTTCACTGTGACTATGGTGGGAGACGAGGAAAGACCGGTATGTTTACTGTGTCTAAAAATGTTGGCAGCGGACAGCATGAAGCCAAATAAATTAAGGTGTCACTTAAACACATTACACCCCAATCACGCTGATAAGCCGCTTGAGTTTTTTCAGCGAAAACGTGCCGAATAGTGCAAGCAATCATCCCGGTGGAGAGTTGGGGGGTTCGCGAAATGTTTACTTCTTCCTAGGGGGGGCGTAACAGAAAATAATTGAGAAGCACTGTCTTAGAGGGAGAAAGCAGCCCCCACCTTCCTTAATAGCCCACAGAAGATGTCAGCACTTAAGAGATGATGATGTTCGTCCATCGTATTCGAAGAGGACCTTGACATCTATCATTCACATCACGGGAATTGGGGGAGATGTCAAGACTTGCGCGTGAATTGGATTAAAGTGAGGGAGAGGTGCGCATAGTCAGCCTCACTCTTTCTTCCCAGATTCCATCTTGCTCCAAATAGCAGGACAAGAGTCGAGACAGTTGGAGATGGGCTGGGCGCAGTGGTTGACCAGGGCGTCTTTTGTGTCTTGCCGTGCTCTTAGCGTACCACATCGCTTGCAGAGACCGCCTTCATGACCGTTGTCCTATTCTAGTAGGTTTCATCCGCTCAGTCCTCTGGAATCTGTCTTCACATGCTTGGGATAGACAAGTCCCTATCTCACCGAAGGTCGATAACCCAATGGCTATTCTCAACCTGGTTTGGCCAGCCTGTCGAAGCTGTTGCCCGGGGTGTGGCCGCTGCGCATGCTACAGCTGATAAGAGCCACAGGTGAGAGCTGAGTGACAGGTGGGGACCAAAGGTGAACGAGCTGCCCTAAAAGCTGCCCTAAAATGAGCTGCCGTAAAAGGACACGACATGCCCCTATACCAGAGGTACTACCCCTCCCTGAGTACCTCATACACCCCACTTAAGAGATAAAGAGACAGATAGCTATATTCATAGGCAAAAATTCCGTGCAGCAAGGTCTGAACAAAGGCAGAATGGGATTAGCCCTCACTCACAATGTTAATTTGTTAATTTGTCTCTTTAGCTCAGCATTTTGTAGCCCAAATATGCCCACCCACTTTGTTGAGAGTTTAAATGACCTCTCTACTAAAGGGTTTAACTTTATGAGCAAGAGTAACTTGGCTGCTGATAATTATCCTTGTATTTTAACTATTTTAATTCCTCAATGTGCTCTGGCAACCTGCCTGATTTGTAACTCCGGGTTGCAGGTAATTGCTGAGGAAAAGGAAGGTATTCAGACAGAATGGTTTAGGTTTCCATAATGGCTGTGACTCATTGCTCTTTGGTGTGTATTCCTCCATTTCTAATCTAATGACTAGTATTTAGGGCAGCTTTTTGCAAGCAAAGAAGCTTTTTGTATTTTTGTACAGGTAATCCTTGACTTACAACAGTTCATTTAGTGACCATTCAAAGTTACAAGGGCACTGAGAAAAGTGACTTATGACCATTTTTCACACTTATGACTGTTGCAGCATTCCCACGATCATGAGAGGCCAGGCGAGGCGAAGCACCCCTCGACGTAAGTTACATCGAGTTGGCCACGCCTACCCACCCATGAAGTCATTAGGGCAGAGAACCAGTTGTTAAAAAATTTGCAGCCCACCACTGGATGGATGTATGGATAGACAGACAGACAGACAGACAGACAGACAGACAGACAGACAGACAGACAGACAGACAGACAGACAGAGATAGAGCGATTGAAAGATAGAGAGAGGGAAGGAGAGGGAAAGATAGAGAGGTAGATGTAGAGGCAGAGAGAGTGTGTGTTAAAGAGATGATAGATAAATAAATAAATAGATAGATAGAGATAGATAGATAGATAGATAGATAGATAGATAGATAGATAGATAGATAGATAGATAGATAGATAGATGATATAGATATAGATATAGATAAAGATAAAGATAAAGATAAAGATAAAGATAGATAGATAGATAGATGGATAGATAGATAGATAGGTAGATAGATACTGTATATAGAGAGATGATAGATAGATAGATAGATAGATAGATAGATAGATAGATAGATAGATAGATAGATACAGAGATACAGAGATAGATAGATATAGAGATAGACAGACAGACAGACAGACAGATAGATAGATGATAGGTAGGTAGGTAGGTAGGTAGATAGATATTTAGATAGATAGATAGATAGATAGATAGATAGATAGATAGATAGATAGATAGATAGATAGATAGATGATAGGTAGGTAGGTAGATATTTAGATAGATAGATAGATAGATAGATAGATAGATAGATAGATAGATAGATAGATAGATAGATAGATAGATAGATAGATAGATAGATATAAATATATATCTATCTATCTATAAAGATAGATATAGAGATATAGAGACAGACAGACAGACAGACAGACAGACAGACAGACAGACAGACAGATAGATAGATAGATAGATGATAGGTAGGTAGGTAGGTAGGTAGGTAGATAGATATTTAGATAGATAGATATTTAGATAGATAGATAGATAGATAGATATTTAGATAGATAGATAGATATAGAGATAGATAGATAGATATAGAGACAGACAGACAGACAGACAGACAGACAGATAGATGATAGGTAGGTAGGTAGGTAGGTAAGTAGGTAGATAGATAGATAGATAGATAGATAGATAGATATAGAGATAGATAGACAGACAGAGATAGAGCGATTGAAAGATAGAGAGAGGGAAGGAGAGGGAAAGATAGAGAGGTAGATGTAGTGGTAGAGAGAGTGTGTGTTAAAGAGATGATAGATAGATAGATAGATAGATAGATAGATATAGATAGATAGATAGATAGATAGATAGATAGATAGATAGATAGATAGATAGATAGATATAGATATAGATATAGATATAGATATAGATATAGATATAGATATAGATATAGACAGACAGACAGATAGAGCATGATTGAAAGATAGAGTGACTGAAAGATAGGGTGAGGAAGAGAATGAGAGATAAAGAGAGGGGAGAGGAGAGAGGAGAGAGGAGAGAGGAGAGAGAGAAAGAGAGAGAGAGAGAGATTTTTCACAGAAGGTTGTGGAGAATTAGATATCTAAGATCCCGTGGGACAAGGTAGGACAAGAAGCAATGGATGGAAACTAATCAAGGAGAGAAGCAACCTGGAATTAAGGATAAATTTCCTGACAATGAGAACAAATAACCAGTGGAACAACTTGCCTCTAGAAGTTATGGATGCCCCATCAATCGAGGTTTTTGAGAAGAGACTGGACAGCCAATTGTCTGGAATGGTATAGAATCTCCTGCTTGGGCAAGAGGTTAGACTAGAAGACCCCCAAGGTCCCTTCCAACTTATTCTATCATTTCCCCCCCAGGATACATTAGTTTTCAAAACTGATGAGAAGGCTTATCGGACCAGTAGGTGTAAGTAACAGTTAACACAAGTGTCCATTATTGCATCAGCTTATATATTATTCTCTTCCATTCAGTGTGGTAATCTATGAGTCACTACTCATATGTGCTAAAAGAACATAATTGGCTAAGTTGTTTTTCAACAAGTTATAATTGAAAAGAGAAAAATCCCTGTTAAAGCCATGACCTTTGGATACATTTTCTGAATTTTATTATGTATTCAACAAAACTTACAGAGCTATTCTCAG
>JALIGW010000054.1:2642920-2815420 GCA_023053685.1 Diadophis punctatus similis | reverse complement strand
TTCCATAAGGCATTTTTCATTGACTTATGGTTTTATAGCATTCTTATAGTTAAGATTAAGATAACCTTTTTTTTACTAAGGTCATACATTAAAAAATGGAATTCTGTTGCCTGCTCTCAAAAGGATACGCAAACACAGCACATGTATGGACATGCTATATACATGCATATGTATATATCTACATGCTTACATATAAGGTAAAGATAAATATTCCCCTCGCACATATATGCTAGTCGTTCCCGACTCTAGGGGGCGGTGCTCATCTCCGCTTCTAAGCCGAAGAGCCAGCGCTGTCTGAAGACATCTCCGTGGTCATGTGGCCGGCATGACTAAACGCCGAAGGCGCACGGAACGCTGTTACCTTCCCACCAAAGTGGTCCCTATTTTTCTACTTGCATTTTTGCATGCTTTCGAACTGCTAGGTTGGCAGAAGCTGGGACAAGTAATGGGAGCTCACTCCTACGCGGCGCTAGGGATTCGAACCACCGAACTGCCGACCTTTCTGATCGATAAGCTCAGCGTCTTAGCCGCTGAGCCACCGTGTCCCCAGCCCTTACATGTAAATAAGTATAAATGTTAATCACTGTCCATGTTGAATACATTGTGGAAAGAGGAAGCTTGAATGTTCACAAGGTTGAACAAAACCTTGGAACAAAACTACAACAAAAATCTTGCTAATTATCTGCAATAACTTTATATACACTATATACATATACATATACATATACATATACATATACATATACATATACATATACATATACATATACATATACATACCGTGTTTTCCCGAAAATAAGAATCTGTCTTATATATTCTTTGAACCCTGAAATAAGCGCTTGGCCTTATTGCCATGCAATCAAAAGCCCGATTGGGCTTATTATAAGGGGATGTCTTATTTTGGGGGAAAAGGGTATACATATACATACACATATAGGGGATGTCTTATTTTGGGGAAACAGGGTATACATATACATATAGGCGATGTCTTATTTTGGGGAAACAGGGTATACATATACATATGTATACATATCGAGCCGAGGTGGCGCAGTGGTTAAAAGCAGCACTGCAACCTACTTCAACTGACTGCTAGTTCAGCAGTTCAGCTGTTCAAATCTCACCTGCTCAATGTTGACTCAGCCTTCCATCCTTCTGAGGTGGGTAAAATGAGGACCCAGATTGTTGGGGGCAATATGCTGAACTCTGTAAACCGCTTAGAGAGGGCTGTAAAGCACTATGAAGCGGTATATAAGGCTAAGTGCTATTGCTATTGCTATTGCTATTTACATATATACATATACATATGCATATGCATATGCATATGCATATACATATACATATACATATACATATACATATACATATACATATACATATACATATACATATACATATACATATACATACCATGTTTTCCCGAAAATAAGACCCTGTCTTATATATTTTTTGAACCTTGAAATAAGCGCTTGGCCTTATTGCCATGCAATCAAAAGCCCGATTGGGGTTATTATCAGGGGATGTCTTATTTTGGGGAAACAGGGTATACATATACATATACATATGCATATACATATACATATACATATACATATACATATACATATACATATACATATGCATATGCATATGCATATGCACATGCACATGCACATGCACATGCACATACACATACACATATACTTTTATTAACTTTTATTAAGTCTTACCTAGTGGCGATAGGGGCGGCAAAATGTTTACATTTTTCTGCTCTTTTTGCATCCGCAGACTCTCGCCCAGCCGCCTTGTTTAGGGTGACACGCCACTTCCTTGCAAAAGGGGGTGGTGAGGAACACTGGCAGGACAGAGCTGAGGAATTTGCACAGTTTCTGACGGATAAAGCCGCTCAGATCCGGTCGAACCTGGACTCTGGCTGGACAGAGCCAGTTGAGTTGACAGGGGCAAGTCTTAATCCAGTTCTATGGGTCGAGTTTGAGCCAGTAACTCCTGATGATGTGGACAAGGCCGTGGGAGCGATGAGCTCTTCCACCTGTTTATTGGACCTGTGTCCCTCCTGGCTGGTTTCGGCCAGCAGGGAGGTTTCAGGTAGCTGGATCCAGGCGGTGATCAACGTGTCTCTTGGGGAGGGATCCGTACCACAGCCCTTAAAGGTTGTGGTGGTGAGACCCCTCCTTAAGAGGCCTTCCCTGGACCCAGAGGACCTGAAGAACTTTCGCCCTGTCTCCAACTTGCCTTTTTTGGGTAAAGTTGTTGAGAAGGTGGTGGCTCTTCAGCTTCTTTGGCTATTGGAGGAAACTGATTATCTGGATTCCTTTCAATCAGGTTTCAGGCACGGCTACAGCACGGAAACTGCCTTGGTTGCCCTGATGGATGATTTCTGGCAAGCCCGGGATGGGGGTTACTCTTCCATCCTGGTGCTACTTGACCTCTCAGTGGCTTTCGATACCATCGACCATGGTATCCTTCTGCACCGACTCAGCAGGCTGGGAGTGGGAAGCACCGTGTTTTGGTGGTTCTCCTCCTACCTCGCCGATAGGTCACAGTCGGTGTTGACAGGAGGGCAGAGGTCTCATCTCCTAGACCCCTGACTTGTGGGGTCCCTCAGGGTTCGGTCCTCTCGCCCATCCTGTTTAACATTTACATGAAACTGTTGGGGGAGATCATTCGTCGACATGGGGTGAGTTTTCAACAGTACGCTGATGACACCCAGCTGTACATCTCCACCCCGTCGCAATTCAGGGAGGCAGTGGATGTGATGTGCCATTGCCTGGATGATGTTAGGATCTGGATGGGAAGGAACAGGCTCAAGCTCAACCCTGACAAGACTCAGTGGCTGTGGATACTGCCTCCTAAGGATTATACCGATTGTCCCTCCTTGGTCTTCGGGGGAGACAAATTATCTCCCTCGGACAGGGTTCGCAATTTGGGGGTGCTCCTAGATCCACAGCTAAAATTAGACCAACATCTTACGGCTGTGGCTAGGGGCGCCTTTGCACAGGTTCGCCTGGTGCACCAATTACGACCATATTTGGAGAAGGAGCCTTTACCCACGGTCACTCATGCCCTTGTCACCTCTTGCTTGGACTACTGTAATGCGCTCTACATGGGGCTACCCTTGAAAAGTATTCGGAGACTGCAACTGGTGCAAAATGCGGCTGCGTGAGCTGTGGTGAGTGTCCCCAGATACACCTATGTAACACCCATTCTCCGCCAGCTGCATTGGTTGCCCATTGGTCTCCGGGTGCAATTCAAGGTGTTGATTATCATCTTTAAAGCCCTACATGGCTTAGGACCAGGTTATCTCCGGGACCGCATCCTACCTCATACATCCCTATGACCAATTAGGTCCCATAGAGTCGGTCTCCTCCAGGTCCCTTCAGCCAAACAATGTTGATTGGCGGGACCAATGGGGAGAGCCTTCTCTGTGGTGGCTCTGGTTCTCTGGAACCAACTACCCCCAGAGATCCGATCTATCCCCACCTTGCTGGCCTTCTGGAAAGCTATTAAGACATGGCTCTTCCTGCAGGCAGTGTGATTGTGACCGATGAACATCTTAGGTCTCCCCCAGGTATGAATGTGTTGTTTGGCTTTTTAATCTTTTAATTAATTAAATGTTTTATTTTTGCTACTGTTTTGTTTTATTGTTCTTATACTCTGTTGTACGCCGCCCTGAGTCCCCAGGGAGTAGGGCGGCATATAAGAACAGCAAAATAAATAAATAAATAAATATAAATATACATACACATACACATACACACATACACACATATATATACATACATATATATGTATGTATGTATCAGAGGTGGGTTCCTGCCTCTGATTGCCGGTGTGGTTAATCGCTGAGTTCGGCGCAGAGCCAAAGACGCTGCTCAAGCCTGCTCCCGTTCGCGGAGCGGGAGCTTTCCCCGGGCGCTTTCCCCGCCCGCATGGATGCCGCCAATTGCGTTCTTTTGCCCTCTGTGCATGCGGAACGCTTTGGGCATGCGCAGAGGGCAAAAGAACGCAATTGGCGGCATCCATGCGGGCGGGGAAAGCGCCCGGGGAAAGCTCCCGCTCCGCGAACGGGAGCAGGCTCGAGCAGCGTCTTCGGCTCTGCGCCGAACTCAGCGATTAACCGCACCGGCAATCAGAGGCAGGATCCCACCTCTGGTATGTATGTATGTATGTATGTATGTATGTATGTATGTATGTACATGCTAACTCTGATCACAGCCAGGAGTTTGATCTTGACAGACTCAAAGTTGACACATCCTTACATCCCTCCAAATCAGTGAAATGAGGGCCCAAATTCTTGGGGGCAACATGCTGGTTCTATAAACCACTCAGAGAGTCCTATCAAGGCTCTATGGGGCGATATATAAGCCTAAATGCTAATGTTATTGCTCTTGATGAGCCATGGTGGCACAGTGGTTAGAAGGCAGTATTGCAGGCTAACTCTGCCCACTGCCAGCAGTTCGATTCTCACCGGCTCAAGGTTGACTCAGCCTTCCATCCTTCTGAGGTCAGTAAAATGAGGACCCAGATTGTTGGGGCCAATAGGCTGACTCTGTAAACCGCTTAGAGAGGGCTGTAAAGCACTATGAAGCGGTATATAAGTCTAAGTGCTATTGCTGTTGCCCCCAACTGCAACAGTTTGTCTGTACTCTTTGTTCTTAAGGGAAAACTTTAAATCGTCAGCTAAAGTTCAGAGCTGAGTGTCTGTCCAGAAGCGATTAATTTAGGCCATGTTTTTGTCCAGCTTTGAGCCCTGGGAGTTGGGCGGCATACAAATCTATTTAAATAAATAAATAAATAAATAAATAATTTCTGGATCCACATGTTTTTCTAAATTTCCAGCTAAATGCTGTGAGTTGCATTGAGTCCTTTTGGACCATCCAGGGCCCAGCCTTTGTGGTAGTTCTTGGTTCCCACTGTGTTCTGCTGTTTCTGAGAATTTCCTAACAAAGGCGACATGGCAAGCAGTCTAAAGTTAATGATATGAAACCAACAAGCCAAGGTGTTTTGAACGTGTCTTTTCCCCAGCCTTAATTGGTTGGGAGCGCTTTGCTTAAGAAAGCTGTTAGGGGAATAATCTTGAGAACACATAATTCACGCAATTGCACTTACTTGGGGGTTTGTAGCGCTACCGTAAAATGCAATTGTAGCTGCTTTGCTCCGAGATGGCTAATGGCGGTTAAATTGGAGGCAGCATTATTTGCATTATCTGACGAATATAATAACTCTCCTCCTAACAATTTGTGGAACAATCAGGATGATTGTTTGCTGAAACAATGAATGAAATCAGAACCATTGGTCCTTATGAGTCCAAAAAGTGCTTTGATTTTCAAGAGGAAACCAGACTTTCTGGTTTTTCTTTGAAGACGTTTCGCTTCTCATCCTAGAAGCTTCTTCAGCTCTGTCTGGATGGTGGGGAATGGAAGGATTTATACTCCTTGCAGACAGCTGGTCATTTGCATTTCTTTTTAGAGAGCCGTTGAGGCCACTTGGAGGTTTATCTGTGTCCTCAGGGTCACCTGAGTGGTGTAAATGGGTGTGGAGCCTTCTGCAGAATGTGGATGACTGAGAATCTGCATAGACATTTAGCTATGGGATGAAACTTTGGGATGAATACACAAATGTTGAGACTCTAGAAAGTGTGCAGAGAAGAGCAACAAAGATGATTAGGAGACTGGAGGCTAAAACATATGAAGAACGGTTGCAGGAACTGGGTATGTCTAGTTTAATGAAAAGAAGGACCAGGGGAGACATGATAGCAGCAGTAGTGGGTTCCTACCGGTGCGCTCTCCGCCTTTCTTCGCCGCCGAGCCGAAGACGCTGGCGGCGTTTGCGGCGGGGGCCTTCCCCCGCCCACTTTCCTGGGACGCCGGTATGCCGCCATTTGCGTTCTTCTGCACTGCGCATTTGCACTATTCAGGTGACACAGATAAACCTCCAAGTGGCCTCAACGACCCGCTAAAAGGATGCAAATGACCAGCTGTCTGCAAGGAGTATAAATCCTTCCATTCCCCACCATCCAGTCAGAGCTGAAGAAGCTTCTTGGATGAGAAGCGAAACGTCTTCAAAAAAAACCCCCAGAAAGTTCAGTTGCCTCTTGAAAAAGCACCTTTGGGACGACCATGACCTGGATAACTGAGAATCTTCATAGACATTTGACTTATGAGATTCTTAAGGTAAAGGTTCCCTTCGCACATGCGTGCTAGTCGTTCCCAACTCTAGGGGGTGGTGCTCATCTCTGTTTCAAAGCCGAAGAGCCAGCGCTGTCCGAAGACGTCTCCTTGGTCATGTGACCGGCATGACTAAATGCCGAAGGTTCACGGAACACTGTTACCTTCCCACCAAAGGTGGTCCCTATTTTTCTACTTGCATTTTTTACCTGCATTCGAACTGCTAGGTTGGCAGAAGCTGGGACAAGTAACGGGCGCTCACTCCATTATGCGGCGATAGGGATTTGAACCCCTGAGCTGCTGATCTTCTGATCGACAAGCTCAGCATCTTAGCCACTGAGCCACCGCATCCCATGGGATTCTCAGGTGCTTATATATCACTGTCCGTAATACAGGTAGTTCTCGACTTAGAATAGTCCATTTAGTGTCCGTTCAAAGTTACAGCAGTACTGAAAAAAGTGACTTATGACTGTTTTTCACACTTATAATCATTGCAGTATCTTCATGGTCATGTGATTAAAATTCAGATGCTTGGAAATTGACTCATATTTATGACCGTTGCAGTGTCCTGGATTTATGTGTTCTCCTTTTACGACCTTCTGACAAGCAAAGCCAATGGGGAAGCCAGAGTCACTTAACAGCCATGTTGTTAAGTGTCATAAAACGAGGCAAAATTCATTGAACTCTTCTTAAAAACTTCCAGTGTTGGACCACTCACAACTTCTGGAGGCAAGTCATTCCACTGACTAATTGTTCTCACTACCAGGAAATTTCTCCTTAGTTCCAGGTTGCTTTTCTCCTTGATTAGTTTCCATCAGTTGGTTCTTGTCCTGCCTTCAGGTGCTTTGGAGAATAGCTTGACTCCCTCTTCTTTGTGGCAACCCCTCAGATTTTGGAGGACTGCTATCATGTCTCCCCTAGTCCTTCTTTTAATCAGACTTGACATACCTAATTGCTGAAACTATTCTTCATATGTAGTGATATAATAGAAGTCTGCTAGTACTTGAGGGCCTGTCACAAAAAAAGAGTGAGTCAACTTATTCTCCAAAGCACTTGAGGGTGGACAAGAAGTAACAAGTGGAAGATCATTGAAAAGAGAACCAATCTAGAAATAAGGAGAAATTTCCTGACAGTGAGAACAATTAATCAGTGGAACGACTCGCCTGCAGAAGTCCTGGGTGCTACATCACTGGAGGTTTTCAAGAAATGACTAGACAACCATTTCTCCAGAATGGTACAGGGCAGAGGTCTTCAAACTTGGCAGCTTTATGACTTGTGGACTTCAACTCCCAGAATTCTCCAGCCAATTGCTGGAGAATTCTGGGAGTTGAAGTCCACAAGTCTTAAAGTTGCCAAGTTTGGGACCCCTGGTATAGGGTCTCCTGCTTGAGCAAGGGGTTGGACCAGAAGGTTTCCAAGGTCCCTTCCAACTCTTTTATTCTATGTTGTATGCATTGAAGGGGCAGAAAGTATGATGAGGCTATGGGTGCAGTAACAACCACGGAGTGGGGAATCATTTATATGTGCAAATGCACACCAACACCTATGCACCCACATGCGCTCATCCGCAGCAATGGTGAACGTCTCATTTCTATGGCGATCCGAGGAGACTCACACTGCTGACTTTCCTCTTCCTGGTTGCTAAGGCAACCGTTGTGGTGGGGGTGGTGGGGGTTTCCTCCTAAAGACTGCCCAGTCCCCCAGTCCCTTCACAGCCAGGCTTTCATTTGCTGTGTTTTTGTCTTCAGAAAAGTTGTTGTACGCCATAAAAGTCTCAAATCACCCAGCAGCTGCCTGCAGTCTCAACCCCATCATGTTCTTTGATAAGAAAAACATAAAAGATTTTTTAATTTGTGGCTTTCGGTTTAATGCAAGGGGAAGAAAAAGACAAAAAAACAACAACAACAGATTAAGACGGTGGCAATCGTAGCCTCTCCTTTTCTATCACATGCATAACCGAAAAAGTCTATCCGTGTTTGTTTTCTCCTGAAAGAGAGACGGGAAGAGTTCATTTATTTGGCGTTAAAGGACAGGCTGACATTTTGGAAGGACCAGCCAAAGACTTCCGTCTCTGACACACACATTGTCTGATGAACTGGACTTCTGCTTCCATGGTCCCCAGCTTAAGGTTTAATTTATGTTTTAATGGCTTTTGGTTTTACAGTTTGAGTATGGTTTTATATGTTGGTGTAACTTTTGATTGGGGGTCGCCCAGATGGTTAGTAGATGGGGGAGAGAATCATTCATTCATTCATTCATTCATTCATTCATTCATTCATTCATTCATTCATTCATTCATTTATTTATTTATTTATTTATTTATTTATTTATTTATTTATTTATTTATTTATTTATTTATTTATTTATTTATTTATTTATTTATTTATTTGCCACCCTCAGGGGTGAAATGCTACCAGTTCGGCCAGGTTCGGGCGTACTGGTAGCGGCACCTGCCGGTGGTTCAGAAAACCGGTAGCGGTGGCAGCGCGAGGCTCCGCCCACCTTCCCGGATGCCGCCATTTTCTCTTTTTTTAACTCTCTGTGCCTGCGCAAAGCCTTCTGCGCATGGGCAGAGGGTGAAAAAGTGCACGTGACGATAGGGAAGAATCGTGTGCTTCCAAACAGGTAGGGAAGGTAAGTAGATTTCACCGCTGGCCACCCTGTTATGCAGGGGTTCAGGTGTGACTCGGTAAAAGAATAAAAGACAGAGCCTGGATTTGTTTTGATAAGCCAAATTTGTTTTTTCAGCTGAATACACATCTACGCGACCCACCAGAGCAGGGAGGGGGGAAGGAATGCTGGGGGTCCCATCCCCTAGAGAGATACACCTTGTGGGACCCAGAAGAAGGGCCTTCTCCGTGGTGGCTCCCTCTCTCTGGAACATCATCCCCCCACAGAGATTAGAACGGCCCCCACTCTAACACTCTTCCGGAAGGCGCTGAAGACCTGGTTTTGCCAGAGGGCCTGGGAAACCCAGAGTGGGATGGAGCCCACGAAATGGCTCGTGTGATCTGCTGTCGCTGGGGCGGTGAGTGGGAGGTGATTTTATTATATATGATTCTCTCTTTTATTAGTTTTATTGTTTTTTATATGATGTTTTTATATTCTTGTAAGTCTAAAGTGACCAGATTTTTTTTTTAAGCGGGACGGGGGGGGGCGGACCCGCCTGGGCGCCGCCATTTGTTTTGCCCTCTGCGCATGCGCAGAACGCTGTGCATGCGCAGAGGGCAAAACACAGCAAATGTCGGCGTCCAGGTGGGGGGGAGGCGGGAGGGTGCTTGGATGCCTGGAGCTCGCGACAGGTAAGCTGCCAGCTGCCTCCTTTCCCCATCTCCCGCCTCCCGTTCGTTGCTTGCCAGCCCAGCCGAAGGGGAGGCAGGAGGCGAGGAAAGGCCTCCCGAAGGGCTGCCGGCTCCCGAAGGGGAGGCGGGAGGCGAGGAAAGGCCTCCCACCTCCCCTTCGGGAGCCGGGAGCCTTTCGGGAGCCCGCCTCCCCTTCGGGAGGCCTTTCCTCGCCTCCCGCCTCCCCTTCGGGAGCTGCTCTGGGGCCGGGCTGGCAAGCAACGAACGGGAGGCAGGAGACGGGGAAAGGAGGCAGCCGGCAGCTTACCTGTCGCGAGCTCCAGGCATCCAAGCGCCGCGGTCTCCCGGTCGCCCGCCCGGCCCCAGGGCAACGGCGGCAGCGAGGCGACGGGGGGAAGGAAGGGGGACGAGGAAGGGCTGTTTGTGCCGCCGCCGGAGCTCAAACCGGCGACGGCAGTGGTGACGGCTCCTCGTCCCTCACCCCTGCACCCGCATCCCAAAAGCAGCGGCGCCTCCGAGGGCGGGGCTAGGGATGGGGCGGGGGAAGGAGAGGAGGAGCAGCCCCCCTTCCCCCTCTCCCCAGCAGGCAGCCGCCTCGCTGAAATTCCGACTGACTTGCTTCCGGTACCTCTCTTTTGTGCTTCCCCTTCTAAGGTGACCAGACGTCCCACTGTTTCGGCATTCTTTTCAAAAAAGCGGGACTTTTTGAAAAGAATGCGGGACGCGGGACACACGCTTGAAAAGCGTGTCTGTTCCGCCAAAAGTGGGACGTCTGGTCACCTTATGTAAGTCGCCTTGAGTCGCCAGGTGCGAATAGGCAGCCATATAAATCTCCTAGATAAATAAATAAAGATGGCTCCTCCTTAAAGGGGAAGGAACCCTGAACACAGCGTAAAGCAGATATGTATGCATTTATTTGCCTTCACTTAGTTATATAAGAGGAAGATGGCACACAACAGGTAAGGTATAGAAATATAGAAAATATAAACATACTCAAGCACTCCATCCGTTGTTTTGGTCCCACTCTTGACCCACAGGCTAGTGGTTTCCCTGGGAACTTTCCGTGGCTTCCAGGGCCTGCTGAGGCCTGAACTTAGCTCTCCCATTTCAACATATGTACCTTTTAACCAATCAACAAATCCATCAGATTCCTGATCAACAACCTATTGCACTCTTGAGAGACTCTGGGCTATATTAATTTTGGGAGGGAGGGAGGAAGAAAGGGAGGAAAAGGGAGGGAGGGAGGAGAGGAAGGGGAGGAACGAGTGAGTGAGTGAAGAAGGAAGGATGGGAGGGAGGGAGGAAGGAAGGGAGGAAAAGGGAGGGAGGGGAGGGAGGGGAGGAAGGAGGGAGGGAGTGAAGAAGGAAGGATGAGAGGGAGAGAGGGAGGGAG
Organism: Diadophis punctatus similis; assembly: GCA_023053685.1. Taxonomy (NCBI): domain Eukaryota; kingdom Metazoa; phylum Chordata; class Lepidosauria; order Squamata; family Dipsadidae; genus Diadophis; species Diadophis punctatus. The sequence goes on along the minus strand of JALIGW010000054.1, from coordinate 2,804,561 downwards.
GGAGGGAGGGAGGGAGGAAGGGAGGAAGGAAGGAAGGAAGGAAGGAAGGAAGGAAGGAAGGAAGGAAGGAAGGAAGGAAGGAAGGAAGGAAGGAAGGAAGGGAAAGATGAACCAAATATATGAACAATATATAAGCACCTTAGTCCATAGAATTTTTTAGTTTGCAGAAATCAAGAGCCACTGCCTCAAACTTTGCAGCTTATAGCAAGCATTCTCCTGTCTAATAAAAGAAAAGTAAATGTAACCACGCCAACCTGGTAAAATTTATCAGGCCAATAAAGGAAAGCTAAGGCATCTTCAGCGATCCTTATAAAAAGAGCATTGCTAAAAAAAATCTGTGCTGGGTGGATTCAAGTGCCAGAGCTGCGGATTCATAAGTTATAATGACTGGGTTGAATTTCCCAGATAATAATATAAAAAAAATGCTGGCAAGGTGGCTGTAAATAATCTTTGCCCAGCTGGCAAAATAATTCTTTATTTGTGTCAGAAGCTCTTACAAACTATAGGCAGATAACAAGGCAAAAATAATTGATGTAATATGACTTGAGGGAGAACCTATAAATTTCACTGCCTAGTCAGTGCCTAAAAACCTCTTCCAGATGATTTTCTTCTAGATAAATTCTAAAAGATGTAGAAAATCTACCAAAAGCCATGGGATCAGGAATTGGTCCTTCACTGTTTCTGACCACAAACACAGACAGGGCAAGAGGAATCAACCCCGCAGAGCGGAGGTAGGGAGCGATGGCCCCTTTATGGACTTGTGGACTTCAATTCCCAGAATTCCTGAGCCAGCATGGTTTTTGAGCCTCCTGGCTGGCTCAGGAATTCTGGGAGTTGAAGTCCACAAGTCCTCCCCATAGCCTTTTATACAGATAGTCCTCAACTTACAATCAGTGGTGGGTTCCTACTGTTGCGGTCCACTCTATAGCACCGGTAGCGGCCCGCTGGTGACGTCACAGTACCGGTGCGGTCGGTTGCCAGTGCCTGGACGCCACCATTAAAAATTTTTTTTAAAAAAAATAATTTTCTTCTGCGCATGCCCAGAAGCCGAGCTTCCGACACTGCACATGTGTTGCCTTCCTACCCCACAGTGAGTCCAAGCAGGGGAGGATGGCTTCTTGAGCTGCTGAGGGGAGGGGGAATGGGCGGCAGGAGCTATCTCAGTCCCCTCCCTTCAGCAGTCTGAGAAGCCACGAACGCGTGGTGATGATCCCAGGCATTTTCGCACATTCGAGGCTTCTCGAGCTGCTGAGGGGAGGGGGAATGGGCGGCAGGAGCCTAGGATCATCGAATGGGGAGAAGCATTCAGGCTGGATGGAGCCTGCAGTAGACATCATATACCTGGACTTCAGCAAAGCATTTGACAAAGTAGACCACAACCTACTTCTTCATAAGCTAGAAAAAAGCGGGATAGACAGCTACACAACCAGATGGATTAACAACTGGCTGACCAACCGTACCCAACGAGTAGTCCTCAATGGCTCTAAGTCCACATGGAGAGAAGTAAGCAGTGGCGTACCACAAGGTTCCGTCCTAGGCCCAGTACTCTTTAATATCTTCATAAATGACCTAGATGAGGGAATAGCAGGAGAACTAACCAAATTTGCAGACGATACCAAGCTGGCGGGAGTAGCAAACACCCCAGAGGACAGACTCAAAATCCAGAGGGACCTTGACAGACTCCAACACTGGGCCCAAACCAATAAAATGAAATTTAACACGGAGAAAAGTAAAATTCTACACCTAGGTAAGAAGAATCAAAAATACACATACAAACTGGGTGAAACCACACTCAATAGCAGCGATTGCGAGAGGGATCTTGGAGTCTTGGTAGACAGCCAACTAAATATGAGCCAGCAGTGTGCAGCAGCAGCCAAAAAGGCCAACGCAGTCCTGAGCTGCATAAATAGAGGGATACAATCAAGGACCAGAGAGGTACTAGTACCACTCTATAAAGCCTTGGTCAGACCACACCTAGAGTACTGCATCCAGTTTTGGTCACCACACTACAAAAAAGACATTGAAACCCTAGAGAAAGTGCAGAAGAGAGCAACCAGGATGATAAAGGGTCTGGAAAATAAAACATACAAAGAGCGGTTGCAGGAACTGAGCTTGGCCAGTCTGGCGAAGAGAAGGACCAGGGGTGACATGATAGCAGTGTTCCAATACTTGAGGGGATGCCACAGAGAGGAGGGGAGCAGGCTGTTCTCTATAGCACCAGAAAGCCAAACAAGGAATAACGGATGGAAGCTGACCAAGGAGAGATTCAACCTGGAAGTGAGGAGAAACTTTCTGACGGTGAGAGCGATCAACCAGTGGAACAGCTTGCCAGCGGAGGTTGTGAGAGCCCCAACACTTGCAACCTTCAAGAGGAGACTGGACTGCCATCTGTCTCAAATGGTGTAGGAACTCCTGCTTGAGCAGGGGGTTGGACTAGATGACCTACAAGGTCCCTTCCAACTCTAATAATAAATCTAAATCTAAATCCTAGAAGAACCACTGCCACGGTCTTGCTGCTACCACTGGGAGGGGCTGCGTTGCGGGTGGGCAATGCCCCCCTGCTTCTCCGGCCACTGCCAAGCTCCCGAGGCCCACGCCCACCCGGTCACATGGCTGGCAAGCCACACCCACAAAATAAACCATGCCCACAGAGTGGTAGTAAAAAAATTAGGAGCCCGCCTCTGCTTACGATCATTCATTTAGTGACTGTTTGAAGTTAACCCAGCACTGAAAAAAAGTGACTTATAACCATTTTTCAAACTTATGACCGTTGCAGCATCCTCATGGTTACATGATGAAAATACAGAATACGGAATAACAGAGTGGGAAGGGACCTTGGAGGTCTTCTAGTCCAATCCCCTGCTCAGGCAGGAGACTCTAGTCTAGACCATTTTGAACAAATGGCTATCCAGTCTCTTCTTAAAAACTTCCAGTGTTGGTGCATTCACTACTTCTGGTGGCAAGTTGTTCCACTGGTTAATGGTTCCAATTGTCAGGAAATTTCTCCTTAGTTCTAGGTTGCTTCTCTCCTTGATTAGTTTCCATCCATTGCTTTTTGTCCTGCCTTCAGGTGCTTTGGAGAATAGCTTGACTCCCTCTTCTTTGTGGCAGCCCCTGAGATATCGGAACACTGCTATCATGTCACCTCTGGTCCTTCTTTTCATTAAACTAGACATACCCAGTTCCTGCAACCGTTCTTCATATGTTTTAGCCTCCAGTCCAGGGGTGAGATGCTCACTTACCCAGACCGGTGCGCTGTTCCGCGGTCCTCCATGCTTTGTGCGCGCACGCGCACGCTACACAGGCATGCCCCCTCGCGCAATTTTGCTTCTGCGCATGTGCGGAAGCAAAATCGCGCCGAAATCTCGCGAGGGGACGCGCGCGCGCGCGAGATTTTGGTATGATTTTACTTCCGCGCATGCGCAGAAGCAAAATCTCACTGAAATCTGTCTCTCTCTCTCGCGTCCCCTCGCGAGATTTCGGCGCGATTTTGCTTTCGCGCATGCGCAGAAGCAAAATCACCCAAGAATTCACGAAAAAGAGATGGCGACGCGCGCGACTGCCTGGTGGAGACGGTACCGGAGCAGTCGCGCGCATATTGGGGTATCAGCGGGTCCCTACCGGAGCTCCGCACTGGACCGCACCGGTAGGATCCCACCCCTGCTCCAGTCCCCTAATCATCTTTGTTGCTCTTCTCTGCACTCTTTCTAGAGTCTCAACACCCTTTTTACATCGTGGCGATCAAAACTGAATGAAGTATTCCAAGTGTGGCCTTAGCAAGTTGTATCAGCACTTCACATGATCTTGATTCTATCCCTCTGTTAATGCAGCCTAGGACTGCATCAAAATTCGGTTGCTTGGCTATTGGTTCATATTTGTGATGGTTGCAGTGTCCCACGATCACGTGATCACCTTTTGCAAACTTCTGACAAGCAAAGTCAATGGGGTTGACAGATTCACTAATTTTACTAGTGAATTGTTTACTAACTTAACAACTGCACTGATTCACTTAAGAAATGTGGCAAGAAAGATCATGAAATGGAGTAAAAGTCACGTAACAACTGTGTCACTTAGCAATGGAAATTTTGGGCTCAACTATAGTCATAGGTTGAGGATATTCATTCATTTATTTGTTTGTTTGTTTGTTTGTTTATATATTTATGTATTTGTGCATTTGTGCATTTGTGCATTTGTGCATTTATGTATGTATTTATGTATTTATGTATTTATGTATTTATGTATGTATTTATGTATGTATGTACGTATGTATGTATGTATGTATGTATGTATGTATGTAGTTAGTTAGTTAGTTAGTTAGTTAGTTAGTTAGTTAGTTAGTTAGTTTGTCAAACATGTACGAGATAACAGGTGTAAGCATAAACATGGACATGAGCATATGAAATGAATACAAATAAATGGGGACAGTAGGACAGGGACGGTAGGCACGTTGGTGCACTTATGCACGCCCCCTTACAGACCTCTTAGGAATGGGGTGAGGTCCACGGCAGACAGTTTAAGGTTAAAGCTATGGGGGGTTGAGGATGTAACAACGGAGTCAGGTAGTGCATTCCAGGCATTGACCACTCTGTTGCTGAAGTATTTTCTGCAATCGAGTTTGGAGCGGTTTACCTTGAGTTTGTATCTATTGTTTGCCCGTGTATTATTGCACTTGAAGCTGAAGTAGTCGTTGACAGGTAGGATGTTGTAGCAGACAATTTTGTGTACTATGCATAGGTCGGACCGTAGGCGGCGAAATTCAAGCTTGTCCAAGCCCAAAATTTCAAGCCTGCTGGCATAAGGTATTCTATTGTGAGCGGTATATTGTGAGCAGTATATTGTGAGTATTCCCGTATATGCAATCCAGTAATCACATCCCCGCCCCCCCTAAATCATAATCTTCTCAAACTGGAACGGTGATTCCAACTGTCTCATCTAATTGTCCATATCAATTTGGACACCGTGCTTCCTATGAAGGGAAATGACTTTTTTCCAAATCATGTCCAAATTTATCAGACGAATGGCCTGAATTCATCCAAATGTCTACATCCATTAATTAATTATCTGTCTGGATTGAAATTCAATTTCCCGAACTGAACCAACCTTCTGAATTGGTTTTCCATGGAGTTCCATGTTATTTTCATAATATATAGACTAGGTTTAGTGCTAAGTTAGGAAATAAGTAAGTTTATTAAGGTTTTTTTTGTATAATAAAAACTCCACGGATGGAGCTCTGTGTGCCATTTTCTCAGAGAAACTTTTTACAGTCTTCTATAAAATGTCTATTGCTTTTCTCCCAAATAAGTGGTAGCATCCAACTGTGTTATTGGCTCAATTTACCTTACAGATGAGACTGTAGCTCTGATGGAAAATTTCTGGGTCATTCTGTCTAGAAAGTCTCAAGAAAAAAAGGCGAACCAGACACTGCATAAATAGAACGCATTTTCTAATTTGCCTTTTTTTCTTGAGATTTTCTATCTTTAGTAAATTATTTAAAATCGCTTGCAGTCAACTAAGTCCCATCTTGAAGCACTGGGATCTGCCTTATTGCCTTGCCAAACTATTTATCCATGTTATAAATATATATTTTAAGCAGAATTTAGAGCCGGCTTCTCTTCTTTCTAGGCTCAGACTCAAGAGACAGGGAAGGCACTGAGAATGGTATACATCCCTTAGAGCAGAGGTCTTCAAACTTGGCAACTTTAAGACTTGTGGACTTCAACTCCCAGAATTCTCCAGCCAGCATAGCTGGCTGGAGAATACTGGGAGTTGAAGTCCACAAGTCTTAAAGTTGCCAAGTTTGAGGACCCCTGCCTTAGAGTCTAAGGCCATACCCAATTCTTGCAATCGTTCTTCATATTTTTTTGTCTCCAGGCCAGGAGTGGTATTAACTTACCTTCCCTACTGGTTCGCAAATGTCCGCAAAACAGTGGTGGGATTCGAAATTTTCTACTACCGGTTCTGTGGGCGTGGCTTGGTGGGCGTGGCTTGGTGGGCATGGCAGGGGAAGGATACTGCAAAATCCCCATTTCCTCCTGATCAGCTGGGACTCGGGAGGCAGAGAATAGATGGGGACGGGGCCAGTCAGAGGTGGTATTTACCGGTTCTCTGAACTACTCAAAATTTCCGCTACCAGTTCTCCAGAACTGGTCAGAACCTGCTGAAACCCACCTCTGGTGCAAAGCCTTCTGCGCATGCACAGAGCCTCAAAAACGCAACGTGCTTACGTCCGGGCAGGTGGGCGGGGCCACCCGCAGTCAGCGCTACCAGTTCGCCCAATTCTGGATATAACTGACTGAATACCACCACTGCTCCAGGCCCTTAATCATGTTAGGTGCTCTTCTTTGGAACTAAGGGCCAGTCTAGAGAAAAGAAGGACCAGGGGTTACATGATAGCAGTATTCCAGTATTTGAGAGGCAGCCACAAAGAAGTGGCGGTCAACTTATTTTCCAAAGCACCAGAAGGGCAGGAGAAGAAACAAGAGATAGAAACTAACCAAGGAGAGAAGCAACCTGGAATTAAGGAGAAACTTTCTAACAGTGAGAACAATCAACCGGTGGAACAACTTGTCTTCAGAAGTTGTGGATGCTCCATCACTGGAGATTTTAAAGAAAAGACGAGACCAGGGGTCGGCAACCTTAAACACTCAAAAAGCCATTTGGACCTGTTTCCCACAGAAAAGAAAACACCAGGAGCAGGGACGGGTTCCTATTTTTTTAACTACCACTCTGTGGGCGTGGCTTATTTTGTGGGTGTGGCTTGCCAGCCATGTGACTGGGTGGGCGTGGCTTCTCGGACTGCTGAAGGGAGGGGAACTGAGATAGGTCCTGTTGCCCATTCCCCCTCCCCTCAGCAGCTCAAGAAGCCTCAAACGTGCGAAAATGCCTAGGATCATCACTGCGTGTTCGTGGCTTCTCGGACTGCTGAAGGGAGGGGAATGGAGATAGTTCCTGCCGCCCATTCTTTCAGCGTCTCATGCTCTCCATCAGCCATCCTCCCCTGCTGGGACTCACTGTGGTGTAGGAAGGCTTCTGGGCATGCGCAGAAGAAAAATAAAAAAAAACATTTAATTTTTCTTTTAAAAAATGGCGGCGCCCAGGCACCAGCAACCGACTGTACTGGTACTGTGATGTCACCAGCGTGCCACTACCGGTGCTATAGAGTTGACCGCACTGGTAGGAACCCACCACTGACCGGGAGCCACAAAATCTTTTTGACATCTAAAATGAAGATAACACTGCATATATCGTGTTTTTTTTAACCTTTAAGCTATGTATTAAAAAAAAAACTATAGTGTGTTGCATTTATGAAATCAATGACCTGCTACATAGAAAACACATTTTTATTTCTGCATGCAACAAAAACATTTTGACCCCCCCAAAAAAAGATGGGTCGAAAAGCCCAATAAATCATGTGCCAGCGGGCGTCACACATTGGTGGTTGTGACGCACATTTTGAGTGACAGGGAGCCGCAGCAGAGGGATGAAAGAGCCACATGCGGCTCCAGAGCCGCAGGTTGCAGACCCCTAGACTAAACAGTCACTTATTTGAAATGGTATAGGGTTTCCTGCTTGATCAGGGGGTTGGACTAGAAGACCTCCAAGGTCCCTTCCAGTTCTATTCCGATTGATTAATGCTGTTGAATGTTGGTTATATTTTTTATTTTGGTGGTTATTTATAATTTATGGTTGCATGTTTTGAGTTGAGCCACCTTAGAAATTCTTTAAATTAACAAACAAACAAACAAATAACCCCACATTGGATGAATGCACGGTCTCCTAACTAATCACAGATACCTTCACTGGTTTTGATACAGCCTGCGTAATTTCTAACCACGCAGCCTTTTCATGTTTACAGCTATTACTGCGAGGAGCTTCGAATATGTGGATTCTTGAGTCACACATTTTTCAGGTGGATTTTGCTGGAACATGAAGGGAGCAGCAGAAGCCGTAATGAACCGCACATGCTCAGGGAGCATGAGCTGAAAATGCCAAAATCACACCGAGAGAGACATGGGCATATTTTACTAATAATTCCACCAGGGAGCAAGGCAAAGCTTCAAAAAGTTTCAACCTTCTGCACTTGGAAAGTCCCCTGGGACCAGGTCAGAATAGAACAGGGACTACACATTTTTCACAGATTTTTAAACTAGGTTTCTCACAGTTGTGGGGTCCTTGCTGCTCTCTGGGCTTGGTTGTTTTCTTGCAGACGTTTCATTACCCAACTAGGTAACATCATCAGTGCTAGAAGGGAGTGGGTTTGTGGAATGAAAGAGGAGGGAGGAGGAGGAGGAGGAGGAGAGGAGGAGGAAGAGGAGGAGGAGAACTGTGGGGTCCATGGTGTTCTCTGGGCTTGGTTGTTTTCTTGTAGACGTTTCTGTCACGCAGTGATTATATTGCCTGTTACATGTATATGCAGGGAGCTGCATCCCTATCAAATATAATGGTTTATTCTTGAGCACGTGATTAATATGTTCCTAGTATGCATGTGTACATTCTTTTCTTTGATCCGTCCTTCTATTCCAACTTCTGTGGAAGCAAGACGTGTTTTTTATAGCAAAGATGTGATTAATGAGATTTATTGTTTTTGTACCAAAATAAATATTTTCTACTTAGAACTTTAAACTGCGGTTTCTTTTCTAATGTCAGAGTTCCAGGTAAAGATCTATTTTCGCCTCTGATGAGAGTTATTCTTATCTAACAGTTTCACTGTCCAACTAGGTAACATCATCAATGCTAGAAGGGAATGGGGTTTGTGGAGTGGAGTGGAAAAGGAGGAGGAGGAGGGGGAGGGAGGGAGGGAGGAGGAGGAGAACTGTGGGGTCCTTTCTTGTAGACATTTCACTACCCAACTAGGTAACATACTGCTAGTGCTAGAAGGGAGTGGGGTTTGTGGAGTGAAAGGGAGAAGGAGGGAGGAGGAGGAGGAGGAGAGAAGGAGGAGGAGGAGAACTGGGGGGTCCTTGGTGCTCTCTGGGTTTGGTTGTTTTCTTGCAGACATTTCATTACCCAACTAGGTAACATCATCAGTGCTAGAAGGGAGTGGGGTTTGCAGAGTGGAGGAGGGGGAGGGGGAAGAGGACTATGGTGTCTTTGGTGCTCTTTGAGCTTGGTTGTTTTCTTGCAGATCATTCCAAAGGTGCTTTTTCCAAAAGGCAACTGGACTTTCTTGGTTTTTTTCTTTGAAAACATTTCATTTCTCATCCTAGAACAGTGATGGCGAACCTTTTTTCCCTCGGGTGCAGAAAGTGTGTGCGCGCACACTGTCGCACATGCGCGAGTGCCCACACCCATAATGCAATGCCCCTCTTGCACGTCCCTCCCCCTGCACATGCACGTGCAACCTCCCATGGATGTGCGTGACCCCCCTGTTTTGGCCTCACATCGCAAAATAGCGGTGGGAGGGGGGGAAAGCCTCCTTTCCCCCAAACGGAGCTGGGAGAGGGGAAAAGCCTTGCGTGCCCAAACAGCACTGGGGTGGAATGTCCAGAGATCTGGGAAGGCATGGGCCGCAGAAAGTGCGGAGAAAGCATGCGCGTGTCTGACCTGAAAATCAGCTGGCCGGCGGGAGGCACCCACACATGCGCAGTGGAGCTGAGCTGGTCAACGGCTCGTGTGCCTGCAGAGAGGGCTCCACGTGCCACCTGTGGCACGCGTGCCATAGGTTCGTCATCACGGTCCTAGAAGCTTCTTCAGTTCTTACTGACTGGAGAGGAATTGAGGGGTTTATTTTTTTATTATTTATTTATTGGTCGCATTTGTATGCCACCCACTGCACAGAGACTCTGGGCAGCTCACAACAATAAAAACTTACAGGCAACATGATTTTTTGCAGTCATCTCATCAGAAGCACTCTGAGAGTTGATCATTACCACGCTGAAAGTTGTTGAGGCCACTTGGGAGTTTATCTGCATTCTCAGAGTCACTTGAATCAGAGTGTGAATTCTTGATCTAACTGATCTTCCAGTCGGTTAGAACTGAGGAAGCTTCTTGGATGAGAAGGGAAACGTTTTCAAAGTAAAAACCAAGAAAGTCCAGTTGCCTTTTGCAAAAAGCACCTTTGGGACAACCATGACCTGGATGATTAAGAATCTCCACAGACATTTTCTTGCAGCTGTTTCATTACCCAACTAGGTAACATCATCAGAGCTAGAGGGGAGTGGGGTTTGTGGAATGGAGGAGTTGGAGGGGAAGGAGGACTGTGGTGCCCTTGGTGCTCCCAGAGCTGGGTTATTTTCATGCAGACATTTCATTACCCAAATAGGTAACATCATCAGAACTAGAAGGGAATATGGGTTTGCTCTCTGTTTATTTACAAATGACTTGCCCTGTCAATATGTTGGTGGAAGTATTGTTTTCTTCCTGACAGTTCCTTATTTCAGCTTTGTTTACTGTTAGCTTGTTTGTCTGAGTTGGTAGTTCCTTGATTGGGGTATTGTTTACTGTTTGATTGTTGGTCTGATATTAATCCTGTAGTTAATCTCTGCTTATCTGAGTGTTAATTGCTGGCAAAGAGGTGTTTTACTCTTTCGTTTCCTTCTTAGTTTTGAATGGTCTCTTTTGAATGGTGTGTAGTTGTTGTTTATCTCTATGTGCCTGTTGACGGCTGCTTTGTCTGGGTGCCAGGCTTCCACGAATTCTCTGGTGGCTTTGGACTTGGCTTCTCTGTTGAAACTATGGTTAGGTCTGCACCCACGTGTTGGTGCAATTAAGGAGTTTTCATCATGACTTTTAGTTGGTGTTCATAGATGCGCTCTGCAAGTCTTCATCACCTACGTGGTGGCGTTCGCTTCTGGGATTTCGTTTGAACAGCTTTGGTTTGGAGTTTAGCTTTCTCACGGTTCCCCAGAGAAGATTTGATTCTGTGGGTATCCACAGTGGATGTTAATTAGTCCTGGTTTTGCCTTTGATTGCCTTGTCTGTGGTGGTCTTTGGGGAAAGTTGGGTAGCGACTTAAGAGGACACCATAGTGAGTTCCCAATCAAGCTCTCATTTTGGGGCTGATGGAAATCAAACCGGCTTCCCTTGTTCCTTCACTGCATTTTTTTACATTTTGGAAGATTCCTAATTAACTTTCTTTCTCAAGGGCTCTGTATTTGTAATTCCAGCCTGCTGATTGCAGCGGCATTGAGCTGAAGCTGGTAGAGCAAGAAGCCATGGCTTATAAATACCTGCGCCTGGATACCTCAGATAAGATAAAACAGCACTTAAAAAAGAGAAGCACCGTGGTAAAAGAAAGCCCAGGAGGAAATGAAAAAATGAAGAGCCAATAAAGAATGAAATTGATAAGAAGAGGGATGGTTCCAGGTTTCATATTTTGGAAGCTTTGCGGGAAATGATACTGATAAAGAGTAGTGGTAGGCATTCATCTTTCTAGAGAAAAAAAAGGAAAAAGAGCCATTGATTTTTGTAAACACGCATTTTGTGATTGAATATATATATATTCTCCCTTTATTTTCATTTATCAGCAAAAAAGTTACACACACACATAATATTATATATATATATATATATATATATATATATATATATATATATATATATATATATATATATATATATATATAATATTATATATATATAATATAATACACACACACACACACACACACACACACACGCACACATGGATACCTCACCTGTTTGCAAATGGTAAAGGGAAAACCCCATCCACACAGCTAATATAAACATTATCTGCTTCATATATTCAAATTCGCTTCTCTCGGATGTTAGCAAATGTATTCACCGTATTTTTTGGAGTATAAGACGCACCTTTTTCCTCCCTAAAAGTGGCTGAAAATTTGGGTGCGTCTTATACTTCGAATGCAGCTTTTTTTTCCAGCCCTAACTAGGTGCTAACAGATCTTCCCAGCTCTTACCTTGCAGGCTCTTTCATTGTTACTCTCTCAGAAGAAGGTTTTTTAAAGTCCTAACCAGGGGATAAAATAATGTGCTAATAAAGCTGACCAGACTAAGGATGCTAGCCAGATGAATACCTGGTAGGCAGATTGTTTTCCCCTATTTTCCTCCCCAAAAACTAAGGTGCGTCTTATACTCCGAAAAATACGGTATTTATTTCTTAGATTTTTATCCTGCCTTCATTATGTTGTAAGTAACTTGAGGCAATGAACATACCGTATTTTTCGGAGTATAAGATGCACCGGAGTATAAGACGCACCTTAGTTTTTGGGGAGGAAAATAGGGGAAAAAATCTGCCTACCAGGTATTCATCTGGCTAGCGTCCTTAGTCTAGTCAGCTTCAACACATTATTTTATCCCCTGGTTAGGGCTGAAAAAAACCTTCTTCTGAGAGAATAACAATGAAAGAGCCTGCAAGCCAGTAAGAGCTGGGAAGATCGTTAGCACCTGGTTAGGGCTAAAAAAAAACTTATTTGGAGCAGCTTCAGCACATTATTTTATCCCCTGGTTAGGACTTTAAAAAACCTTATTCTGAGAGAATAACAATGAAAAAGCCTGCAAGGTAAGAGCTGGGAAGATCTGTTAGCACCTAGTTAGGGCTGAAAAAAAAAAAAAGCTACATTCGAAGTATAAGATGCACCCAAATTTTCAGCCACTTTTAGGGAGGAAAAAGGTGCGTCTTATACTCCAAAAATACGATACATAATACTCCTTCCTCCTCCTATTTCCCCCACAACAACACTATAAGGTGGGTTGGGTTGAGAGAGGGGGGATGGCCAAAAGTCACCCAGCCAGCTATCATGCCTGAGGCAGGACTAGAACTCTCAATCGTCTGATGATTAGCCCGAAGTCTCTCAACTGGCTTTCATGCCTTTGATGGGACTAGAATTCTCTGTTCTCCAGGTGATTGGCCCAAAGTAACCCAATTGGCTTTCATGCCTAAGGTGGAACTAGAATTCTCCATCTCCTGGTGATTGGCTCAAAGTCACCCAGCCAGCTTTCATGCCTAAAGTGGGACTAGAACTATTCGTCTCCTGGTGATTGGCCCAAAGTCACCCAAACTTCTTTCATGCCTAAAGTGGGACTAGAACTTTTCGTCTCCTGGTGATTGGCCCAAAGTCACCCAACCTTCTTTCATGCCTAAAGTGGGACTAGAACTCTTCGTCTCCTGGTGATTGGCCCAAAGTCACCCAACCTTCTTTCATGCCTAAAGTGGGACTAGAACTCTTCGTCTCCCGGTGATTGGCCCAAAGTCACCCAACCTTCTTTCATGCCTAAAGTGGGACTAGAACGTTTCGTCTCCTGGTGATTGGCCCAAAGCCACCCAACCTTCTTTCATGCCTAAAGTGGGACTAGAACTCTCCATCTCCTGTTTTCTAGGCCACCACCTTAACCACTGTACCAAACTGCCTCAAACCATGATATTTTGATATTTGGACTAATTATAAAACTATGATAGCTATAAAAGGGACAAACTCTAGTTTTATCAGAGCTCTCCTTATGGGTATCTCCTTCCATTGCTTCAGAAGCTCCCCAATCCAAAACTGGGAAGGAAAAGGACCAGAATTTTAATCTCCCATAAGAAAAGATAACATCAATATTTGATTATATTGTACAAGTTGTACAACTTCAGAAAACAACATGTAGTTGTCTCCTGAGTATCTCATCAAAGTTTCCTTCCGAAAAAAATTCTCCGTTGTAGGAGACAAAACATTACACAACTGATAGTATTTCTTACTAAAGTGGAAAATTGTATCCACACAATTACTGTAAAAAGTTTCTTTATCCTTCTATTTATTTGTTCCGGTATTTCTATTCTGCTACAATCAAATGGGCTGATTGTCATGGTGTGAATATTGTCAGTTGTATGTCTATGCAGGGTGGTGCATCCCTATCTAATATTATGGTACATTCCAATACAAGCAGAACACGTGATATGATCTTGTACGCATGTCCACATTCCTGATCCACCATTAATCACTTTTGACTTGGCTCTAGACCTGAACGGTCGTGTTTTCTTAGCAAAGATGTAATTATTCAGGTTTTATTGTTTTTGTACCGAAGTAAATATTTTCTATTAGACTTTTAATCTCGGCTTTATTTCTAACTGCCTGAATTCCAAGTAGAAGATCAAAATCGCCTCTATGAGATTTATTCTCATTCTCACACTGATGACTTTCCCTAAAGTTCCACAAATCACTGGATCTGACACCTTGTTCATTAATTGGGCTCTAGGGATCATTTGGGACTGTTGCCATCGTACCAACGTCCCTGCGGTGTAGCAACCACCCTGCTGAAGCTTGATTTCCGTTTCTGATTGGCAGTGGAGTTGCCCAAACTTATGTCTTGGGACACTTGAATCTGCTTTCTTGGGAGTGGAGTCTGAGGTGGCTTCATTAGCCAGGAGAGAACAAATAAGATACAAAGAAAAACGTAGGATGAAGGACATCAGAGCTCAAAAATCTTCTGGTTTAACAGAACGAGGGTTGAAAGGGACTTTGGAGGCCTTCTAGTCCAACCCCTGCTCAAGCAGGAAACCTTATACATGATCATCATCTTCTTTTAACAACCCCATAATCCCTTGTGGGGTGGAGTCTGGGCAACTGAATGGAGCTGGCAGAGTGTTTACTGGCTGGATGCCCTTCCTGTCGCCAATGCGGAGTTTTCAGGAAACCCTATACCAGTGATGGTGAACCTTTTTTTGCTCGGGTGCCAAAAGGGTGCACGCACACGCAATAGCATGCATGTGCGTGCCCACACCCATAATGCAATGCCCTCCCCCCCGTGCATGCATGCACAACCCCACACACACACATGCGCACAGGCCTGACTGAAGCCTCCGGAATTCTGGTAGGCCCGTTGGGCTGTTTTTCGCCCGCGCCAGGCTTCGTTGGGCCGTTTTTTGCCCTCCCCAGGCTTCAGGAAAGCCTCCAGAGCCTGTGGCTGGTTAAAAATGGGCCCACCGGAAGTTTGGAAACAAACTTCTGGTAGGCCCGTTGGGTCCGTTTTTCGCCATCCACAGGCTCCGGAGGCTTTCCTGAAGCCTGGGAGGGCAAAAACGGCCTCCCCCAGCCCTCTGGAAGGCTGAAAATCAACTGGCCAGCGTGCACATGTGTGCTGGAGCTGACATAGGGCAACGCCTCGCATGCCCTCAGATATGGCTCCGTGTGCCACCTGTGGCACGCATGCCATAGGTTCGCCATAACGGCCCTATACTATTCTGGATAAATGGCTGTCCAGTCTCTTCTTAAAAATCTCCAGTGATGGAGCACCATTTTTTGGATTTTTTGGGGGGGATTTTTTTGCTGGTTTTTGCTTCTGAGCATGTGCAGAAGCTGAGTTTTTGGCACTGTGCATGCGTGCAGCCACATGGCGTGCAATGCATGCACAGCCACACGGTGCACAATGCGTGCACAGCCATGCAGCGTGCAATGCGCTCGCAGCCACGCAGCACAAAATGCGCTCGCAGCCACGTGGCGTGAAACGCGCATGCAGCCACGCGGCGCAGGAGGAAGTGAACCGCCGGCGAGGTAAGTTAGAACCCACCCCTGGTCCAGCCTAAGAAAATGGAGTCAGCTCAAAATCAGAGAAGCTCATGATTAGAGAGCAGTTGTCAAATTACTAGTCCTTCACCAAATGACCAACATTTATTATTAGAAACTGGAGTGTTCACTTCCATTCATAGCATTGCCGTTTCCAAGTTTCCAGAATTTTATTAATATTTATATCACCTCTAGTTGGGTTGTAATTGGAATGTAATCTCAATAATTGAAAGCAATTAGACTTTAACATAGGGGATTAAACGCTAGGATTTAATCTAAGCCTGGCTGGATTCTCATGAAGGTCTTCCTCTGTTGAAGGTCCACCTCTCTTGAGCGTAGTCCTCTCTCGCTGGAAGGAGAGATGCTGGCCATTAAAACGTTTTCTAAACACACAGTGCTTTGACTCAATAAAAGATCAGCCAAGTATATCACAGCCTTAAATTGATTCAGCCATTTAGCTTGAAGGCAAGCAATGCAGAAGCTCAGAACTGGGAACCATGAAGTTTTTTTCCCAAGGAGCAAAGCTTCAGTAAAGGAAAACACTTTTAAGAGATGAACGTGACATAATAAGCATTTTTTATTTTTTGCTATATATGTCAGGCCTGGAAACCATCTTGGGCATTGGATCTTCAGGCCTGCCACATTTAGTGCTGTGGGAAACTGGGAGGGGGGATTGTGTGAGTGGGAAACTATAGTCAACATATCATTCCTTTCTCCGAGAGTCAAGGTCACTCTGCCCTGCACCTGGAAGGGTGTGCCTGGGAGGCTTCTCCAGTTGGGAGGGTGCATTGATTGGACCATATGATGGACATGTGGGTGCTGGGGGCAGGGACTTAAACTTTCTTTTGGGGTATGGAAAACCGGAAGCTTTCAGATTTCGGGTTTTCCCAGATGTGCCAATATGACATCTCTAATAAAATGGAACTTTGAGGAAACTCAAGCCTCGGAGTTTTCTTTTGTTGGGGGTGTTACTTGGAACCCTGACAATATATGTGTTAGCCCAGTGAGGTAAGACAAAAAGCATAACCACGGGTACTATTATATTGTTCATAAATATAATAATTAATAAATAAAATTACAGGTAGTCCTCAACTTATGACCATAACTGAGCCCCAAATTTGTGCTGCTAAGCGAGACAATTAAATGAGGGTTGTTGGTTTTTTTTTTTTTTGCTACTGTGGTCTCATTTTACGAGCCACCAATCTAGCCCTTGATACGTTGAGAGGCTGACTACAAGGCAGTCCTCGAATTATGGCAACAGTTGAGGCCCTGAAATTTCCATTGCTAACGAGACTGCTATGAAGGGAGTTTTGCCCCATTTTATGACCTTTCTTGCCACAGTTGTTAAGCGAATCGCTGCGGTTGTTAAGTGAGGAACACGGTCGTTAAGTGAATCTGGCTGCCCCATTGACTTGGCTGGTCGGAAGGGCGCAAAAGAGGATCATGTGACCACGGGACAATGTGGCCGTCATAAATATGAGTCAGTTGCCAAGTGTCTGAATTTTGATCACGTGAGCCCGGGGATGCCGGAACGGTCGTAAGTGTGAAAAATGGTCATCAGTCACTTTTTTTAGTGCCGTTGTAACTTTGGACAGTCATTAAACGAATGGTTGTAAATTGAGGATTATCTGTAATCATAAGATTACATTAACAAAACGTTGCAAGTCCTCGACTTACAATGGCTCATTTAGTGTCTGTTCAAAGTTACAACAGCACTCAAAAAAGTGACTTATGACCATTTTTCACACTTACGACCGTTGCAGCATCCCCAGGCTCACACGATTTAAATTCAGACACTGGGCAACCGACTCATATTTATGATGGCCGCAGTGTCCTGGGGTCACATGATCCCCTTTTGCGCCCTTCCGACCAGCTAAGTCAATGGGGCAGCCAGATTCACTTAATGACCGTGTTCCTCACTTAACAACCGCAGCGATTTGCTTAACAAATGTGGCAAGAAAGGTCGTCAAATGGGGCCAAACTCACTTAACAACAGAAATTTCGGACTCAATTGTGGCCGTAAGTCAAGGACTACCCGTACTGATGCTATGTCTTGTACATCAGCTGCTGTGGCCTAGAGGTAGAGCTCTTGCCTCACAATCAGGAGGTTGTGAGTTCAATCCTAGGTAGAGGCAGATGTAGGGTCTCCTGCTTGGGCAGGGGGTTGGACTAGATGACCTGTAAGATCCCTTCCAACTCTCTTAATCTGCAATCTGTAATCTTCTCTTGAAGACTCTGCGAGACTCTCTGACATTTCCAGATCAGTAGGATTTTTTTTTTAGGATCTAGTTAAAACATTGTGTGATGAATTATACCCTCAGACCTACCCACGGGCTCCAGATTCTGAATCTGATACATTTTTTTATAATTGCATCATTTTTCAGATATTTGCTGTTTCTTGAGAACCTTTCGGATGGTATGACTAATGATTCCTTACACATTTTAACAACAACAACAACAACAACAACAACAACAACAGAACGGAAGAAGAATCAGACCAAGGTCGCTCACTAATCAAAGCCATTTGACTTGCTTTCAAATTCCTGGCTTAGGATGGAAGCAAGGGAGAAGCCTAAGATAAGGGTTGTGCGGATGTTCTGGGGGGAGGGATTTCACTTCTCCAAAGCCTTGAAAGAAGTTTTAATTGATGTTCTCCACTAAAGCAACACAACTCTCTGCCAATGGTTAGACCAGAGCAAACTTACTAGAATTAGAATGAATAGAATAGAATAGAATGGAATGGAATGGAATGGAATGGAATGGAATGGAATGGAATAGAATAGAATAGAATAGAATAGAAAAGAAAATGGAATGGAATGGAATGGAATGGAATGGAATAGAATAGAATAGAATAGAATAGAATAGAATAGAATAGAATAGAATAGAATAGAATAGAATTAGAATGAATAGAATAGAATAGAATAGAATAGAATAGAATAGAATAGAATAGAATAGAATAGAAATAAGGAATGGAATGGAATGGAATGGAATGGAATGGAATGGAATGGAATAAAATAGAATAGAATAGAATAGAATAGAATAGAATAGAATAGAATAGAATAGAATAGAATAGAATAGAATAGAATAGAATAGAATAGAAAATATGGAATAGAATAGAATAGAATAGAATAGAATAGAATAGAATAGAATAGAAAATGGAATGGAATGGAATAGAATAGAATAGAATAGAATAGAATAGAATAGAATAGAATAGAATAGAATAGAATAGAATAGAATAGAATAGAAAAGAAAAGAAAAGAAATAAGGAATGGAATGGAATAGAATAGAATAGAATAGAATAGAATAGAATAGAATAGAATAGAATAGAAAATATGGAATAGAATAGAATAGAATAGAATAGAATAGAATAGAATAGAATAGAAAATGGAATGGAATGGAATGGAATAGAATAGAATAGAATAGAATAGAATAGAATAGAATAGAATAGAATGGAATGGAATGGAATAGAATAGAATAGAATAGAATAGAATAGAATAGAATAGAATAGAATAGAATAGAAAAGAAAAGAAAAGAAAAGAAAAGAAAAGAAATAAGGAATGGAATGGAATGGAATGGAATAGAATAGAATAGAGTAGAATGGAATGGAATAGAATAGAATAGAATAGAATAGAATAGAATAGAATAGAATAGAATAGAATAGAATAGAAAAGAAAAGAAAAGAAAAGAAAAGAAAAGAAATAAGGAATGGAATGGAATGGAATAGAACAGAATAGAATAGAATAGAATAGAATAGAATAGAATAGAATAGAATAGAATAGAATAGAATAGAAATGGAATGGAATGGAATGGAATGAAATAGCAGAGTTTGAAGGGATCTTGGAGGTCTTCTAGTCCAACCCCCTGCTCAGGCACGAAACCCTACATCATTTTAGGCAAATGGTTGTCCAATCTCTTCTTAAAATCTCCCAGTGTTGGAGAATTCACAGCTTCTGGAGACAAGCTGTTCCACTGATTAATCGTTCCAACTGTCAGGAAATTTCTTCTTCGTTCTAGGTTGCTTCTCTCCTTGGTTAGTTTCCATCCAAATGGAAATGATGCTCAAAGCTCCGTGTACTTGCAAAGGGGACAGTTTGAAATGGAGCAATTAGCGTCCCCTTTGCAAGCAGACAAAGCTTCATCTCCCCTTGGAGGAAAAGTGTTTGGGCAGCTACCACCGGCTCCGCCCTCTCCGCCCCACTGTCTCCTTGCCCGTGGCCTCCATTGGGGCCAAGCTCTTGGCACGCCCCGGCCTCCACCTACCCTGCCAGGAAGGCGAAGAGCCCCCGAGAGGCCACAAGCAGCATGGGCAGCTGCTTGGCGGCCGGCATGGTGCCTGCTGCAGCTGAGAAGCATCCAGGCACCAGCCGGGCCAGCAGGCAGGGTGGGTGGAAGCCGGGGCATGCCGAGAACTTGGCCCCTTGCAGCCATGGGCAAGCAGACGGTGGGACGGAGAGGGCGGTGTCAGCGGTAGCTATACCTCAACTCCCGTCGGCCCCTGTGCTCACCGCCTCCTGCACTTAAAAAAAAAGACCTCCCCGAAAATAAGCCTGTGCACTTATTTTCAAGCCCCAAAGAAAATAAGACTGAGTCTTATTTTCGGGGAAACACGGTAATCACTGTGGCTCTGCAAAAAATTGATTCAGACCAGAGGTGGGTTGCTACCGGTGCGGCCCACTCTACAGTACCGGTAGCGGCCAGCAGATGGCGCTGTTTGCACGCTCTCGCTCCGGTGCTGTATTTTTGGGCGATTTTGCTTCTGCGCATGCATGGAAGCAAAATCTCACCGAAATCTTGCGAGGGGATGCGCGCACGTGCGCGATTTCAGTGAGATTTTGCTTTTGCGCATGCGCAGAAGCAAAATCTTGCTGAAATCACGCACGTGCGCACGTTCCCTCGCAAGATTTTGGCGAGATTTTGCTTCCGCGCATGCGCTGAAGCAAAATTGTGCGAGGGGTGCGCGTGCATAGCGAGCGCGTGCACTCATTAAATGTGGCGATGCATGTGCAGGGCTCCGGTAGCGAGGTAAGAGAGCAACCTGCCCCTGATTCAGACCCAGGGGTGGGTTTCAAAATTTTTAGCAAGGGGTTCTCTGCCTGGTTGCTGGGTAGGCATGGCCATGGTGGGCGTGGTCTAGTCAGCCTCCCGCACTACAGGGGGGGGGATTTTTGCCCTCCCTGGGCTCTGGAGGCTTTTGTCGAGCCTCCGGGAGGGTGAAAATAGCCTCCCGAGGCTCCGGAGGCCGAAGCCCAACCCTAACCCTTCCCGAACTTCTGGTAGGCCCATTTTTCGCCCTCCCGAGCCTCCGCGTGTGCCCCGCACTCACCTGCATCCAAAACGGGCCGCGCGGGGACTCTGGGGAGGGGCAGGATGGGCGGGGCCAGCCAGGAGTGGGATTTGGGGGTTCTCTGAACTGCACAGAATCTTAGCTAGAGGTTCTGCCGAACCCCTGCGAACCCCCAGCAGCCCACCCCTGTTCAGACCTTTGATTTAAAGATTTCTTCCATTTGCGTTTGGGAAGCTTTGAACTGATTTGTTGAATCAATGCAAAACTTTCAGCTGGATGCCTTTCATTGATTGACTCGAAATTGGTGACTGAAATCAGCTTTAATTATTGAATCAAATTCAAAATTCAAAACAGGTCTATGGGATGCAGCAAACCAAACCGATGAAATAGCTCTTTGGGTGAAGAAGGAGTCAGATTATTTTAAAATTGGTACACAGAATAATGGATAATTTCAAAGCTGTTTTCCCCCCTTTCAAATAGATGTTCAATTTATTCAGGCCTTGAATCATCTGCCTTGAATCACCAACTGGCACACAGCAACAGAGAAGTAAAATAACAAAACCAAGAAGACAACAACAGCCTCCAAACAAAACATTTTTAGGCGCCCTTAGCCAAATCAACTGGGATCGAGGCTTGTTGAAGCAACACTTTTTACTTCTTTGTGGAGTACAACCAGGGTAGGGGCTGCATGACCTTCTGGGGATACTGGAATTTTGGATATATCGGCCTTTAGAACTTTAACATAGAAATCAGTAGCTTTCATTATCATGTTGAGCCGGTATCTCTTTTCAAAATATCTCACCACTATCCCCGTTGGAGCATCCCATTTGTACTGTAGGTTCTGAAAAACTCTGGTTCATGCACAAACCCCACATACATACCGGTACATACATACATACATACATACATACATACATACATACATACATACATACATACATACATACATACCCCATGTCCTTCTTGCAGGGAGTTCTCAACCAGCCCTATTCTAGTAGAATTCATCCGCTCAGTCCGCCAGAATCTGACTTCACATGCTCGGGATAGACAAGTCCCTATCTCACCGAAGGTCGATGACCCAACAGTCATGAAGGCGGTCTCTGCAAGCGATGTGGTATGCTAAAAGCAGGGCAAGACACGAAAGACGCCCTGGTCAACCACTGCGCCCAGCCCATCTCCAACTGTCTCGACTCTTGTCCTGCTATTTGGAGCAAGATGGAATCTGAGAAGAGAGAGTGAGGCTGATTATGCGCACCTCTCCCTCACTTTAATCCAATCCACGCGCAAGTCTTGACATCGCCCCCTGATTTGATAGATGTCAAGGTCCTCTTTGAACATGATGGACGAACATCATCTCAACCAGCCCTGTCTAGATGACCAGAGGGGATAAGCTAACTTATTTGCAACAAGGGATTCCGTTTTAGCAAGAGATTTAGTAGAGTAGAGTAGAAAATGGAATAGAATAGAATAGAATAGAATAGAATAGAATAGAATAGAATAGAATAACAGAGTTAGAAGGGACCTTAGAGGTCTTCTAGTCCAACCCCCTGCTTAAGCAGGAAACCCTATACCATTTCAGACAAATGGTTATCCAATCTCTTATTAAAAACTTCCAGTGTTGGAGCATTCACAACTTCTGGAGGCAAGTTGTTCCACTGGTTAATTGTCCTCACTGTCAGGAAATTTCTCGTTAGTTCTAAGTTGCTTCTCTCCTTGATTAGTTTCCACCCATTGCTTCTTGTTCTAACCTCAGATGCTTTGGAGAATAGTTTAACACCCCCCCCTTCTTTGTGGCAGCCCCTGAGATATTGGAACACTGCTATCATGTCACCCCCTAGTCCTTCTTTTCATTAATCTAGACGTCCTGAGTCCTTCGGGAGTTGGGCGGCATATAAGAATAACAAAATAAATAAACAAAATAAATAATACCCAGTTCCTGCAACCGTTCTTCATATGTTTTAGCCTCCAGTCCCCTAATCATCTTTGTTGCTCTTCTCTGCACTCTTTCCAGAGTCTCCACATCTTTTTTGCATCGTGGTGACTAACTTAACAACTGCAGTGATTCACTTAAGCACTGTGGCCCAAAAGGTAGTAAAATGGGTCAAAATTTGCTTAACAAATTTCTCGCCACAGAAATTTTGGGCTCAATTTTGGTCGTAAGTCGAGGACTTCACTTTACTTACCTGTACTCCAGAGACTATTTGAACAAATGCAGAGGTGGTCTGTGGCATCCATCCAGAACTACAGAATTCTTCCTTATCTCCCATTACGTCAAATAGTTCTTCAGCTCTGAAAGGCTATTAATTTTGCAAATGGGGCCAGTCATTGGCAATAATGGCAATAATGTTTATGGAGATTATCGACATAACACCGTTTCAAATTTGATTCAGACCCTAAAGGGCCACTTGTTCGAAAAGCATAAGCTTTGGGCCTTAATGTCAGTCATAATCAAAGGTTATGCTAGTTTACGCAGTGAGCTAAACAGCGGGGTTTAAGGAGGGGGGGAGGAGTGAGGGCTTACATGAAAGGCATTAAGAAAGGGCCCTCCACTAACCAGCAACCTGGAAATTGAAAATGTAATAATATTGCAGTCCACTTTGGTGATTCATCTTATTAAAAGGTAGTGTTTTTGAGTTCCACCAGGCGATCACCGGTAAGCATACTGGAAAACAGCCATTAAAAAAATAATAATCCCAAAACTGATGTACAGAAATTAGTAAACTGGTAGTGGTGAAACACAGCATTGGAGAGCATTTGAGTGCATATAAGGAAGGGAAGAAGCAGTTCTGGGAAGTGAAAAGGCTCTGGAGACATTAACTAAGACTGTTTGTTTCACTGAAGGGACCGATTCACTTATCCGGCTGTGTCTCACTTGGATCTGGCTATTCTCTCTCTCTCTCTCTCTCTCTCTCTCTCTCTCTCTCTCTCTCTCTCTCTCTCTCTCTCTCTCTCTCAGCTGATCAATTCTCTCTCTCTCTCTCTCTCTCTCTCTCTCTCTCTCTCTCTCTCTCTCTCTCTCTCTCTCTCTCTCTCTCTCTCTCTCTCTCATCCATCCATCCATCCATCCATCCATCCATCCATCCATCCATCCATCCATCCATTCTAGCTATGGTCTGTCTG
The DNA here is from genome assembly GCA_023053685.1 of Diadophis punctatus similis. Lineage (NCBI taxonomy): Eukaryota > Metazoa > Chordata > Lepidosauria > Squamata > Dipsadidae > Diadophis > Diadophis punctatus. Next base: position 2,780,699 of record JALIGW010000054.1, on the reverse strand, counting down.
TCTGTCTGTCTATCTATTCTCTCTCTTATCTATCAATTATCTATCATCTATCTATCTATCTATCTATCTATCTATCTATCTATCTATTTATCTATCTATCCATCCATCCATCATCTATCTATCTATCTATCTATCTATCTATCTATCTATCTATCTATCTATCTATCTATCTATCTATCATCTATCCATCCATCCATCCATCCATCCATCCATCCATCCATCCATCCATTCTAGCTGTGGTCTGTCTGTCTGTCTGTCTATTCTCTCTCTTATCTATCAATTATCTATCATCTATCTATCTATCTATCCATCCATCATCTATCTATCTATCTATCTATCTATCTATCTATCTATCTATCTATCTATCTATCTATCTATCTATCTATCCATCCATCCATCCATCCATCCATCCATCCATCCATCCATCCATCCATCCATCCATCCATCCATCCATCCATTCTAGCTATGGTCTGTCTGTCTGTCTGTCTGTCTGTCTGTCTGTCTGTCTGTTCTCTCTCTTATCTATCAATTATATATCATCTATCTATCTATCTATCTATCTATCTATCTATCTATCTATCTATCTATCTATCTATCTATCTATCTATCTATCTATCATATATTTATCAGTGGTGTAGAAATTTAATAAATGTATAAATAAATGAGACGAGTAAAAACTGTGTGTTAGATACGGGAGAACAGCATTTGAAGCAAGCCCATTTCAAGAATCTTGAGAAACAGGTATAGTTATAAATCAGCTGAATATTCCACCTGAATTCCATAATAAGACCCTTAAAATCTGAAGAACAGGGCAGAGGATGTGCAGATGAAGGACCCTCGGGAAGCCAAGGCTGAGAGCTGGTGTGGTATCAACTCTTCCAAGTACCTGTGAAAAGCTGTCACATAGAAGAAAACCAGCCTCTGTTTTCTATCATGCCAGAGGACACAGAATTTAAATTATAGGAAGGTAGTATGTCATTGAGGATCTTCAGTCATCCAGGTAGAGTTTTCTGGAAGTTGAGTCATGGGAACTGGACTTTTTCTTTTTTCTTTTTTTGTTCAAAACATCTTGCTGCTTATCCAAGTACCTTCTTCAGTCTGAGCAAGTTGATTAGGGATCCTCAACTGAGATGATTAACGGCCTGGAGACAAAAACACATGAAGAACAGTTGCAGGAACTGGATATGGCTAGTCTAAAGAATAGAAGGACCGGGGAGGACACGATAGCAGTCTTCCAGTATTTGAGAGGCTGCCACAAAGAGGAAGGGGTCAACCTATTCTCCAAAGCACCTGAAGAGAACCAGTCTAGAACTAAGGACGAAATTCCTAACAGTGAGGACAATTAACGGGTGGAACAGCTTGCCTTCAGAAGTTGTGGGTGCTTCATCCTTGGGGGTATTTAAGAAAAGACTGGACAGCCACTTGTCTGAAATGGTGTAGGGTCTCCTGCTTGAGTAGCGGGTTGGAATAGAAGACCTCCATGGTCCCTACCAGATTCTATTCTATTCTATTCTATTCTATTCTATTCTATTCTATTCTATTCTATTCTATTCTATTCTATTCTATTCTATTTTCTATTCTATTCCTCCTCTATATTCTATTCCTCCTCTATATTCTATTCTATTCTATTCTATTCTATTCTATTCTATTCTATTCTATTCTATTCTATTTTATTCTATTCCATTCCATTCCATTCCATTCCCTATTCTATTCTATTCTATTCTATTCTATTCTATTCTATTCTATTCTATTCTATTCTGTTCTGTTCTGTTCTGTTCTGTTCTGTTCTGTTCCGTTCCGTTCCATTCCATTCCATTCCATTCTATTTTCTATTCTATTCTATTCTATTCTATTCTATTCTATTCTATTCTATTCTATTCTATTCTATTCTATTCTATTCTATTCTATTCTATTCTATTCCATTCCATTCCATTCCATTCCATTCTATTTTCTATTCTATTCTATTCTATTCTATTCTATTCTATTCTATTCTATTCTATTCTATTCTATTCCATTCCATTCTATTTTCTATTCTATTCTATTTTCTATTCTATTCTATTCTATTCTATTCTATTCTATTCTATTCTATTCTATTCTATTCTATTCTATTCTATTCTATTCTATTCTATTCTACCCCATTCCATTCCTTTCGGTTCCATTCCATTCCATTCCTATCCTATGTCCTCTCCTTTCCTCTCCTCTCCTCTCCTACCTTACCCTACCTTACCTTACCCTACCCTACTCTATCCTACCCTACTCTACTGTAGTCCACAATCCTAACCATGGTTAATTGCATTCTGTGAATTCAACTGCTAGATTTTTAACAGAGTTGCGTGACTGTAGCCATAATGGTAACTTGTGCAGAAGACGTCTTGACTATGATGCCCTTTAGACTATCTTGTGGTGTCATCTTCTCTTCTCGCAAATGAACACCCCCCCCCCCAACTTCCTTGTTCATCAACCTCTTTCCCGCAGAATTTAGTTTTCACTGATATCTTGCCTCCGACTGTGGTGACTTATTCAGAGGCTCATTTGCCACAAATGTATCAGTGTTCAGCAGCAATTTACAGCTGAGTCTTTAAATGGATTACATTTGCCAGGTGTGTTATCAAAGTAACACATTTTCGTCTGTTACCAGGTCAGACGAGGGACCATTCCTTAGTTCTGTAGAGCAAACGAAGGACGACTTTACCGATTGCTTTCACTTGTTCATTACGAAAGATGGTACAGATAGTCTTTGACATTGAGCCCAAATTTCCCCTTGCTAAGAGGGACAGTTGTTAAGTGAGTTTTGCCCCCATTTTATGACTTTTATTGCCATAGTTGTTAAGTCACTGCGCTGGTTAAGTTAGTAACATAGTTGTTAAGTGAATCTGGCTTCCCCATTGACTTAGCTTGTCAGAAGGTCCCAAAAGGAATCACTGTCAGGGTTCCAAGTAATAGATCCATAGCAAGCAAAACTCCGAGGCAGGTAGATTCCTCAAAGAATAGCTTTATTGGATATATTATATTGGCACAGATCTGGTGAAAACCGACTCTGAAGGTTCCCGCAGTTTTCACCCAATTAAAAGTAAAGGTTTTTCCCCCTCCCCAAACAATCAGTCACATGGACCAATCAAGACGCTGTCTGGTTGCCTGGTGACCTTACTCCTCCTTCCATGGTCCAGGTATCAGAATGACCTTGGTTCCCAAGAGAAAGTATTTTGCTTTGGCTACAAAACCCCCAGCTATATCCTAATCCCCCCTCCCTATCCCTCCACTCCAGTGTGGCAACACTGAATCTCCAAGATGGCTTCGGTCAAGTCAGCTTCAGGGTTGACAATCACATGACCCCGGGACACTGCGACCGTCATAAAGAGGAGTCAGTTGCCAAGCATCTCAATTTTGATCACGTGACCATGGGGATGCTGCAATGGTCGTAAGTGTGAAAAACAGTCATAAAGCTACTTTTTTTTCAGTGCTGTTGTAACTTTGGTCACTCAATGATGGTTGTAAGTCGAGGATTATAGAGCCAAAAATAAACTGACACTAGATTTGGCTGTTGCCAGAACAAGAAACAAAATACTACCATTTTTCCACATGTGACTTGCTTGCAGTCCTTTAAATACTACCGGCAAGAGAAATACAGTAGACGCAATTAAGTTTGGACATTGGTTTTTATAAAAAGCCCTCATGTTGCCTTTTACTTGAATCCTTTCTTAATGGCCTCTTAGCTTTTCTATAATAACATTTAATCTGAAATTCCTTGATTCCTAAGTGGCTCCAGAGGAGAGAAAGAAAAAAAACCAAACCAAACCAAACCAAACAATCTTTCGACTTTCTTTTGTGCAGATGTCAATGACTATTTCAGCTTCAACCACAATAATACACGAGCACACAATAGATACAAACTCAAGGTAAACCGCTCCAAACTCGATTGCAGAAAATACAACTTCAGCAACAGAGTGGTCAACGCCCGGATTGCTCTACCTGACTCCGTTGTTACTTCATCAAACTACTCATAGCTTCAACCTTAAAGGGTCTACTGTGGACCTCACCCAGAGGTGGGTTCCTCCCAGTTCAGGCCGGTTCGCCTGAACCGGTAGCAAGCCACTGGTGATGTCACAATGACATCACAGAAACGGTTCTGACGGTGCCAGTCCGTGGGCGCCGCCATCTTTTTAAAAAAATTCTTTTGGAATTTTTTTGGGGGAATTTTTTTTGAATTTTTTCTGGGTTTTTTTCTTCTGTGCATGCGCAGAAGCCGAGTTTCCAGCACTGCGCATGTGTCGCCATCTTGTTTTTGCCTTTTTAAAAAAATTGGATTTTTTGGCACTGCGCATGAACGCGCGCGGGGCCACGAGGCGCGGCCACGAGGCACGGGAGGAAGTGAACCAGCAGGGAGGTAAGTTAGAACCCACCCCTGACCTCACCACATTCCTAAGAGGTCTGTAAAGTGGTGTGCATAAGCGCACCAGCGTGCCTCCCCCATTTATTCGTACCCATTTCCTGTGTTCATATTCATGTTTATACTTAACATGAGCCGAGGTGGCGCAGTGGTTAAAGTGCAGCACTGCAACCTACTTCAGCTGACTGCAATTCAGCTATTCAAATCTCACCAGGCTCAAGGTTGACTCAGCCTTCCATCCTTCCGAGGTGGGTAAAATGAGGACCCAGATTGTTGGGGGCAATATGCTGAACTCTGTAAACCGCTTAGAGAGGGCTGTAAAGCACTATGAAGCAGTATATAAGTCTAAGTGCTATTGCTATTGCTATTACACCTGTTATCCTGTACATATTTAACAAACAAACAAACTAAATAAATAAGATATAGATTTTTCAAAAATACATCAAACTATTACTCTAAAATTAGGCATTTTCTACATTCTTTCCATAGTCCCAGATATAATAGATGAAGGCTAGATAATTATTTTGTGAAGGAGGCACTTCAGGGCCTAGAACATGATAGTAGTCTTCCGATATTTGAGAGGCTGCCACAAAGAAGAGGGGAGTCAACCTATTCTCCAAAGCATCTGAAGGCAGAATAACAGAATGCGTAGCTCCCTCAGCTGTTCTTCAACCGATTTGATGAGTAGAATAACAGAATAACAGAGTTGGAAGGGACCTCAGAGGTCTTCTAGTCTAACCCCCTGCTCAAGCAGGAGACCCTATAGCAGTGATGGCGAACCTTTTTTTCCTCGGGTGCCGAAAGAGCACTCACGCGTGCTATTGCACACACTTGAGTGCCCACACCCATAATTCAATGCTGCCCCGCCCCCATGCATGTGCACATGATCCCCCCGCTCCCCCATTTCCTGACTTTGGGTGGGCCTGGTAGGTCCATTTTTCACTCTCCCCAGGCTCCAGAGGCTTCCCTAGAGCCTGGGGAGGGCAAAAACACCCTCTCCCACCCCCCCGGAGGCCTTCCATAGGCCGAAAACGCCCTCCCAGAGCCTCCATGTGAGCCGAAAATCAGCTGGCCGGCACGTACATGCATGCTGGAGCTGAGCTAGGGCAACGGCTCATGTGCCGACAGATATGGCTCCGCGTGCCACCTGTGGCACACGTGCCATAGGTTTGCCATCACTGCCCTATTGTATTCCAGTCAAGAATGAGAAGGACAAAGGGCAAGACAAGAAGCAATGGATGGAAACTCATCAAGGAGAGAAGCAACCTAGAACTAAGGAGAAACTTCCAGACAGTGGGAACAATTAACCAGTGGAACAGCTTGCCTTCAGATGTTGCTCCAACATTGGAGGTTTTTAAGAAGAGACTGGACAGCCACTTGTCTGAAATGGTACAGGGTCTCCTACTTGAGCAGGGGGTTGGACTAGAAGACCTCCGAGGTCCCTTCCAGCTCTACGATTCTATGAGATCCCAAAATCATTTTCATTCAGTTTCTTGCAAACTATTCAAAAGTGGTTTACAGGTAAAAAATATAATCTCATTTTATCAAAGCTGTCAATTTTGCCATTGGTACCAATTCCAGCAGCTTCCCCATCCATTCTTCCATTGTAGGTGTCTTTCCACTTTTGATCTTATAAAAGCCTCATTGCCATTATCATATATTCAAAATAAAGTACCAGTAGATGTTTCCATTTTTTAATCCATTAAGCCCGAAATTGGTTTTAAAGTCTTCAGCATCAAAATACATACTTCGTCCCGATATTTTCTAGCTTTGTTGTGTGTCCACAAAAATGGAAAAAAAGAGCACGCTCCGTTTGATTACGCTTCTGACAAGTATTTGAAATTCCCTTGTAGTCCTCGACTTATGACCATAATTGAGCTCAACATATCTGTTGCTAAGTGAGACATTTGTTAAGTGAGTTTTGCCCCATTTTATGACCTTTCTTGCCACACTCGTGAAGTGAATCACTGCAGTTGTTAAGTTAGGAACCTGGTTGTTAAGTGAATCTGGCTTCCCCATTGATCGCAAAAGTGATCACGTGACCCTGGGACAGTGCAACCGTCATAAATATGAGCCAGTTATGCCGCAACGGTCATGTGATAAGCAGTTATAATTTAATAAATGATATTATATTGTAATTGATTTATTTATTTAGCCTATGGCAAATACAGGGACTTATAGTAGTTCAAATGTTAATGTCCAGTCCACTCAGCCATTCAAGGACTGGGTGGTCTATGTTGGAAAAAATCAGACATTTGGCTCTTGATGGATATTTGGACACAATGTGGTGGCTATTTTGTCGAGCAGCACCACAATCACACTGAGGGGTAGAGACAAGACCCCACTTAAACAATAAGTCCTGGCAGACACCATGTTGGGTACGGATCTTGTTCAGAGTTGCCCAAAGCTGGCGAGGAAGGTCAAAACCTGGCACCTTTTTGTATTATATTGTAATAGTAATACTATACTCGGGGTGTTATTCACTTACCTTCCCTACCGGTTCGCAAATGTGAGCACGCCTCCTCCACACATGCGCACGTCCTTCCGTGATGCGCTTTGCTCACGTGCGTCCCTTCCGCACATGCGCCGGCCTCAAAAATGTGCCCAAATAGAACGAAATAGAGCCGGGGCAGGCGATTTCCACTACCGGTTCAAGTGAACTGGTCCGAACCAGCTGAATACCACCTCTGACTATACTATACTATACTATACTATACTATACTATACTATACTACACTACACTACACTACACTACACTACACTACACTACACTACACTACACTACACTACACTACACTACACTACACTACACTCAGGGGTGGGTTCTAACTTACCTGGCCACTGGTTTGCTTCCTCCCGCGCCGCGCCCGTGCACGCATGTGCAGTGCCGAAAATTCTCAAAAAATAATTTAAAAAAAAGCCAAAAACAAAATGGCGGCACATGCGCAGTGCCGGAAACTCGGCTTCTTTGCACACGCAGAAGAAAAAAAAATCAGAAAAAATTCTAAAAAATAAATATCCCCCCCAAAAAAATTCCCCCCAAAAGATGGCAGCGTCCACGGACCGGCACCGACAGAACCGGTTCCGTGACATCATCGTGACATCACCAGCGGTCTGCTACCGGTTCGGGCGAACAGGTCCGAACTGGGAGGAACCTACTTCTGACTATACTATATATTGTCTCACCAGCTCAAGGTTGACTTAGCCTTCCATCTTTCCAAAGTCAGTAAAATGAGGAGCCAGATTGTTGGGGGCAATATGCTGACTCTGTAAACAGCTTAGAGAGGACTGTAAAGCACTGTGAAGTGGTATATAAGTCTAAGTGCTATTGCTAAGTGCTATAATTCCCTTTTTTCAGTGCATTGTAACTTCAAAAGGTCACTAAATGAATGGTTGTAAGCCAACATGTAGATGTTTTAGAACTTAGCCAATGTATCAACGATTCATCATTTTATAAAAAATAGCTTTAAGTGGCTTTCAGATTTTTTTTAGCACTGTTCTCCCTCCCCCAATAATTCTTGTCCAACAATAGACAAAATCCAAAGTGCAGTTGCAATTTCTCTCTAGGTTTTAATCGCCTTAAAATAATGAAAGAAAGCACTTAAGGCATACTGATCAGCGATTATCCCGCACAAATCGACAGCAGACCTTAGAAATGAAATGCAGTGCAAATTCGTAATGGGATTTGAAAAAGTCAACCCAATGGATTTTGCGATTGGATTCACAGAACTATCCCAATTAAGTTTAAATTTGCAATTCTAGTTCAGAGTCCTCCCCTTTGAGTTGTATAATACTGCTGTGGCCTAGAGGTGGACCTCTCGCCCCACAATCAGGAGGTTGTGAGTTCGATCCTAGGTAGAGGCAGATGTAAGGTCTCCTGCTTGGGCAGGGGGTTGGACTAGATGACCTGCAAGGTCCCTTCCAACTCTGTTAATCTGTTATCTGTATTTCTGAGTCACATGCTATGAAACCTGCTTTTAAATACATTCGGGCAAGAAGGAAACAAAATGCCTTATGGTCTCTTTTGTCTTTGCTACAGAAAAAAGAGAAAAGGCGTAAGGTTAATGGCCACTTCAATTTATAAAACTTCAAAATGACACCCACACATGAACACTTTCTTCCAGTTCAGGTTTGGCCAAATGATCATGCTGATGGGCTGGTATTCATTCGCCACCGTACAAATAATGCCTCTTTTAGCAAGATCTCAAGAGAGAGTCAAGAAGCATTCTCTAATATGACCTGACAAATGTACGGTACTTAAATTATTCACAACTGCTTCAGCGAAGGACCAAGGATATTCAGGCACTAGGAGTTTAGCAGGGAAAGAGAATATGAAGAATTTGGGAACTAATGGATTGGAAACTCATTTCTAAAAGGAAAAAGAATACTAATAGTATGTTGAAATTGCCTGGCAAATCTCCCAAAGTTTTTCCTTTTCTGTTTTTCTTTTCTTACATACAGGATAACAGAGTTGGAAGGGACCTTGGAGGTCCTCTAGTCCAACCCCCTGTTCAAGCAGGAGACCCTATATCCGTGATGGCGAACCTATGGCACGGGTGCCACAAGTGGCACGCGGAGCCATATCGGTGGGCACGCGAGCTCAGGTCCGGCGTGCATGTGTGCACCAGCCGGCTGATTTTCGGGCCTTCTGGGCCCACTGGGAGTCGGGAAACAGGCTGTTTCCAGCCTCCAGAGGGGGTGGGGAAGGCCGTTTTTGCCCTCCCCAGGCTCCTAGGAAGGCTCTGGAGCCTGGAGAGAGTGAAAAATGGGCGTGCCATTGCATGCTGGGAGCAGGGGGATCATGCGTGCATGTGCGGGGGTGCATGGAATTATGAGTGTGGGCACCCACACATGTGATCCCCCACATTCCCCCCCCTTTTGGCACGCGAACCAAAAAAGGTTCGCCATCACTGCCCTATATCATTTCAGACAAAAGGCTGTCCAGTTTTTTCTTAAAACCCCCCCAGCGATGGAGCATCTACGGCCGTGATGGCCAACCTATGGCACGCGTGCCACAGGTGGCACGCGGAGCCATATTGGAGGGCACGCAAGGCGTTGCCCTATGTCAGCTCCAGCGCGCATGCGTGTGCTGGCCAGCTGATTTTCGGACCTGATTTTCTTCAGGGAAGTCTCCTGAAGCCTCTGGAGTGCGAAAAACAACCCAGGGGGCAAACCGGAAGACCGTTGGGCCGTTTTTCACACTCCGGAGGCTTCAGGTGAAAAACGGTCCAACCGGCCAACCCGTTTGGCCGTTTTTTGCCGTCCCCAGGCTTCAGAGTTTGGAGGCGTCAGTGAGGCCTGTGCGCATGTGCGGGGGGCAGTGCGGTGGGGTGTTGTGCATATGCATGGGGGGCAGCGCAGGGGATTGTGCACATGCACAGGGGGGCACAGGTGTGGGCACACGCCAGAGGTGGGTTCCTGCCAGAGCTGCCCGGTACGCCGCTCCAGTAGGGAGCGGCGGATTTCGCAACCGCTCCGGAGCCTTCTCTGCCGGTCCACCTGGCACGTCGCCATTTTTTCCCTGTGATTTTCGGGCGATTTTGCTTCTGCGCATGCGCAGAAGCAAAATCGCGCCAAAATCTCGTGAGCGGACGTGCCCCCTTGTGAGATTTTGGGGTGATTTTGCTTCCGCGCATGCGCAGAAGCAAAATCACGCGAGGGGACATGCGCGCGTAGCATGCGTGCGCGCCCCCGAAGCGTGGAGATGCGCGCGCATGGCTCCAGCAGCAAGGTAAGTGAGCAACCGCCCCTGGCACACGCGTGCATGCTAGCGTGCACACACACACCCTTTTGGCACACGAGCCAAAAAAGGTTCGCCATCACTAATCTACGGCTTCTGGAAGCAAGCTGTTCCCACTGGTTAATTGTTCTCATCCATTGTTTCTTGTCCTGCCTTCTGGTGCTTTGGAAAATAGTATTTTTTTTAATGGTAGAAAGTTAGCATCCACCCCTCTCCTAGAAGAATGAAATATTCTAGGAAATATAAAAAAGGCAGAATATTATATTTCCCTGGGTGAGAAAAGGAGAAACATGTTTTTAAACACAAAGCAGCTCCCTGCCCCTCACCTCCAGCTCCAGGGTGATGGGATTAAGACATGGCCCTTAGGACATGATAGCTTAGCCCTCTACCCATCTAACAGCAGGACTCGCTGCAGTAGTGGGTTCTAAACCCCGTTGCTACTGGTTTGCTCGCGAGCGCTTGCACCGCTTCTGCGCATGCACAGAAACGTCCCAGGCATGTGGGCGTAGCCTCCCGCCACCACTACTACTGGTTCGCAGAACCGGGCTGAACCGGGAGCAACCCACCGCTGGCTCACTGCCTTGCGAAATCACCTGGGGACATTACATCAGCCCACAGTTCAACCAGACTTATCTCAGACAAATTGGATTTGCACATGACCCCTACAGCAGCCAATAGGCTACCAGCTGGGTGACTTTGGGCCAATCTTCCTCTCTCAGTTCAACGCACTTCACTGGGTGGTTGTTGTGGGGAAAATAAGAGGAGGAAGGAGTATTAGGTACATTCGCTGCCTTGAGTTATTTATAATGAAAAGAAGGACTGGGGGTGACATGATAGCAGCCTTCCGATATCTGAGGGGCTGCCGCAAAGAAGAGGGAGTCAAACTATTCTCCAAAGCACCTGAGGGCAGGACAAGAAGCAATGGATGGAAACTCATCAAGGAGAGAAGCAACCTGGAACTAAGGAGAAATTTCCTGACAGTTAGAACAATTAATCAGTGGAACAGCCTGCCTCCAGAAGTTGTGAATGCTCCAACACTGGAAGTTTTTAAGAAGATTTTATTTATTTATTTGTTTGTTTGTTTGTTTGTTTTTGTTTGTTTGTTTGTTTTTGTCAAGTACGTGTTGGTAATATACATAGATATAACATTGTTTATATATATAAGATGGGTACTGATAAGAGGGAACATTAGGACAGGGACGGTAGGCACACTGGTGCACTTATGCACGCACGCCCCTTACTGACCTCTTAGGAATCGGGTGAGGTCAACAGTGGACAGTCTAAGGGTAAAGTTTTGGGGGTTTGGTGACGAAACCACAGAGTCAGGTAGTGAGTTCCAGGCATTAACCACTCTGTTGTTAAAGTCGTATTTTCTACAGTCAAGTTTGGAGCGGTTCACTTTGAGTTTGTATCTGTTGTGTGCTCGTGTATTGTTGTGGTTGAAGCTGAAGTAGTCATTGACAGGAAGGACGTTGTAGCAGATAATTTTATGAGCTACGCTTAGGTCGTGCTGAAGGCGACGTAATTCTAAGCTTTCTAAGCCCAGGATGTCAAGTCTGGTTGCGTAAGGTATTCTGTTGCGAGTAGAGGAATGGAGGGCTCTTCTTGTAAAGTATCTCTGGACACTTTCTAATGTATTTATGTCCGATATGCAGTGTGGGTTCCAGACAGATGAGCTGTATTCAAGGATTGGTCTGGCGAATGTGTTGTATGCTCTGGTTAGTAGTGTGATATTACCGGAGAAGAAGCTACGTAAGATTAGGTTAACAGTTCTTGAAGCCTTTTTGGCGATGTTGTTGCAGTGGGCTTTGGCACTTAGGTCATTTGAGATGAGTACTCCAAGGTCTTTGACAAATTGGACAACCATTTGTCTGAAGTGGTGTAGGGTTTCCTGCCTAAGCAGGAGGCTGGACTAGAAGACCTCCAAGGTCCCTTCCAATTCTGTTATTCTGTTACCTCCAACTCTGTTATTCTGTATTCTTTATAGAAATAATAAAGGCAGGATAAATAAATATAAAAATCTCAAGACACACCCCTTTATATCCAAGAAAGCTTCATTATCTCAGAGGCTAATGTTTTCTTTCCAGTAAAATCCCTTTTTTGCCAGCTGTGTTCTTAGCTTCTATCTATTAATCATAACGATAGCAATTGGGAAAGTGTTTCTTTTAAGTAGATGTCAGAATCGGAAATCCAGCAAGCTATGTGGACAGGCTAGTACAGTACTTAAATATGGCTTTATTCTTTCCAGAATAAAGAGGAAAAGAAAGCAATAATTTTGTGACAAATACGATTGAACTTCCCCAGCGCAAAGACCGGGGATTAATTGTAAAAGTTTCATTCAAACTTGCTGACACCTCAGGAGAAAAATAGAATTTTCTCACAAACACAAGTGCTGCTTTTGGCCGTGAATGGTGATATCAAGGTTTATACCAGCATGAAATTGATTAAATGCTTAGCTATCGAAAGCATGCATCATTAATACTCAGAGACAGAGATATATATCTTGAAAGATATATTAAAAAACCAAGCATTTCATACTGTTCCTGCAACGATAATGGATGCATTTCTGTGTAGAGTATGACAGAACCCTTAAAGAGAGGTGACCAAGTTAGCTTAATTGTACAGGTAGTCCTCGACTTACGACCACAATTGAGCCCAGCATTTCTGTTGCTAAGCGAGACATTTGTTAAAGTGAGTTTTGCCCCATTTTACGACCTGTCTTGCCACAATTGTTAAGTGAATCATTGCAGTTGTTAAGCTAGTAACACGGTTGTTAAGTGAATCTGGTTTCCCCATTGACTTTGCTTGTCAAGAGGTCGCAAAAGGAGATCACGTAAACATTCCAGTTGAATACCACAGATAACACCAGGCTATCTCCGGGACTGCATTCTGCCTCATTCTTCCCTTCGACCGGTCAGGTCCCACAGAGTGGGTCTCCTCCAGGTCCCGTCAGCCAAACAATGCCGACTGGTGGGGCCTAGGGGGAGGGCCTTCTCGGTAGGGGCCCCTGCTCTCTGGAACCAACTGCCCCCAGAGATCCGAATTATCCCCACCCTGCTGGCCTTCCGAAAAGCCATTAAGACATGGCTCTTCCTGCAGGCGGGGTGAGTTTGTGACTACTTTATATCTGATGTCTCCCCCATGTATGTATGTTGTTTATATGTTTTTAAACTGTTTTTTAAAAATTGCTTTTTTAATGATTTGTTTGGAGTTTTCATAAAATGTTGTACGCCGCCCTGAGTCCTGAGGGAGTAGGGCAGCATAGAAAAACTGCCAAATAAATAAATAAATAAACAAACAAACAGAATAACAGAATTGGAAGGGACCTTGGAGGTCTTCTAGTCCAACCCTCTGCTCATGCAGGAAACCCTGTAACAAAAAACAAAAAAATGACAATAAAATTCTCTTCTCTCTCTCTCTCTCTCTCTCTCTCTCTCTCTCTCTCTCTCTCTCTCTCTCTCTCTCTCTCTCTCTCTCTCTCTCTCTCTCTCTCTCTCCTTCCCTCCCTCCCTCTCTTCTTATATCTTATCTAAAAAATGGTTGTCCAATCTCTTCTTAAATACCTCCAGTGATGGAGCACCCACAACTTCTGGTGGAAAGTTGTTCCACTGATTAATTCCTCCTTAGTTCTAGGTTGCTTCTCTCCTTTATTAGTTTCCATCTGTTGCTTCTTGTTCTACCCTCAGGTGCTTTGGAGAATAGTTTAAAGTTTACCCCCCCTTCTTTGTGGCAGCCCCTGAGATATGGGAACACTGTTATCTTATCACCCTTAGTCCTTCTTCTCATTAAATTAGTTATACCCAGTTCCTCCAACCATTCTTCATATGCTTTAGCCTCCAGTCCCCTAATCATCTTTATTGCTCTTCTCTGCACTCTTTTTAGACTCTTAACATCTTTGTTATATCGTGGCGACCAAAACTGGATGCAACATTCCAAGTGTGGCCATCAATCAGGTCCAGCCTCATTTCTCCTCAGCAATCTCCAAATAGATTCTCACTCCAGGGCAACCTTGGAGTCAAAATATACCTTTTTTTTTTTACTTTTTCCATATAAAGAAAAGTTAGCAATGGCTTCCATGGAGAAGAAGTAATAAACATTATTTCAACTGCAGTGTTAGGAACCATGTGTCTGTGGGGAGCCAGGGGAAACATAATGCTTTGCCTCTTTGAAAACTCCATATGGATGCATTGGTAACATCTAAAATTTATGAACCTTTTCACTGAGAAGACAAGAAGACATGAGGGGGAAAAAATGTTCTGCAAAGTTAACAAACTGAGAAAGCTACAACTCGGAAAACAAACAAAATGTAAATGAAATAGTTTAAGATGACACTTCCTCTACAGATGTTGTTCTAATGAATAAGAAGAACAACTAAATCTTGTCATTTGGCTCCCTAATATGTGGGATAACCTTTTGTCTCATGAACTGGGTGCTGTTTAGCTTCAGAGGAAGAATAACAGAGTTGGAGAAGGGACCTTGGAGGTCTTCTAGTCCAACCCCCTGCTCAAGCGGGAGATCCTTTACCGGCACATGCGCGTGACGGAAACCCGGAAGTTCGGGTGCCGGCAAGCACATGCACACAGGAATGCTGCTTTTTCAGATTTCAGTGCTCCCGCACGCCCTGGAACGCGGAAGAAGAGCCAGCGAGGCCGCGCATCCCGCACGGGATGGCTCTGCGTGCCGCTTCCAGCACGTATTCTATAGGTTCGCCACCACGGCCCTATACCATTTCTGACAGATGGCAGTCCAGAATACAATCTTGATTGGTCACCGGGACCGGAGGTTATGTCTTCCGAACTTTCGGACTTGTGGTGGAGCCCAGGAGCCGGTTCCTAAATTTTTTACTACCACTCTGTGGGCGTGGCTTAACTTTTGTGGCCATTGCTTGGTTTTGTGGGCGTGGTTTGACAGTTGTGTGACTGGGTGGGAGTGGCTTGATGGTCATGTGACTGGGCGGGCATAGCCTCATAGTCATGTGACTGGGCGGGTGTGGCTAAGTGGTCACGATCCTAGTTGCCCCTACGAGGATTCCTGCATCCGGAGCTTTTACAATCTCCCAAAGGATTAAAAGAAACCAGGTTCCATACAGCTCTGAACCCTTAAGGCAAACCAAATACAAGTGGTCCTCGCTTAATGGCCGGTTGCTTAGCAAATGTTCAAATTTATGACTGACCTCCTCAGAGCTACTTGATCTGTTTTTTGAGTTTTGACAGCCTTATGCATGCACACATGTACACACACTCGTGCACACATACACATTTATGACCAGTTACAACATCCGTGATGTCACCAGCCGGTCGCTACCGGTGCTATAGAGTGGACCGCACCGGTAGGAAGCCACCACTGGTGGAGCCCAACTTCAGGGGACTTCTCTCTAGCAGGTGAGAGATACAGTACTTCCAATGTAATCTACCAGCCAGCCATCAACACCTCCCCCCAAACAACATCTAAAAAGCCACACACAACAGCATACACCACAGCACACAAACACTGTTAGAGAGAAATTCTCTAAAGATTGGCTTCAGCATGAGTCCGAAACAGTGCTGGGATTCAAATGTTTTTACTACCGGTTCTGTGGGCGTGGCTTAGTGGGCTTGGCTTGGTGGGCGTGGCTTGGTGGGCATGGCAGGGGAAGGATACTGCAAAATCCCCATTTCCTCCCCACTCCAGGGGAAGGATACTCCAAAATCCCCATTCCCTCCCCATTCCAGGGGAAGGATACTGCAAAATCCCCATTCCCTCCCCATTCCAGGGGAAGGATACTGCAAAATCCCCATTCCCTCCCCACTCCAGGGGAAGGATACTGCAAAATCCCCATTCCCTCCCCACTCCGGGGGAAGGATACTGCAAAATCCCCATTTCCTCCCCACTCCAGGGGAAGGATACTGCAAAATGCCCATTCCCACCCCACTCCAGGGGAAGGATACTGCAAAATCCCCATTTCCTCCCCACTCCAGGGGAAGGATACTGTAAAATCCCCATTTCCTCCCCACTCCAGGGGAAGGATACTGCAAAATCCCCATTTCCTCCCCACTCCAGGGGAAGGATACTGTAAAATCCCCATTTCCTCCCCACTCCAGGGGAAGGATACTGTAAAATCTCCATTCCCACCCTATTCCAGGGGAAGGATACTGAAAAACATACATTCCCTCCCCACTCCAGGGGAAGGATACTGTAAAATCCCCATTTCCTCCCCACTCCAGGGGAAGGATACTGCAAAATACCCATTTCCTCCCGATCAGCTGGGACTCGGGAGGCAGAGAATAGATGGGGGCGGGGCCAGTCAGAGGTAGTATTTACCGGTTCTCCGAACTACTTAAAATTTCTGCTACCTGTTCTCCAGAACTGGTCAGAACCTGCTGAAACCCACCTCTGGAAGCTCGGAAGACAAAGCCTCTGGTTCTGGTGACCGACCCTGATTGGATCCTGAAACATTATCCAGGGGACACGTATATCGGCCTTCATTCATGGGGGGGAAAAAACACCCATCTCTCTGAAGACCAAGCATCACGCGTCCTAATTGCTCAATGTTCTCTTCCCTGGGAGTGAAGACAGAAGATGGTAATGTCAAGCATTGTCCTTGTACTGAGAGGTCTCCAGCTGTTTTAATGAGGGATTATTATGCTGACTCAATAACCATGATAAGTGGTTCATCATTCTGCTCATGGAATTATCTTTGTCTCCTGCTATGTGACTGTACTGAAAAATTATACATTCTGCGTGAGTTTTGGATGATAGCAGTCTTCCAATATCTCAGGGGCTGCCACAAAGAACAGGGGGTCAAGCTATTCTCCAAAAGCCCCTGAAGGCAGAACAAGAAGCAGCGGATGGAAACTAATCCATCAAAGACATTGAAACCCTAGAGAAAGTGCAGAAGAGAGCAACCAAGATGATAAAGGGTCTGGAAAATAAAACATACAAAGAGCGGTTGCAGGAACTGAGCTTGGCCAGTCTGGCGAAGAGAAGGACCAGGGGTGACATGATAGCAGTGTTCCAATACCTGAGGGGATGCCACAGAGAGGAGGGGGTCAGGCTGTTCTCTATGGCCCCAGAAAGCCAAACAAGGAATAATGGATGGAAGCTGACCAAATCATGAGACCTCAATCAAGCCTCCAATAAATAACACCATGGCATGGACAGAAAATGCCAAAGCATTTTTTTTGGTAACAGTCTCCAATTTGAGATAGTTGTCAGGGTTCCGAGGGATGCCCTAATTAAATCATGAGCCTCGAGCCAAGCTTCAAAAGAAACCCAGTTATTTATTAGGAGGTCCATGTCAGGCAGATTCCCAAGTGAAGCCAACTCTGACCCCACATAATTTACGCCCCAATCATGACCCTGTTTCCCCCCTCCCCCCAGGGTGTGTCATCAATCACATTCGCCAACGGAGCAATTTCCCGGGTTGTAGAGATCACTCCCCTCCAGGCCGCTGTGGGTAACCCTGGGAGATGGCCTTAAGAGAGATAAGGCTGGAATGTGCTTCTGTTTTTGTTTTGTTTTGTTTTGTTTGGCTGCCATGCTGCTTTGTCACTTTCCCATCCCCCTTGCCTGTGGCAACTCAAGAGCAGGCTAGGGATGCTTTGTGAGTTGACAATAGTCAAAAGTAGCCTTTATTCTTACTGGAAACGATGTGTTTGGCTGCTGAACGGCTGACAATTTTGAAATATTTCCATGCTTGGCTACGTTCACTAACGCACCTGGAAGAAGTTTCCAGTAAATCAAAGGAGCTTCCAACGGGGTTTTCTATTCATCCATCATAAATAAAATCTGCCTGAATTGATGAGACTGATAATTGCCATTTGGTTTTAGCGGGTGGATTTAATCAACGTCCCATTATATTCCTGGAAACTCTTTGGAAATGCAATTAGAGGCAGATGGCCCCTTCTCTGCCAAAACTACCTTCCCATTTCAGAGTTGCCAAAGGTTTTTCAAACAACCTCAAAAACATCCATTTCTAGAGAAATGCTGTCCGTTAGTTTTTCCCAGCAGTACAGATAGTCCAGGGTGGGTCCACCTGTAGATACCTTCAGCCTAAACACAGTTTAGAATACAGAATACAAAATCATACAGAGTTGGAAAGGAACCTTGGAGGTATTCTAGTCTAACCCCTTGCTCAAGCTGGGGACCCTATACCAGGGGCGTCAAACTTGATTTCATTGAGGGACGCATCAAGGTTGTGTTTGACCTCGGGGGGCTGGAGGCGGCGTGGCCAGGGTGTCAGGGTTCCAAATAGCACCCAAAACTAAATCAGAGTCTGAGGCAAAACATTCCTCAAATCCAAAGATGGCTTCGGCCTGACACAGGGTGGGTGTGGCCAGCTCGATGTTACTTGTGTCAGGGGCGCCTGTGGTGGCTCAAGCGCTTTGCCAGCGAAAACAGGCTGTTTTTGGCTGTGACGGCCTCCTCCATTTGGCTGTGATGGAGCTCCGTTTTCATTGGCAGAGGCACCGTGGGCCAGTCCTTCGCTGTTTCCAGGTTGACACTGTGGGCCAGATCTAAGCACCTTGTGGGCTGGATCCGGCCTTCGGGCCTTGAGTTTGACACCCCTGCCCTATACCTTTCTGAACAAATGGCTGTCCAATCTCTTCTTAAAAATCTCAAGTGGTGGAGCATTCACAACTTCTGGACGGAAGCTGTTCCACTGATCAATTGTTCTCCCTGTCAGGAAATTTCTCCTTAGTTCTAGGTTGCTTCTTTCCTTGATTAGTTTCCACCCATTGCTTCTTGTCCTGCCTTCAGTGCTTTGGAGAATAGCTTCACTCCCTCTTCTTTGTGGCAGCCTCTCAAATATTGGAAGAAATGACAACCCTAGTCCTTCTTTTCATTAAACTAGACATATCCAATTCCTACAACCTAATCCTGCTTTGGGCATGAAAGCCAGCTGGGGGACTTTGGGCCAATCACCAGGAGACTGGGTGGCACAGTGGTTAAAATGCAGCACTGCAGTTCAGCAGTTCAGCTGTTCAAATCTCACCGGCTCAAGGTTGACTCAGCCTTCCATCCTTCCGAGGTGGGTAAAATGAGGACCCAGATTGTTGGGGGCAATATGCTGAACTCTGTAAACCACTTAGAGAGGGCTGCAAAGCACTATGAAGCGGTATATAAGTCTAAGTGCTATTGCTATTGCTATTACTGTCAGTTCTAGTCCCGCCTTAGGCATGAAAGCTGACTGGGTAGCTTTGGGCCAATCACCAGGAGACTGTGAGTTCTAGTCCTGCCTTATGCATGAAAGCTGGTGGTAACTTTGAGGCAGTAGCTCTCTTTCTCATCCCTACCTACTTCACAGCAGGGGTGGGTTGCTCCTGGTTTGGACCGGTTCTTAGAACCAGTAGCGCTGATGGTGGGAGGCTCCGCCCACCCACTCAGGATGCTCTGCTCACCCGCCTGGGATGCTCCGCCCACCCGCCCGGGATGCTTCTGCGCATTTGCAGAAGCGTCGCGTGCGCGCTCATGAACCGGTGGTAAAAATATTTACAACCCACCACTGCCTCACAGGGTTGTTGTTGTGGAGAAAAAGAGGAGGAGGAAGGAGTATTATGTATGTTTGCCACCTTGTGTTACTTATAAAAAGGAATAAAGGCAGGATAAAAATCCAATAAATAGATAAAATAGCCTTAGCCAGTTGTACGAAGTGGCCCATAACGTCATTTAGTAATATTGCACATTTATGGGTTAGAACAGCATGTAATATGAACATGGTATATTAACTCAGGCTCTATCTGAACCCAGCCACCATAAAGTTTAATTAAACATTGGTCATCCCCCCTCCATAAATGCTTTTAATTAACACTAATTATGATAGGTCTTCAGCAGGGGTGGGTTCCTCCTGGTTCAGACTGGTTCGCCCGAACCGGTAGCGACCCACTGGTGATGTCACGATGACATCACCAAACCGGATCGGTAAGTGCCGGTCCATGGGCACCACCATCTTTTAAAAAAAAAATTTCAAAAAAAATATTTATTTTTTTCCTTCTGAGCATGCACAGAAGCCAAGTTCTGGCACTGTGCATGCAGTTGCCATTTTTAAAGGCTTTTTCCCCCCCGGATTTTTTGTTACTGCGCTTGCATGCACGTGTGAAGCATGCATGCACCCGCGCGGGAGGGAGCGAATCGGCAGCGAGGTAAGTTGGAACCCACCCCTGGTCTTCAGACATGGTGGATCTTATCATTCTGGGTGCTTGAACTCATGAATTTATGGTTCAGATTTTCTGTTAAGTATTCTTTGCATTAGAATTTCATTTTAAACAATTTGCAATGGACTTCCCCTTGTCTGAAGCAAGGCAATAAATGGGAATTTTACACCCTGCAAAGAAATAGCTTTTGTTCACTGGATTACTGCACCACTGAATCTACTATTTTAAC
Organism: Diadophis punctatus similis; assembly: GCA_023053685.1. Classification (NCBI taxonomy): domain Eukaryota; kingdom Metazoa; phylum Chordata; class Lepidosauria; order Squamata; family Dipsadidae; genus Diadophis; species Diadophis punctatus. Next base: position 2,760,210 of record JALIGW010000054.1, on the reverse strand, counting down.
AGAATAACCAAGTTGGAAGGGACCTTGGAGGTCTTCTAGTCCAACCCCTGCTCAGACAGGAAACCCTATATCATTGATAGCAATAGCACTTAGACTTATATACCACTTCACAGTGCTTTACAGCCCTCTCTAAGCGATTTACAGAATTCAGCATATTGCCCCCAACAATTTGGGTCCTCATTTTACCGACCTCGGAAGGATGGAAGACTGAGTCAACCTTGAGCCTGGTGAGATTCGATCTGCCAAATTGTAGGCAGCCGGTAGTCAGCAGAACTGATTGCAGACAAGCGGTTGTCCAAGCTCTTCTTAAAAACCTCCAGTATTGAATTTTATATACACTTAAAAAATAAAAATAAACCTGAAACCAAGCCTTCCAGCTGTGAAGATAGACCAGTTTAAATAATCGAAAATAGTGTCACTCCAATTTGGCAACTTAATAAAATGGGTGGACCTTAACTCCCAGCATTTTCCAGCCTGCCATGCTGGCTGAGGAATTCTGGGAGTTGAAGTCCACCCATCTTAAAATTGCCAAGCTTGACAAACACTGTTCTTAAATCTTCTCAAATAGGAAGAAAATGTCCACCCATATTGCACGGATGATGTTAACAAGTTGAGTCATAAAACATCTGCAAGAAAACAACCAAGCTCAGAGCGCACCAAGGACCCTACAGTCCTCCTCCTCCTCGCTCCGCAAACCCCTCTCTCTTCAATAACAACAACAACAACAATAACAACAACAACAGAGTTGGAAGGGACCTTGGAGGTCTTCTAGTCCACCCCCCTGCTTAGGCAGGAAACCCTACATCACTTCAGACAAATGGTTGTCCAACATCTTCTTAAAAACTTCCAGTGTTGGAGCATTCACAACTTCTGGAGGCAAGCTGTTCCACTGGTTAATTGTTCTAACTGTCAGGAAATTTCTCCTTAGTTCTAAGTTGCTTCTCTCCTTGTTTAGTTTCCACCCATTGCTTCTTGTTCTACCCTCAGGTGCTTTGGAGAATAGTTTGACTCCCTCTTGTTTGTGGCAACCCCTGAGATATTGGAACACGTTGTGAGCCGCCCAGAGTCCCCAGGGAGTTGGGCAGCATAGAAATCCATTAAATTAAATTAATTAAATTAAACACTGCTATCATGTCTCCCCTAGTCCTTCTTTTCATTAAACTAGACATACCCAGTTCCTGCAACCCTTCTTAATATGTTTTAGCCTTCATATGTTTCTAGCACTGATGATGCTAGCTAGTTGGGTAATAAAACGTCTGCAACAAAACCACCAAGCTCAGGGAGCACCAAGGAGCCCTCATTTCAACCCTGAGCTACGGATATTCTCCTTTATTGATATATCTCACTTTCGTGCTACCTAGCAAAGAAAAGACACAAGGTTAGCGATCAGTCGGAGAACAGATGGAAAAAGAAGATCTAACTTTAGTTTTGTTTTTTTTTTTGAGGTGAGATTTCAGGTGGCCCTTATCTGTACTAAAGTTCAAACTTCATTCTCTTCTTTACAGACCATTAAATGCCTCAATTACTTCCTTTCTGAGTTAGGATGCTCTGGAGCTCTGTCTTTTCCACGCCAGGCAGGGCGACTGCAGAGTGTCGCTTAAAAAAAAGAAAGGGCCACATTAAAAACAAGCTGTGTCTTGTGGCTATCTTTTTGACCTTTTTTGAAAAACACTCAGTGGACTGCCAAGATTTCCCCTGAGATTGCAAGGCAGGGAAAAGCAATAAAAGGCAAATAATCCGTGCAAGGAAAAACACATGTCTTGCAAAGAGCTAGCTGAACTCCAGGCTCAGTTCTGACTCACTTTCCTAACAAAACTGGGGGGTGGGAGTGGGGACAAGGGATTTAAAAAAAAACAGATTCATTAACATTTGCACCCAAGAAGTTTTGCAACTTTCGTGGTTTGACAGCTTTTGTGCAAAGGAGACAATGAGGTCTTTTCGGATCTTTAGAAGATGTGGATGAAACAATAGAATTAGATGTATAATTAGATTGCAAGCAACCCTCATTTAAGTTGACTGTCAGCTTTAGAATTTTCTTTGAATTGTCTGAAAGAATAGTTCTATTTCCTATCTAGACATACCTAGGGAAGGGGAAAATTATACGTCCCCCCCCAACTATATAACTTTAACTCTTTCATTGATACCATTAGATTTTGGTTTTATTTATTGATTTATTATTTTTCGCACTTGTATGCCACCCACTCCACAGGAACTCTGGGCGGCTCACAACAATAAGAAATCTACATGCAAACAATAAACATCAAGAAAAACATTAAAAACAATAATTATTAAAAAGCATAAAAAAACATTAAAAACAACAATTTTAAAAAACCCATGCAATTCCTTCATTCACGGGACCAAGACTTTTCAATGTTATATTGAATTCATTGGCCCCAGGCCTGTTGACATAGCCAGGTTTTTAACGCTTTTCTGAAGGCTGGCAGGGTGGGAATAATGCGGATCTTGGGGGGGGGGGTAGTGTATTCCAGAGAGCCGGTGCTGCCACAGAGAAGACCCTCGCCCGTGGGCCCGCCAGCCGACATTGTTTGACTGATGGGACCATTAGCAGACCAACTCTGTGGGCTCTGATCGGTCTTAGGGAGGTATGATGAAGTAGGCAGTCGCGGAGGTATACTGGTCCTAAGCCATGTAAGGCTTTAAAGGTGATCACCAACACCTTGAATTGCGTTCGGAGACCTACGGGCAGCCAGTGCAGCTCACAAAGGATGGGTGTCACATGGGTATTGGCACTTTCCCTGTTCAAACAATTTTATCAAAAGATGGATTAAAAAATCTTGAACTGTTGGATTTTTAGTGATGGTGAACCTATGGCACGGTGCCACAAGTGGCACGCGGAGCCATATCGGTGGGCACACGAGCTCAGGTCCGGCGTGCATGTGTGCACCAGTCGGCTGATTTTCGGGCCTTCTGGGCCCACTGGGAGTCGGGAAACAGGCTGTTTCCAGCCTCCAGAGGGGGTGGGGAAGGCCGTTTTCGCCCTCCCCAGGCTCCTAGAAAGGCTCTGGAGCCTGGGGAGAGCTAAAAATAGGCGTGCCATTGCATGTTGGGAGCAGGGGGGGTCATGTGTGCATGTGCGGGGGTGCATGGAATTATGAGTGTGGGCACGCACACACGTGATTCCCCACATTCCCCCCCCTTTTGGCACGCGAACCAAAAAAGGTTCGCCATCACTGGTATAGGGTCTCCTGCTTGAGCAGAGGGTTGGACTGGAAGACCTCCAAGGTCCCTTCCAACTCTGTTATTCTGTGACCTATTATCCAAAGCATCTGAGGGCAGGACAAGACGTAATGGGTGGAAGATCCTTAAAGAGAGATCCAAGGTAGAACTAAGGAGAAATATCCTCACAGTGAGAACAATTAATCGGTGGAACAGCTAGCCTCCAGAAGTTGTGGGTGCTCCATCATTTATCTGAATTTATATAGGGTGTATATATAATTTATATATAATTTATATAGAGTTGGACTCAGGGGCGGGTTCCTAATTTTTTACTACCACTCTGTGGGCGTGGCTTATTTTGTGGGTGTGGCTAGCCAGCCATGTGACCAGGTGGGCGTGGGCCTTGGGAGCTTGGCAGCAGCTGTAGAAGTGGGGGGGCATTGCCCACCCACAACACAGCCTCCCGCAGCGGGAGCAGCAAGACCGTGGCAGCGGTTCTTCTAAGAGGCTCCGTCCGGCCTGAATGCTTCTCCCCATTCGATGATCCTAGGCTCTTGCCGCCCGTTCCCCCTCCCCTCAGCAGCTCGAGAAGCCTCGAACATGCGAAAATGCCTGGGATCATCACCGCACGTTCGTGGCTTCTCGGACTGCTGAAGGGAGGGGAACTGAGATAGGTCCTGCTGCCCGTTCTTTCAGCATCTCACGCGTTCCCTCAGCCATCCTCCCCTGCTTGGACTCACTGTGGGGTAGGAAGGCAGTGCATGTGCAGTGCCGGAAGCTCGGCTTCTGGGCATGTGCAGAAGACAATTTTTTTTAAAATTTAAAATTTCTTTTTAAAAAATGGCGGCGCCCAGGCACCAGCAACCGACCGCACCAGTACTGTGACATCACCAGCAGGCCGCTACCGGTGCTATAGAGTGGACCGCACCGGTAGGAACCCACCACTGGTTGGACTAGAACACCTCCAAGATCCTCTCCAACCCTATTATTCTATTTTCTATATTCTACTGGTGCTGACGGACAGTCAGGGAGCACTTCCTCTCTTATGAAAGGAGAAAAGAGGCAAAAAAAAAAGGAACAATCTTTTCTTTTCTGGTTAAGATTTTATCGAGACCCCCCAGAGCAATTTCAAGGACTGCAGTAATCTCATCATATTTTAAGGCAAGTGGCAGAATCGGTCCATTTCTAAATGGAAATGCATGTTTCAATAAGTTTGGTTCTTTGGGGACTGGCGTTTCTTTGACTGAAAAATAGAAACGTCACTAATAAAATACAACTTTCCAAGAACTCTACTGTTCTGAGAGACCTTGGGATTCAGTTATTCTGTCTTTCAGCTTTTCTTGCCCAACAGACATTTATTCCTTCTTTGCAAAAAAAAAAAAAAAAAAAAGAACTCGTTCCATCTGATGTGATCTCTCCCTTGGACGACTCCTCTATCTTCCTGGCTTCTAATGTACCTTCCAGGAACTGGGTAAATTAATGACTCTGAATTGCCCCAAAAGAGATTTATAGGCTTTGGCTGGGGACAGCTTTCAGGTCAGTGAAGAGGAGGGGGAGGAGCTATTTTCCATGGTGGATCCGAGAGCACAGAGGACAGAGAAAAGACAACAGCAATGGAGATCTGCCAGATTACTTGGGAGAAGGCCCCGTTTGTCTTGATGGGCTGCAGGCTGCACCGGAAAGCTATTTATCATGGCAGGCAGAGGGAGGCGTTGCTGGGAATAACGTGTTTGGTTTGTGGCTGTGTGTGTTTGTTCCGTGTGCTTCCTGCCTTGGAGACTCTGAACTTCAGTTGCCAAGTGAGCTCTTGCAGATGTACTTTCAATTTTGCCTGTTGGAATGGAGTTTGTTTAGTGGACTTACTTGGGGAAGCAGCTTTCTTTTTTTTGTGTAATTTTTTAAAATTGTTTTTCTTCATTAAACATCTGAATATTTTGATACAGATCTACACCCGTTTTTACAACATTGTTATATCTCAATTATGCACATTAAATCATAAATTTACAGTCTCTTCTGTCTTTGTTTTCTTCTCACGTTGTCACACAGTCTTTCCTCTTTTTTTTAGTCCAGTTGTACCATCTAGTCCATGTTTTGTAGTATTCTGAGTTGCATTGTCCTTTGAGTTGAATAGTCAGCATGTCCATTTCAGCACATCTATATATTTTGTCCATTAGTATATTTTCTGGTGGGATTTGATTGTCTTTCCAATATTGTGCATATGTTATTCTTGCCGCAGTTGTAATATGTAGTATTAAATATTGTATGTTTTTTGGATGTTGTTTTTCCATTATCCCCAGCAGGAAAAATTCTGGGGTGAATTCCATTGTTCTCTCTGTAATTTCTTGTAACCAAGCATGCACCTTTTTCCAATAGACCTTTGCTTCGGGACACAACCACCACGCATGAAAGAAGGTACCTACGTCTTTTTTACATTTCCAGCAAGCCGAATTCATTTTTAGGTATATTTTGGCCAATCTTGATGGAGCTAAATGCCATCTATAAAACATTTTATAATAATTCTCTTTGTATGCTGTTGACTTAGTTATTTTGCAGTTTATATTCCATGTTCTCTCCCAGTCAGCCAAGTGTATGTTGTGACCTATGTTTTTTCCCATGCTATCATGGGTTCTTTGAAAATTTCCTCCATTTTATCAAATCCCAGCAGATATTTATATAGTTTTGATATTATTTTTTCGTCCGGGCCAATCAAAATTTTATCCAGTTTTTGCACTTCCATGTCTATACCCATACCCATACCCTCAGTATCTTTTTTGTGTCGAGTTTTTAATTGTAAGTAAGTCAACCAATCAATATTTATATTTTGGGAAGCAGCTTCCTAAGTAACCGGGTTACTTAGCCAGTGCAGCAGTACTAATATAGTATGTTTCAAGTATTACAAAGTCCATTCTGTGCGGCCTGACAGTGAGAACAGTTAATCAGTGGAACAACTTGCCTCCAGAAGTTGTGAATGCTCCAACAATGTAAGTTTGTAAGAAGAGATTGGACAACCGTTTGTCTGAAATGGTATAGGGTTTCCTGCCTAAGCAGGGGGTTGGATTCCAAGCTCCCTTCCAACTCTATTAATCTGTTCTATTCTGTTTTGTTCTGGCCCTCAGTCCAGATTGTCAAATCCTTGATCTCCGAAGCACTAGAGAACTCAACTACTCTTGATTACCTGCATGAAAAATAGCCAGATATTACAGTATAGCCCCGTGATGGTGAACCTATGGCATACGTGCCACAGGTGGCATGCAGAACCCTCTCTGCAGGCACAGCAGCCCAGCTCCACCACGCATGTGTGCGCGCCTCCCACCGGCTAGCTGGTCTCCAGGTCTCTGCCACACATGCACGGGGGCTGTTAAGGGGGGCATTCCCCCGTAGAGGCGACATTGGATCTTTTACTTGGAATTCAAATACTTAGAAAATAAAACCGAGATTCAAATCTAATTAGCAAAATATTTATTTCAGTACAAAAGTAATAAAAGAATTCCTTAATAAGCTGCATCTTTTCAGCTAATGAAGTCACGTCTGCTTTCGGCAGAAATGGAGAAAGAGAAGGAAGGAGTTGACTCCTGGAATGCATGCATGCGTAGTAAAATATATCACATGTCTGCTTGACCATAAATACAAGAAACAGTAGATCTGCCCATCAAGATTGGCCAAAATATACCCAAAAATGAATTCGGCTTGCTGGAAATGTAAAAAAGACGTAGGTACCTTCTTTCATGCGTGGTGGTTGTGTCCCGAAGCAAAGGGCTACTGGAAAAAAGTGCATGCCTGGTTACAAGAAATTACTGAGAGAACAATGGAATTTACCCCAGAATTTTTCCTTCTGGGGATAATGGAAAAACAACATCCAAAAAATATACAATATTTAATACTACATATTACAACTGCGGCAAGAATAACATATGCACAATATTGGAAAGACAATCAAATCCCACCAGAAAATATACTAATGGACAAAATATATAGATGTGCCGAAATGGACATGCTGACTATTCAACTCAAAGGACAATGCGACTCAGAATACTACAAAACATGGACTAGATGGTACAACTGGACTAAAAAAAAGAGGAAAGACTGTGTGACAACGTGAGAAGAAAACAAAGACAGAAGAGATTGTAAATTTATGATTTAATGTGCATAATTGAGATATAACAAATGTTGTAAAAACGGGTGTAGATCTGTATCAAAATATTCAGATGTTTAATGAAGAAAAATAATAAAAAAAAATAATAATAAAAAAAGAAACAGTAGATCTGCACAACTGGCAATATTCACATCGTGACAGGGGCGGGGCCTTCCCCCAATCTCCGCAGCTTCTCCTCCCAGCACACTCTACCTTTCTCCTCCATTTCTGCCGCCCGTGCCTTCCCCGATCTCTGCAAGTTCCACCCTCTGAAGGTGCCTCTCCGTGGCAGAAATGCAGGAGAAAGGTAGGGCACACTGCGGGGAGAAACTGAGGAGATTGGGGAAGGCACGGGCGGCAGAAATGTAGGAGGGCCAACCTGGAAGCCAAAACGGGGGCCGTGTGTGTGTGTGCATGTGCGGGAGATACATACGTGGGGAACGCGCGCACATGCATGGGGCAGGGTGCATGCGTGGGGGTCGCTCACATTGCATTTTGGGGGTTGGGGCGTGCGCGCACTTTGGGCACTCGGCACCAAAAACGTTAACCATCACTGGTATAGCAATAGCAATAGCAATAGCAATAGCACTTAGACTTATATACCGCTTTATAGTGTTTTACAGCCCTCTCTAAGCAGTTTACAGAGTTCAGCATATTGCCCCCAACAATCTGGGTCCTCATTTTACCGACCTCAGAAGGATGGAAGGCTGAGTCAACCTTGAGCCGGTGAGATTTGAACAGCTGAACTGCTGAACTGCAGTGCTGCACTTTAACCACTGCACCACCCCGGCTCTATATAGCCTATTGTCTTTGTAGTCCTGCCCCATTACTGCATAGGTTTGTCCTAATGGCTGTTCTTGACCACATATGTCACAAGATGTATTACAGGTCGTAACTTACAACTGCAATCGAGTCCAAAATTTCTCTTGCTAAGCAAGACAGTTGTGATAAGTGAGTTTTGCCCCATTTTATAACCTTTCTTGCCACCGTTGTTAAGTGAATCAATGCAGTTGTTAAGTTAGTAGCACGGTTGTTAAGTGAATCTGGCTTCCCCTTGGACTTTGCTTGTCAGAAGGTCGCAAAAGGGGAGCACGTGAGTGTGGGATGCTGTGACCGTCATAGATATGAGACAGTTGCCAGGCGTCTAATTTTGATCACGTGACCATGGGGATGCTGCAACGGTCGTAAGTGTGAAAAACGGTCATTTTCAGTGCCATTGTAACCTCGAATGGTCACTAAACAAGCAGTCACTAAACAATTGCAGTGAACCCGGGGTCACGTGATCCCCTTTTGTGACCTCCTCACAAGCAAAGTTAAAAGGGAAGCCAGATTCACTTAACGACCATGTTACCGGCTTAACAACTGCAGTGATTCATTTAACAACTATAGCAAGAAAGGTCGTAAAATGGGACAAAGCTCACTAAACTACTGTCTTGCTTTGGAACAGAAATTTCGGGCTCAATTGTGGCCATAAGTTGAGGACTACCTGTAAGAAGCCAGACATTTCTAGCTGGTATACGACAAGAGACGAAGAAAACATCCTACGAAGATCAGAGCTTCGCGCTTCCTGAGTAGACATCAAAAGGTCAAAGTAATTTAGACAGAAATTGTCTTCTGAGAGAAGAATGTTCCGGAAATTGCTCAGAGCTGCCCACTTGGTGACACCTACATACGATTAAGAAGATCATCTATCTGAGATGCTTCCGTTTTGGAAAGCCTCCTTTGCAACAGAGCAATCGTGCCCCGATTAATCGGGATCTGGGCCCCAGTTTTGCAGATTTATTATAGTTTATTATATTTATTTTTATTTGTCAATCATATATGATAACAAGCAAAGTATAAACAAAGTATAAACACGATTGTATATATACAGTATATAATAGTACAAGCATGATTATGAGTACAAGAAGTATGAATATATGGGTACATTAGGACAGCAACAGTAGGCACAATTGTGCGCTTATGCACGCCCCTTACCGACCTCTTAGGAATGGGGTGAGGTCGATGGTAGATAATCTAAGGTTAAAGTTTTTGGGGTTTGGGGAAGAAATAATTGAGTCAGGTAATGTATTCCAGGCATTGACCACTCTGTTGTTGAAGTCAAATTTTTTGCAATCAAGTTTGGAGCGGTTTACATTAAGTTTGTATCTATTGTGATCTCGTGTATTGTTGCGGCTGAAGCTGAAGTAGTCATTAACAGATAGGACGTTGTGGCGGATAATTTTGTGAGCTACACTTAGGTCAGATCGAAGGCGGCGTAGTTCTAAATTTTCAAATCCCAAAATTTCAAGTCTGGATTCGTAAGGTATTCTGTTGTGAACAGAGGAATGTAATACTCTTCTTGTGAAGTATCTCTGGACATTCTCAATTGTGTTAATTTATTTTATTTATTTATTTTGTGAGATTTATATACCACCTCACAGTGCAAGCACTCTCTAAGCGGTTTACACCAGTAAGCAATGTATATTATTTATATTGCCCCCAACAATCTGGGTCCTCATTTTACCGACCTCAGAAGGATGGAAGGCTGAGTCAACCTTGAGCCAGTGAGATTTGAACCGCTGACCTACGAATCAGTCAGCTAAAGTGACCTGAAGTACTGCCTCTAACCGCTGCGCCACCTCGGCTCTTAATGTCTTAATGTCTGATATGTAGTGTGGGTTCCGGACAGATGAGCTGTATTCAAGAATTGAGCCAGGGTTGAAGCTCCCATTGCTGTCATGAATTTTTCACGGTGTATGAATACAGGTAAATCCTCGACTTACGACCACAATGGAACCCAACATTTCCACTGCAAAGCAAGAGGTTGCTAAATGAGGTTTTGCTCCATTTTGCAACCTTCCTTGCCGCAGTTGCAAGTTGTTTAAGTTGGTAGCCCGCTTGTGAAATGCAACTTGCTGGTCGGAAGGTCGCAAAAGGGGATCACATGAACCTGAGACGCTGCAACGGTCATAAATATGAGTCAGTTCTAAGCGTCTGAATTTTGATCTCGTGACCATGGGGATGCTGCAATGGTCGTAAGTGTGAAAAACGGTCATAAACCCATTTTTTTCAGTGCTTTTGTAACTTCAAACAGTCACTAAAGGAACCGTTGTAAGTCAAGAACCACCTGAGGAAGATGTCTATGGAGATTGTCAGTCATCCAGGTCATGGTTTGTCCCGAAGGTGTTTTTTCAAGAGGCAACTGGACTTTCTGGTTTTTCTCTGAAGACGTTTCGCTTCTCATCCAAGAAGCTTCTTCAGCTCTTCAGAGCTTCTTCTTTGCCAGCTCAAAAGCTGAAGAATCAATGCTTTCCAATTGTGGTGTTGGAGAAGACTCTTGAAAATCTTTTGGATTGCAAGGAGATCCAATCACTCGATCCTAAAAGGAAATCAACCCTGACTATCCTTTGGAACAGGGTTGTCAAACTCAATTTCATTGAGGACCACATCAGGGCTGTGGTTGATCTCGGGGGGCCGGGTGGGTGTGGCTGACTGGGTGGGTGTGGCCAAATGGGTGGGTGTGGCCAGCTTGACACCACTCCCCAAACTGCTGGTATGTTTCCTCTTCGCACTGGGTAGACCGGACCAGGGGCGGGTTCCTAATTTTTTTACTACCACTCTGTGGGTGTGGCTTATTTTGTGGGTGTGGCTTGCCGGCCATGTGACCGGATGGGTGTGGCTTCTCGGACTGCTGAAGGGAGGGGAACTGAGATAAGTCCTGCTGCCCATTCCCCCTCCCCTCCGCAGCTCGAGAAGCCTCGAACGTGCAAAAATGCCGAGGATCATCACTGCGCGTTTGTGGCTTCTCGGACTGCTGAAGGGAGGGGAATGGAGAGAGCTCCTGCCGCCCGTTCTTTCAGCATCTCACACGCTCCCTCAGCCATCCTCCCCTGCTTGGACTCACTGTGGGGTAGGAAGCTCGGCTTCTGGGCATGCGCAGAAGAAATTTAAAAAAAAAAATTAAATTTTTTTTTTTAAAAAATGGCGGCGCCCAGGCACTGGCAACCGATCGCACCGGTACTGTGACATCACCAGCAGGCCACTACCGGTGCTATAGAGTGGACCGCACCTGTAGGAACCCACCACTGGACCGGACCGAAGCTACGCTGGCCCCATGTTTCCTCTTTGCATTGGGTAGACCGGGCCGAAGTGACGTGGGCCGGTCCCTTACATTTTCCAGGATGGCCGCATCGGCCAGATCCCACCACATCGTTTGACACCCTTGCTTTGGAAGGACAGATGCTGATGCTCAAATACTTTGGCCACCAAATGAGGAGAGGGAATTCCTTGGAGAAGACCCTGAGGTTGGGGAAGATGGGAGGCAAAAGGAGAAGGGGACAGCAGAAGAGGAGATGGTTGGACAGTGTCATCAACACAACGAACATGAATTTGAGCAAGCTGGACTGCATTTTGTTGTTGGATAGTGCCCAATGTTCAAGTCTGTCAAAAGTCCTTCTCAATCCTGAGTCTATCTTCCAAAGTGTTAGCAGAAAGAACTACCACCAAGAAGGATTCCCAGTTGGCTGACCAACAACACTCTGCAGTGAGTCCTCAAGGGAACTACATCAACATGCAACTTCAACAACTTCATCAATGATCTAGATGAGTGGATAGAAGGGAGGCTCCTCAAATTTGCAAACACCAAGCTGGGGGAATTGCTAACACGTTGTAAGACAGACTCAAAATCCAGAGGATTCGGTCCCTTGCAAACTGTTAGTAAAATGTTCTAGTGTGTGTGTGTGTGTATGTGTGTGTGTGTGTGTGTGTGTGTGTGTATGTATGTATGTATGTATGTATGTATGTATGTATGTATGTATATATGTGTGTAACATTTTTTTGCTGATAAATGAAAATAAAGGGAGACTATTATAGATCTATTTCGAGCTATTTTGCTCTCGTCAGATAGCCATACCCCTAGTGGGATTTGAACCTGGGCAGGTCTGCTTGTAAGGCAGAACTGTTAACCTCTAGGCCAGGTTCTCTTCCCTATCAGCTATATATATCCCAATTCCTGCAATTGTTCTTCTTCTTATGTTTTAGCCTCCTGCCCAGCTCGCTCACTATATTCCTTCTATAAATATATAAGATTTATAAAGCTTAATCCTGCTGTTCTTCATCATTCAAAGAGAAGAGAATCTCCACAGACATTTATCATTAAAAGTGATCCCAATAGCAATAGCACTTAGACTTATATACCGCTTCACAGTGCTTTTCAGCCCTCTCTAAGGGGTTTACAGAGTCAGCATATTGCCCCCAACAATCTGGGTCCTCATTTTACCCACCTCGGAAGGATGGAAGGCTGAGTCAACCTTGAGCCTGGTGAGATTCGATCTGCCAAACTGCTGGCAGCTGGCGATCAGCAGAAGTAGCCTGCAGTACTGCACTCTAACCACTGTGCCACCACTAAATTTGTAAAGATGGGACAAACTCTGGATCTTTTGCGCAGCTCCTGAGTGCAGTTTTCAGTATGGTTCGGAGTGACTTATATAGATGTGTGGTTTTTATGCTTAAATTCTAGGTTTGGTGGCGGCGGCGGCGGTTAACTCAGTTTTGAAACTTTAATTGAAAAGTGAGCGATTCATCATAAGACCGCGAGCAAAATCCATAAGTAACATAAATCATAACTAGTAATTCCAAAGTGGCTGGGCCATCTATTTCTCGGAAGGCATTTACAACAGAGAACTGGCAGATTTATGTTCAGTGCTTTGCCAATAATTCCTAGTGTAGCATTTTCAATTTTCTACAGCCACTACTTGCTGAGTTGGTGTTTTTGCTAAGCAATCCATCCTAAATCCATCCCTACTCTCTTCTCTGGTTCGGATTTTTGTAGAAACACCTACCGTATTTTTTGGAGTATAAGACGCACCGGAATATAAGACGCACCTCTTAGTTTTGGGGGAGGAAAATAGGGGAAAATACCAGGAATTCATCTGGCTAGTGGCCTTAGTCTGTTTAGCTTCAGCACCTTATTTTATCCCCTGGTTAGGGCTGGAAAAAACTTTTTCAGAGGGAGTAGGAATGAAAACAAGCCTGCAAAGACTTAGGGCAGGAAAAACTGCTTCGGAGGGAGTAGGAATAAAAATAAATGCAGCGAGCCAGGAAGATCGTTAGCACTGCATTAGGGCTGAAAAGCACCGCTTTTTCAGAGGAATTAGGAATGAAAACAAGCCTGCAAAGACTTAGGGCTGAAAAAAACCTACTTCAGAGCGAGTAGGAATAAAAAAATGCTGCAAGCCGGTAAGATCGTTAGCACCTCGTTAGGGCTGAAAAAACATTTTTCAGAGGGAGTAGGAATGAAAACAAGCCTGCAAAGACCTAGGGCTGGAAAAAACTACTTCGGACTGAGTAGGAAGCTGAGAAGATTGTTAGCACCTCATTAGGGCTGGGGAAAAAAAGCTTCGAAATAAGCTACATTCGGAGTATAAGACGCACCCAAATTTTCAGCCTCTTTTAGGGAGGAAAAAGGTGCGTCTTAAACTCCGAAAAATACGGTAGCTGGCCTACTGAAGAAACTGGAAATGGAGATGATTATGTGCCATCAAGCCATTTTCTACTCCTCACAACCACAAAGTTAGATGACCTCCATGATGAATATCATGTAATGAGTAAGACCACACTTGGAATACTGCATCCCAGCTCTGGTCACCCCAATATAAAAAAAGATGTTGAGACTCTGGAAAGAGTGCAGAGAAGAGCAACAAGAATGATCCGGCTAAAACATGTGAAGAACGGTTGCAGGAATTGGATATGTCTAGTTTAATGAGAATTTACACAAAACCTGGGACATGCCCACTGAAGTAAAGACAAGGGTAGAGAAAGCTCGAACAGCATTCTTCAAAATGAAAAAGATCTTCTGCAGTCACGACATAAGCCTAAGACTGAAAATCAGGCTTGTCAGATGCTACATCTTTTCTATCCTGCTCCACGGAGTGGAGAGTTGGTCTCGGACAGAAATCCACTTGAAAGATAGATAGAAGATAGAAAGACAGAAAGACAGAATTCTTTATTGGCCAAGTGTGATTGGACACACAAGGAATTTGTCTTTGGTGCATATGCTCTCAGTGTACATAAAATAAAAGATACATTTGTCAAGAATGGTTGTCATAGGGTTCAAGTAAGCAATCAGGAAACAATTAATATTAATATAAATCATAAGGATACAAGCAACAAGTTATACAGTCATAAGTGGGAGGAGTTATTTGTTTAGCAGAGTGATGGCGTTCGGGAAAAAACTGTTCTTGTGTCTAGTTGTCTTGGTGTGCAGTGCTCTATAGTGATGTTTTGAGGGTAGGAGTTGAAGCAATTTATGTCCAGGATGCGAGGGGTCAGTAAATATTTTCACGGCCCTCTTTTTGACTCGTGCAGTATACAGGTCCTCAATGGAAGGCAGGTTGGTCGCAATTGTTTTTTCTGCAGTTCTGATTATCCTCTGAACTCTGTGTCTGTCTTGTTGGGTTGCCGAACCGAACCAGACAGTTATAGAGGTGCAGATGACAGACTCAATGATTCCTCTGTAGAACTGGATCAGTAGCTCCTTGGGAAGAGACTAGAAGACTTGAAGAGACTAGAAGCATTTGAAATGTGGATTTACAGGCGGCTGTTACGTATATGTTGGGTTGACAGAATCAGAAATGAGGAGGTTGATAAGCTGCCTGGGAAAGCCAAGGGAAATCATCAAAACCATATAAAAAGTGAAAGTTAGAATATTTCAGACATGTGATGCGACACCCGGAAAAATGTGCCATCCTTCACTTCAATCCTCCAGGGAAAGATTGAAGGCAAACGAGGTCCAGGCAGAAGAAGAACATCGTGGCTTCAAAATCTAAGGGTGGTTATCGTACATAGCAACGAAGTCTCCATCAAACCTAAAAGAGAAAGTTCTGTTTTCAAATTTGTCTGTTGATTAGATTTTTATCCCATCTTTATTGCTTTATAAGTAATTCAAGGCAACAAACATACCTAATATTCTCCCTCCTCCTATTTCCCCGACAAAAACAACCCTGTGAGGAAGGCTGGACTGAGAGAGAGGGACTGGCCCAAAGTCACCCAACCAGCTTCCATGCCTAAAATGGGACTAGAACTCACAGTCTCCTGATGATTGGCCCAAAGTCACCCAGTTGGCTTCCATGCCTAAGAAAATCTAGAACTCCCAATCTCCTGGTGATTGACCTAAAGTCATCCAACCAGCTTTCATGCCTAAAATGGGACTAGAACTCACAGTCTCCTGATGATTGGCCCAAAGTCACCCAGTTGGCTTCCATGCCTAAGAAAATCTAGAACTCCCAATCTCCTGGTGATTGACCTAAAGTCATCCAACCAGCTTTCATGCCTAAAATGGGACTAGAACTCACAGTCTCCTGATGATTGGCCCAAAGTCACCCAGTTGGCTTCCATGCCTAAGAAAATCTAGAACTCCCAATCTCCTGGTGATTGACCTAAAGTCATCCAACCAGCTTTCATGCCTAAAATGGGACTAGAACTCACAGTCTCCTGATGATTGGCCCAAAGTCACCCAGTTGGCTTCCATGCCTAAGAAAATCTAGAACTCCCAATCTCCTGGTGATTGACCTAAAGTCATCCAACCAGCTTTCATGCCTAAAATGGGACTAGAACTCACAGGCTCCTGATGATTGGTCCAAAGTCACCCAGTTGGCTTCCATGCCTAAGAAAATCTAGAACTCCCAATCTCCTGGTGATTGACCTAAAGTCATCCAACCAGCTTTCATGCCTAAAATGGGACTAGAACTCACAGTCTCCTGATGATTGGCCCAAAGTCACCCAGTTGGCTTCCATGCCTAAGAAAATCTAGAACTCCCAATCTCCTGGTGATTGACCTAAAGTCATCCAACCAGCTTTCATGCCTAAAATGGGACTAGAACTCACAGGCTCCTGATGATTGGCCCAAAGTCACCCAGTTGGCTTCCATGCCTAAGAAAATCTAGAACTCCCAATCTCCTGGTGATTGACCTAAAGTCACCCAACCAGCTTTCATGCCTAAAATGGGACTAGAACTCACAGTCTCCTGATGATTGGTCCAAAGTCACCCAGTTGGCTTCCATGCCTAAGAAAATCTAGAACTCCCAATCTCCTGGTGATTGACCTAAAGTCACCCAACCAGCTTCCATGCCTAAAATGGGACTAGAACTCACAGTCTCATGATGATTGGCCCAAAGTCACCCAGTTGGCTTCCATGCCTAAGAAAATCTAGAACTCCCAATCTCCTGGTGATTGACCTAAAGTCATCCAACCAGCTTTCATGCCTAAAATGGGACTAGAACTCACAGTCTCCTGATGATTGGCCCAAAGTCACCCAGTTGGCTTCCATGCCTAAGAAAATCTAGAACTCCCAATCTCCTGGTGATTGACCTAAAGTCATCCAACCAGCTTTCATGCCTAAAATGGGACTAGAACTCACAGTCTCCTGATGATTGGCCCAAAGTCACCCAGTTGGCTTCCATGCCTAAGAAAATCTAGAACTCCCAATCTCCTGGTGATTGACCTAAAGTCATCCAACCAGCTTTCATGCCTAAAATGGGACTAGAACTCACAGGCTCCTGATGATTGGTCCAAAGTCACCCAGTTGGCTTCCATGCCTAAGAAAATCTAGAACTCCCAATCTCCTGGTGATTGACCTAAAGTCACCCAACCAGCTTTCATGCCTAAAATGGGACTAGAACTCACAGTCTCCTGATGATTAGTCCAAAGTCACCCAGTTGGCTTCCATGCCTAAGAAAATCTAGAACTCACAATCTCCTGGTGATTGACCTAAAGTCACCCAACCAGCTTTCATGCCTAAAATGGGACTAGAACTCACAGTCTCCTGATGATTGGCCCAAAGTCACCCAGTTGGCTTCCATGCCTAAGAAAATCTAGAACTCCCAATCTCCTGGTGATTGACCTAAAGTCATCCAACCAGCTTTCATGCCTAAAATGGGACTAGAACTCACAGGCTCCTGATGATTGGTCCAAAGTCACCCAGTTGGCTTCCATGCCTAAGAAAATCTAGAACTCCCAATCTCCTGGTGATTGACCTAAAGTCACCCAACCAGCTTTCATGCCTAAAAATGGGACTAGAACTCACAGTCTCCTGATGATTGGTCCAAAGTCACCCAGTTGGCTTCCATGCCTAAGAAAATCTAGAACTCACAATCTCCTGGTGATTGACCTAAAGTCACCCAACCAGCTTTCATGCCTAAAATGGGACTAGAACTCACAGTCTCCTGATGATTGGCCCAAAGTCACCCAGTTGGCTTCCATGCCTAAGAAAATCTAGAACTCACAATCTCCTGGTGATTGACCTAAAGTCATCCAACCAGCTTTCATGCCTAAAATGGGACTAGAACTCACAGGCTCCTGATGATTGGTCCAAAGTCACCCAGTTGGCTTCCATGCCTAAGAAAATCTAGAACTCCCAATCTCCTGGTGATTGACCTAAAGTCACCCAACCAGCTTTCATGCCTAAAATGGGACTAGAACTCACAGTCTCCTGATGATTGGTCCAAAGTCACCCAGTTGGCTTCCATGCCTAAGAAAATCTAGAACTCACAATCTCCTGGTGATTGACCTAAAGTCACCCAACCAGCTTTCATGCCTAAAATGGGACTAGAACTCACAGTCTCCTGATGATTGGCCCAAAGTCACCCAGTTGGCTTCCATGCCTAAGAAAATCTAGAACTCACAATCTCCTGGTGATTGACCTAAAGTCATCCAACCAGCTTTCATGCCTAAAATGGGACTAGAACTCACAGGCTCCTGATGATTGGTCCAAAGTCACCCAGTTGGCTTCCATGCCTAAGAAAATCTAGAACTCCCAATCTCCTGGTGATTGACCTAAAGTCACCCAACCAGCTTTCATGCCTAAAATGGGACTAGAACTCACAGTCTCCTGATGATTGGCCCAAAGTCACCCAGTTGGCTTCCATGCCTAAGAAAATCTAGAACTCACAATCTCCTGGTGATTGACCTAAAGTCATCCAACCAGCTTTCATGCCTAAAATGGGACTAGAACTCACAGGCTCCTGATGATTGGTCCAAAGTCACCCAGTTGGCTTCCATGCCTAAGAAAATCTAGAACTCCCAATCTCCTGGTGATTGACCTAAAGTCACCCAACCAGCTTTCATGCCTAAAATGGGACTAGAACTCACAGTCTCCTGATGATTGGTCCAAAGTCACCCAGTTGGCTTCCATGCCTAAGAAAATCTAGAACTCACAATCTCCTGGTGATTGACCTAAAGTCACCCCACCAGCTTTCATGCCTAAAATGGGACTAGAACTCACAGTCTCCTGATGATTGGCCCAAAGTCACCCAGTTGGCTTCCATGCCTAAGAAAATCTAGAACTCCCAATCTCCTGGTGATTGGCCTAAAGTCACCCAACCAGCTTTCATGCCTAAAGATGGACTAGAACTCCTGAGGATTGGCCCAGTCACCAGCTGGCTTTCATGCCTAAAATGGGACTAGAACTCATGGTCACCTGGTTTCTTGCCTGGTGCCTTAACCTCCTGAGCATTGTTTTGAGAATTCTCTGAATTAAAGTATATGTTGGATCCCAATAACCCTTAGCCTTCTTCCATGTCCACCATTTTTTCCCCAAACAAACAAGACTAGGTCCCTTGTAGGGTTGCAATCAAAGACTCCCCACTCCCAACCCACCACCCACCCACCAGGCAGCTAAGCTTACTTTAAGAAGCCGCCTCTGCTTCATTAGATTAGAATCTAATGGATTCTATACATGAGCAACTGATTGAGAAGGCAGTCTTGATTTACCAAGCTGAAAGAAATTCGCAATCCCGGAGGCGAAGCTGCGTTCGTCTTTTGCAGCCAAAGACGCTTTGGAGACAAACAAATCTGTCATCACAAAAGTTTTCCTGACTCACAGCCTACTTCAACAGGTACACCGAGTCCGGGCTTCTGAAAGGAGGAGGACAAATAAAAACACGATTTATTTGTTCCTTTTCAAGTGCTTTCAAGCCCCTTTGGGCTTACGTCGCTTAAGGGGCGAGCAACAATGCCCTTGAATGAGTCTTCTCACTTTAAGACGAAATCAATAAAGCTTTAACCTCTTCAACAATATCTCCCATTTAAAGCTAAGTCAATAAAGCCGGTTTTTTTTAAATAAAGGTACTTACATTAATGTTGAGATAACTCAGGGTCGGCAGGAGGAAAAAGAGGAAGAAAGCAACACAGAGCTATAAAATGCACTAGAGGTAAAGCCCCATAACAAAGAAAGAGATAAGTGTCTATAACGGGCAGGAAAAGTGCCTTCCTTTTTCACCTTCACTTCACACTCCCTTCTGGCACTGATGATATTACCTATTTAGGTAATGAAATGTCTGCAAGAAGACAACCAAGCTCAGAGACAGCCAAGGACCCCACAGTCATCATCATCGTCCTCCTCGTCCTCCTCCTCCTCCCCTAATTCACACTCCCTTCTGGCACTGATGATGTTACCTGGTTGGGTAATGAAATGTCTGCAAAAAACAACAACAACCAAGCTCAGAGAGTACAAAGGACCCCACACTTTTAATCTTCCTCCTCCTCCTCTTCTTCTTCTTCTTCCTTGTCCTCGTCCTCGTCCTCGTCCTCGTCCTCGTCCTCGTCCTCGTCGTCCTCCTCCTCCTCCTCCTCCTCCTCCTCCTCCTCCTCTAATCCACACTCCCTTCTGGCACAGATGACGTTACCTGGTTGGGTAATGAAATGTCTGCAAGAAGACAACCGAGCTCAGAGAGCAGGGGTGGGTTCCTCAGTTCGGACCAGATCGCCCGAACCATTAGCGACCCGCTGGTGATGTAATTTTGGCGTCACGGATCTGGTTCTGTCTGTGCCGGTCCGTGGTGACCGCCATCTTTTTTTCTGAATTTTTGGCGATTTTCCTGTGTTTGGATGGCTTCACAGCATTCAGTGCTTTGAAAAAAGCCCTCCTGCCTGCCCCCGGGTTAATACTGACCTTTATTCCTTCGCCCAAAGCACAGCTGATGAGCTCCTGAGCTGTGTTTCGGGCTGAATCCACCTTCTGAGCATGTGCAGAAGTGAAATCGCGTGAGGGGATGCGACGCGATGCGATACGAACCGGTGGCGAAGGTAAGTGAAACCCACCCCTGTCAGAGAGTACAAAAGGATCCCACACTCCTCCTCCTCCTCCTCCTCCTCTTCGTCCTCCTCCAACTCCTCCTTCCCTGCCCCCTTCTGGCACTGATGATGTTACCTAGTTGGATAATGAAATATCTGCAAAAAAAAAAAAAAAAACCAACCAAGCTCAGAGAGCACCAAGGACTTCAAAGTTCAACTTTGACTTACAATTTTTTTTCTTGGTACCTCTTTAAACTTCTGTCGTCTGACTCCTTAAGCATTGCTCCCAAAACTGGGCACAGCATTTGAAGCCGTTATAAGCAGCCGGGTCCCAAGAGAAACTCTCCATCCAAATTCCCCCCCCCCTTTTTTTGCAGCCATGTCTCACAAAAATGCTTTCCCCACCCCCAACGAGGGCTTTCTCAACCTCCTTTAGCCCACTTGTGCATTTCATTCGGCTCCGAAGAGAAGCTGATCAGATCAGATTAACAGAGTTGGAAGGGACCTTGCAGGTCATCTAGTCCAACCCCCTGCCCAAGCAGGAGACCCTTACATCTGCCTCTACCTAGGATCAAACTCATAACCTCCTGATTGTGAGGCAAGAGCTCTACCTCTAGGCCACAGCAGCTGGGCTCTTTCCCATTTTCCCCTGCTCAATTTCACCCGGTGCTTTCAAAGCCACTTCTCCAACCTATCAAAATCCTGTAGATCTTTCCGGTGGGTTAAGCATGCCACCCAATTTTCTGCCATCTGTCTCTTTGCAAAGCATCCTCTTTTCCGCTTCTGTCGAGACTTTCATAAAACTGAAGAAGTGGCACCCCACTTGATGTCTCTCTCCAATGCGATGAAGGACCATTGACAAAGCACTCTTGGCATAAATTGTGAGCTGGAGAAGCATCCACTTAATTGGATGAATCCATTTAAGGGTGTTGTGGGTTGTTGTTGTTGTTTTGGCTTGACTCCTAGTTCTTTTGGGAAGGTGCTTCAAGTGCTCCAATTAAAAATCAGATGTGGCACTGAATAACAGTATGACAAAGTAACAGATGTAAAAGGGACCTTGGAGGTCTTCTAGTCTAACCCCCTGCTCAAGCGGGAGACCCTATACCACTGATGGCGAACCTATGGCACGCGTTCCACAGGTGGCACGCAGAGCCATATCTGCTGGCACGCGAGCTGTTGCCCTAGCTCAGCTCCAGCATGCATGTGCACGCCGGCCAGCTGATTTTCGGCTCACACGGAGGCTCTGGGAGGGTGTTTTCGGCTTCTGGAGGGCCTCCGGGGGGCGGGGAGGCTGTTTTCGCCCTCCCCAGGCTCCAGGAAAGCCTCTGGAGCCTGGGGAGGGCGAAAAATGGGCCTACCAGGCCCACCAGCAGTTGGGAAATGGGCCATTTCCAGCCTCCAGAGGGCCTCCGGGGGGGGCAGGGAAGCCCATTTTCGCCCTCCCCATGGATTGAATTATGGGTGTGGGCACTCGCACATGCGCGATAGCGCGCAGAGACGTGCTTTTGGCACCCGAGGAAAAAAAGGTTCACCATCACTGCCCTATACCATTTAAATAGATAGCTTAAATAACTTAAATAGAATTCCTTATTGGCCAAGTGTGATTGGACACACAAGGAATTTGTCTTTGGTGCATATGCTCTCAGTGTACATAAAAGAAAAGATACATTTGTCAAGAATCATGAGGTACAACACTTAATGATTGTCATAGGGTACAAATAAGCAATCAGGAAACAATCCATATTAATACAAATTGTAAGGATACAAGCAACAAGTTACAGTCATACAGTCAGAAGTGGGAGGAGATGGGTGATAGGAACGATGAGAAGACTAATAGTAATAGTAATGCAGCCTTAGTGAATAGTTTGACAGTGGTGAGGGAATTATTTGTTTAGCAGAGTGATGGCGTTCAGGAAAAAACTGTTCTTGTGTCTAGTTGTCTTGGTGTGCAATGCTCTATAGCGACGTTTTGAGGGTAGGAGTTGAAACAATTTATGTCCAGAATGCAAGGGGTCAGTAAATATTTTCACAGCCCTCTTTTTGACTCGTGCAGTGTACAGGTCCTCAATGGAAGGCAGGTTGGCAGTAACTGTTTTTTCTGCAGTTCTGATTATCCTCTGAAGTCTGTGTCTGTCTTGTTGGGTTGCCGAACCGAACCAGACAGTTATAGAGGTGCAGATGACAGACTCAATGATTCCTCTGTAGAACTGGATCAGCAGCTCCTTGGGCAGTTTGAGCTTCCTGAGTTGGCGCAGAAAGAAAGAAATCTTGATTCTATCCCTCTATCAATGCAGCCCAGGATTGCATTGGCTGCTGCCGCACACTGTTGGCTCATATTTAAGTGGTTGTCTACTAGGATTCCAAGATCCCTCTCGCAGTTACTGGCATTAAGCCAAGTTTCACCTAGTCTATACTTGCACAGTTGGTTTTTCTTACCTTCTCCCTCAATCTGCCTTTCCCTCTCTTAAAATTCCTCCTTTCCCATCATCCCAAATGGAGTCAATTAAAGCAAACCCATGGTTTAGAAGAGTACTTTCCATAAATCCACTCACCAACCCACTTATCACTAGTTGGATTTTTTCCCCTTTATGCTCTAATTAATAGTTCCTGCTTGCAACACTTAAAAGCCACTATCAGCATCAAAGCAAAATATATCATTAATCAAAAAAAAAACCCCACCTTTCTGGTTTGCATCCATAGATGGTAGAAGGGCCTCTACTATGCTAATTGCCCATATATTATGCAGCTTGGGATGGAGTACCGTATTTTTCAGAGTATAAGACGCCCCTTAGTTTTGGGGGAGGAAAACAAGGAAAAAAGGTCTCTGCCTCCCAGCAATTTGCCAAACAGCAAACAGTACAGATGATATACACTGTTTGCTGTGTATTTCTGTGCATATGTGTCTGACCCATAGAAATAGCAAAGAATTGGAGAAATGTACATTATGGCAGTATATTAATCCCAGAAATGTAATCACACTAACTCCTCCCAATTATTTAAATAGATCTACTCCAAACATGACTAAGTCAGGGTTTAATTCAGCTGCCTTATTTTAATACTAATACTTAATACTAAAACAGGACATTTCAGATTATACTTTTACAGATCTTTAAAATTGATGTGGCTTTCTGGAAGTATTCTCTGCTATTTAAAAGAAGATACAATAGCACTTCAGAGCAAGCATTTATTTTAAAAAAGCTTCTTCATTTTGTTAAGTTGTCTAGAACAATAATAAAGCAGTCTTTAAAAATAAGTCTTATAATTTGAACGCTCTACAAACATTTAACAAAATAACATATTAACAGAATCTGCCTCTACCTAGGATAGAACTCACAACCTCCTGATTGTGAGGCAAGAGCTCTACCTCTAGGCCATAGCAGTTACAGCTTACCTCCTTGCAATTTCAGCAGTGTAACATTGCCAGCAGTTTATCTCCCAGCAATTTGTCTCATTACAGCCACCATAGTTAGTTTCATTTTACCACTGGCTTGCAAGCCTCAGTCAGGTGTAGGTCGGGAGGCTGCTAATTAGTTTCTTGTGCAAATCAGGCTCTGCTGCTGTTTGCTGCAAAGAGGTAAATTGCTGGCAGGCAGAGGCCAAAGGGTGGGGGTGGCTGGGTGGGGCTACATTCGGTGTATAAGACACACCCAAATTTTCACCCTCTTTTTGAGGGTAAAAAGGTGCGTCTTATACTCCGAAAAATATGGTATTTATTTTATGCTGAAAGGAGATGAGTGGTTTCCAGAAGGTCTGTTTTTTTTTTCCTTGCAGACTCTGCCCTGGTTCAAACTGGCCACTGTCTTGATGCTGAGCTTGTCAGCTGGAAAGCTGACAGGCTGGGTTCGAGCCCCGAGCGCTGGGTGATGGGATGAGCTCCTGTTACTTGCCTCAGTTCCTGCCCACCTGGAAGTTTGAAAGCATGCAAAATTTGGGTCGCCACAATATAAAAAACAAAAAAAAAGACTTTGAGAGGTTGGTAACAACGCAGTGAACACCAACAAAGAGATTAGTGGCTGGAGGCTAAAACATATGAAGAACAGTTGCAGGAACTGGATATGTCTAGTCTAAAAGAGGAGGTCAGCTTATTCTCTGAAAAACCCTAGCACAGGAGAAGAAGTCATGGATGGAATATTGCCAAGGAGAGAAGCAACCTAAAACTAAGGAGAAATTTCCTGACAGTGAGAACAATTAACCAGTGGAACGGCTTGCCTCTAGAGGTTGTGGGTGCTCCAACACTGGAAGTTTTTAAGAAGAGATTGAACAAGCATTTGTCTGGGATGGTATAGGGTCTCCTGCTTGAGCAGGGGTTGGACAAGATGACCTCTGAGGTCCCTTCCAGCCCTACAATTCTATATTGTATGTTCTGAGGAGGAGGAGGAGGAGGAGGAGGAGGAGGAAGAAGAAGAAGAAGAAGAAGAGGAAGAAGAAGAAGAAGAAGAAGAAGAAGAAGAAGAAGAAGAAGAAGAAGAAGAAGAAGAAGAAGAAGAAGAGGAGGAGGAGGAGGAGGAGGAGGAGGAGGAGGAGGAGGAAGAGGAGGAAGAGGAGGAGGAGGAAGAAGAAGAAGAAGAAGAAGAAGAAGAAGAAGAAGAAGAAGAAGAAGAAGAAGAGGAGGAGGAGGAGGAAGAAGAGGAGGAGGAGGAGGAGGAAGAGGAGGAGGAAGAAGAAGAAGAAGAAGAGGAGGAGGAGGAGGAGGAGGAAGAAGAAGAAGAGGAGGAGGAGGAGGAGGAGGAGGAGGAGGAAGAAGAAGAAGAGGAGGAGGAGGAGGAGGAGGAGGAGGAGGAGGAGGAGGAGGAGGAGGAGGAGGAGGAGGAGGAGGAGGAGGAGGAGGATGGAGAAAATCAAGAACAATAAGGTAGAGAGAGGACAGGAGAGAAAAGCCGGGAGGTTACTTCCCCTGAAGCATGGCCTTCTCCTTTCTTTCTTCTTCCACGCTAGAAATGCATCCTTTGAGGGCAGGGAAATTGGAATCATCCCTCTGTGATGCTGGATATAATACAGACCAATCTGTCATGGAAAATATTGTTAACCTGGTCATAAATTATAACCTTGTTTGAATGCATCCATTCTGCACTGCGTGGTTTTTCTCCGCTTTTTTTGTGGCTGCCTCCGTTGTTCAAGCCAGCGCAATTTGCCACCCATTTAAAGGATACAGTGGGGGGGGGGGGAAATGGAAAAAAAATGTCATTTGTTTTTCCAACGATTTGCAAGGAGCAGCCTGGCAGCTAATTAAAGGAATGCAATCCATTTCTTATCTGGCATTATTTCATGCACATTACAAAAATAAACAATGTACCTCCCACAGGATAAACTGGCGACTTTCCGGAGTCTTAAAAACTTTCAGCTATGTGCAGTGACTAACAAGGCATGCAGGTCGTCCTCGACCTACATCCACAACTGAGCCCAAAGTAAGAAAGACAGTTGTCATCCGAATTTAGATCCTGTGACATGAGGAGGCTACAACGGTTGTTAAGTGTGAAAAACGGTCACTTTTTTCAGTGGTGGTGTAATTTCGGTCACTAAATGAATGGTAGTAAGTCAAGGACTACTTAATAATAACAACAGAGTTGGAAGGGACCTTGGAGGTCTTCTAGTCCAACCCCCTGCCTAGGCAGGAAACCCTACACTACTTCAGCCAAATGGTTATCCAACATCTTCTTAAAAACTTCCAGTGTTGGAGCATTCACAACTTCTGGAGGCAGGCTGTTCCACTGATTAATTGTTCTGACTGTCAGGAAATTTCTCCTTAGTTCTAGGTTGCTTCTCTCCTTGATTAGTTTCCACCCATTGCTTCTTGTTCTACCCTCAGGTGCTTTGAAGAATAGCTCGACTCCCTCTTCTTTGTGGCAACCCCTGAGATATTGGAAGACTGCTATCATGTCTCTCCTGGTCCTTCTTTTCATCAGACTAGACATACCCAGTTCCTGCAACCATTCTTCATATGTTTTAGCCTCCAGTCCCCTAATCATCTTTGTTGCTCTTCTCTGCACTCTTTCTAGAGTCTCAACATTCCTTGAGTAGTGCCCATTGTAGTAAGTGCCCATTTTTCTTATCATTCATCTAACTAAAACAGGCAAACTTTTGTTTTCTAGACCTTAAAATGAGGCACACGTTCCAAATTTAGGGGAGCATAAGGAATATATATTTCATTTTTTTTCATGATTCAATATTCTTTATAGAGTCATCTAGCAGGGAAGGGAACATTCACCCAATCGGTCTAATGAATCATTTTGATCGCTTCAGGTAATACGAGCTTGCGATATCTGCACAGTAAATTGCACTGTTCTATAGTGCAATTAATTTCCGCAACGATGCCGTGTTTTTTTTTTATCCCACGAGATGTGCTGTGTAGAACGGGGACAGGCAGCAAATAAATGTAATTCTATTTTTTAAAAAAAACTGCAAGCAATTGACTGACGGATGAGGTATTTCAACTGGCGGTAGGGAACTTCGAATTGACGAATATGGTGTGGTGGTGGTGGTTGTTTTTTGTTCCACAAAGGGCTGAGGTGTTTTTAACTGGCAGCTAAGTTCTTTTGAAAATGGCGACCCAAGTTTTTAAACTGATGGCTGTCCCAAA
Organism: Diadophis punctatus similis; assembly: GCA_023053685.1. NCBI lineage: Eukaryota > Metazoa > Chordata > Lepidosauria > Squamata > Dipsadidae > Diadophis > Diadophis punctatus. The sequence continues at coordinate 2,733,274 of JALIGW010000054.1, read as the reverse complement.
GGGGCTTTTTTTTCAAGAGACAACTGGACTTTCTGGTTTTTTCTTTGAAGACGTTTCGCTTCTCATCCAAGAAGCTTCTTCAACTCTGGCTGGATGGTGAGGAAGGGAAGGATTTATACTCCTTGCAGACAGCTGGTCATTTGCATCCTTTTAGCAAGTCGTTGAGGCCACTTGGAGGTTTAGCTGTGTCCTCAGGGTCACCTGAATAGCACAAATGGGTGTGGAGCCTTCTTGGAACTGTTGAAAGGACTGTGTTGTAGACTGGAGATAGATGATGTCGTATCCCTCCCCCTCTGTTGAGAGAGGGCTGTTCAAATTTAGACACAGATGGCCTCTATTTGACCCCCTCTTTCAAACCACCGGTCCTCTCTGTCCAAAATATGTGGAGTTTGCTGTCTTCAAAAGAGTGGTCTTTGTCTTTTAATTGCAAGTGGACTGAACAAGCTTCTTGGATTAGAAGTGAAAGGTCTTCGAAGAAAAACCAGAAAGTCCAGTTGCCTCTTGAAAAAAGCACCTCTGGGACAAACCATGACCTGGATGACGGAGAATCTCCATAGACAACTGATGGCTGAGGTTTTCAAGCCAGTGTCTGAGATCTTTCAACTGATGGTGGAGGGCTTTTAAGTGAGGATTGACAGCTTCCAATTGTTGGAAGAAATATCCATCTGGGTTCAGTTCCAAGTGGGGAGAAAGACACTGGAAACATGGCTGATTTGAAAGATGGTTTATTGATGAACAGGACCATGTGGGTTTGAAGTCCTGGTGCAGCTGAACACATGGAGGAGAGAGAGAGAGGTATTTATATCCCCTCTTGGGCCTTGCCCTTGAGCTTTCTGTTCCTGTGCAAGAAATGTATTCTATTGGTTGTTGTCAGACTCCCAGGGGCAGGGGTGAAATCCTCCCGGTTCGCTCTTACCTGTTGGTCGCCGGACAGCCGAACAACCTGGTGGCGTTCCCCCGCCTGCTTCCCCTGCCCGCCGGGACGCCAGCATTTGCGTTCTTTTGCCCTCTGCGCAAGCAGAACACTTTGTGCATGCGCAGAGGGCAAAAGAACACAAACGGTGGCGTCCCGGCGGGCGGGGAAAGCGGGCAGGGAAACCCCGCGCCGCGAACGTCACCAGGTTGTTCGGCTGTGCGGCGACCAACAGGTAAGAGTGAACCAGGAGGATTTCACCCCTGCCCAGGAGGCTATGTGGGGGTCATAGCTCACTTTGTAGGCTGTTTCTGTCCCAGGCTTGGTTGAATCTTGTTGGGTGATGTAATGAAGGGCAAATTCCTATTGTGGCTGAATGGCTCTGCCCTGAGAAGGATTATCCCACCATCCTGGAACTGAAGGTCTTTTGTCTTGTAGATAGGCTGGCACCAAAATATCTGCTTTGGGCTGAGTTTCTGTCTCCAAGAGCATGTTTCTCCATTTCTCATCCAGGGAAATATAATATTCTGCCTTTTTAATATTTCCTAAAATATTTCATTCTTCTAGGAGAGGGGTGGGTGCTAACTTTCTGCTACAATTGAGGGGTGAGATCTTTTAACTGGCCCAAAATGCATTTACCGTATTTTTCGGAGTATAAGACACACCTTTTCCCCCCTAAAAGAGGCTGAAAATTTGGGTGCGTCTTATACTCCGAATGTAGCTTTTTTTTGAAGCTTTTTCCCCCAGCCCTAACTAGGTGCTAACGATCTTCCCGGCTCTTCCCGGCTTGTAGGATTTTTTTCATTGCTACTTCCTCCGAAGAAGTTTTTTTCCAGCCCTAAGTCTTTGCAGGCTTTTTTTATTGCTATTCGCTCTGAATAAGGTTTTTTCCAGCCCTAACCAGGGGATAAAATAATGTGCTGAAGCTGACCAGACTAAGGATGCAAGCCAGATGAATACCTGGTAGGCAGATTTTTTCCCCTTATTTTCCTCCCCAAAAACTAAGGTGCGTCTTATACTCCGGTGCGTCTTATACGCCGAAAAATATGGTGGTTTTTCTCTTCTTGTGGTTCAAAGCAGGACTTACTAGCTGTTTGCATATCTAGCAAGACACAGAGAGATTCATCCAGACACCCTTACAATAACAACGGGTGCAGAAGCAGTTATGTCGAATGGGGATGCAAAGTACAGGGATGCAAAGTCCTTTATGTCGAATGTCCAGTTATGTCGAATGGGGATGCAAAGTCCTTCAATTATGGCCACAGCTAAGCTGAAAATTCCATTGCTAAGGAGGTTGTTAAGTGAGCTTCTTGGATGAGAAGTGAAACATCTTGAAAGAAAAAAACAGAAAGTTCGGTTGCCTCTTGAAAAAAAAGCACCTTTGGGACAACCATGACCTGGATCACGGGTCTCCAACCTTGGCAACTTTATGACTTGTGAACTTCAACTCCCAGAATTCCTCAGCCAGCTGGCTGAGGAACTCTGGGAGTTGAAGTCCACAAGTCTTAAAGTTGCCAAGGTTGGAGGCCCCTGACCTGGATGACTGAGAATCTCCATAGACATATTGAATTGCACTGCGTTAAAAAATGATTGGAGAAGAAACAGAGAACATCAACCCACAGAACAATCCTAGGTATGTGTATACAGGTAGTCCTCGACTTACAACAGTTCATACAGTGGCCATTCAAAGTTATTACAGCCCTAAAAAAGTGACTTATGACTGTTTTTCACACTTACGAGTGTTGCAACATCCCCCAGTCACGTGATCAAAATTCAGACGCTTGGCAACTGGCTCATATTTATGACAGTTGCAGAGTCCCGGAGTCACGACCTTCTGACAAGCAAGGTCAATGAGGAAGCCGGATTCATTTAACAACCATGTGATTCGCTTAACCACTGCAGTGATTCACTTAACAACGGTTGCAAGAAACGTCGCAAAATGGAGCCGAGCTAACTTAATAACTTACTGTACATTTGGGGCTCAGTTGTGGTCGTAAGTCAAGGACTACCCGTATACCTTTATCATGCCATCTACGGAGACCCTTTTGCATTCCAAATCATTTGGTAAGGTCAACGGCTGGACACAATTACGGCAAAGCCTCTGCCCCTTGGCACAGGGCTAGCAAATAGGTCTTTGACTCTTACTGGCATGTTTGAAATTCATTTAAACTGCAATCTGCTCTATTCAGCTTAGATGTCGCCCTCTTGGCTGACTTTGGCTGGATGTAGAAAAAAGTAAGCAAATTCAGGAGCTGGATGGGAGACCACTAAGAAATCCCTGAGCTGGAAGCTGAATGGAGAAGTTGAACGAACACAGTTCGTCCTCGACTTATGGCCACAACTGAGCCCAAAATTTCTGTTGCTAAGCGAGGTTAAGTTAATTTTGACCCGTTTTATGACCTTTCTTGCCACGGTTGTTGAGTGAATCACTGCAGCTGTCAAATTATTAACACGGTTTGTTGAGGTTATATATTTATGAAATGAATATATGCAACGGAATGTGGCATTGCTGTTCGATACTATAGAGTCAATAAACAGAAGTCTTTAACATATTAGCAGAGTTGGAAGGGACCTTTCAGGTCATCTAGTCCAACCCCCTGCCCAAGCAGGAGACCCTACATCTGCCTCTACCTAGGATAGAACTCACAACAATATAATTTACTTAAATAAACTGGCAAAACTTCAAAACAAACAGTCCACGAAGAATCTTTCTTTAACTTGTCATCTGCAGAACTAACCAAATTTGCAGATGACACCAAGCTGGCGGGAGTAACAAACACCCCAGAGGACAGACTCAAAATCCAGAGGGACCTCGGCAGACTCGAACACTGGGCCCAAACCAATAAAATGAAATTTAACACAGAGAAAAGTAAAATTCTGCACGTAGGCAAGGAGAATCAAAAATACACATACAAACTGGGCAAAACCACACTCAATAGCAGCGATTGCGAGAGGGATCTCGGAGTCCTGGTAGACAGCCAACTAAATATGAGCCAGCAGTGTGCAGCAGCAGCCAAAAAGGCCAACGCAGTCCTGAGCTGCATAAATAGAAGGATACAATCAAGGACCAGAGAGGTACTAGTACCACTCTATAAAGCCTTGGTCAGACCACACCTAGAGTACTGCATCCAGTTTTGGTCACCACACTACAAAAAAGACATTGAAACTCTAGAGAAAGTGCAGAAGAGAGCAACCAGGATGATAAAGAGTCTGGAAAATAAAACATACGAAGAGCAGTTGCAGGAACTGAGCTTGGCCAGTCTGGCGAAGAGAAGGACCAGGGGTGACATGATAGCAGTGTTCCAATACTTGAGGGAATGCCACAGAGAGGAGGGGGTCAGGCTGTTCTCCAAGGCACCAGAAAGCCGAACAAGGAATAACGGATGGAAGCTGACCAAGGAGAGATTCAACCTGGAAGTGAGGAGAAACTTTCTGACGGTGAGAGCGATCAACCAGTGGAACAGCTTGCCAGCGGAGTTTGTGAGAGCCCCAACACTTGCGACCTTCAAGGAGAGGCTGGACTGCCATCTGTCTCAAATGGTGTAGGAACTCCTGCTTGAGCAGGGGGTTAGACTAGATGACCTACAAGGTCCCTTCCAACTCTAATAATAAATCTAAAAATCTAAAACTTATCTTCTTTTGAAATAGCAAACAAATATTGTAGCTATTTAATATACAGACGCAAAGTAAAACTCTTAGGACTTAGCTATTAATCTTTTGTAGATAAAGTTCTTTCAGCAAAAACCTTGAATTTCTTTCCGTGTCTTCAGTCTTCAGTAACAGAAACAGAAGTGAGTAGAGTAGAAGCAATCTCTCAGTCACTAAGCACACAGCACAAGGACACACAAACTACTCAAGCTAACCTGTTCTCTTTTATAATTACCAGCAAGCCTACAATGCTTACAATTTAAAGCAATACCACTTTTTTATATAAACATAGATTAGTGGTTTATTTATACATTAGTAACCCAATCAGTTTTAAACATAGTACTGACACGGTTGTTAAGTGAATCTGGTTTTCCCATGGACTTTGTCTGTCAGAAGGTCGCAAAAGGGGATCACATGACCCCGGGACGCTGCAGCCGTCATAAATAGTGCCAAGCATTTGAATTTTGATCACGTGACCATGGGGATGCTGCAATGGTCATAAGTGTGAAAAACGGTCGTAAGTCACTTTTCCAGTGCCGTCGTACCTTTGAACAGTCACTAAACGAACTGTTGTAAGTCGAAGACTACCTGTTTCCCCCCCCCCAAAAAAACTGATCCTGGTTTAAAGAAAACTTTGTGGCTGAGTCACAAGTCATCGAGTCATTGAGGACACTTTCTCCCCTTCGCAAACTGAAACTTAGGACGAAGAGGAAAAACCCCAAAGTGGTCAAAATTAGTGTCTGAAGAGAGTAATTGAGCCTTTGTAATTTCGCTCATTAAGCCATTCATTGGAGGCTCTTGGCTGGCAATCTGATAGAGAAACAGATGTAATTGCTGTAAAGAAGCCGCAACTCCAGCCATGATGTCGACTGATTAACATTCTAATAGCTTTGAATGCGGATGCCAAAAATGTTCAAGAGCGTGTTTTAGAGAGTATTATGTCTTTTCAATCAGAGGAGAAAACTGCTGTCTCCTAGGGCTAGGGCAATCCGTCTCCCTCTGCCAGAACACATTGTGCTCCAGAAATTAAAAAAAAAACAGTTGGTCAGTTTTATAACTGTGCCTCTTGTATTATTTTTAAGGGGGGAAAAATCTTACACCATTGTTTTAATTGATTAGCTTGTTCCAGGGGCGGGTTCCTAATTTTTTTACTACCACTCTGTGGGCATGGCTTATTTTGTGGGTGTGGCTTGCCAGCCATGTGACCGGGTGGGTGTGGCTTGCTGGCCATGTGACCGGGTGGGCGTGGCTTCCCGGACTGCTGAAGGGAGGGGAACTGAGATAGGTCCTGCCGCCCATTCCCCCTCCCCTCAGCAGCTTGAGAAGCCTCAAATGTGCGAAAATGCCTAGGATCATCACCGCGCGTTCGTGGCTTCTCGGACTGCTGAAGGGAGGGGAATGGAGATAGCTCTGCCGCCCATTCTTTCAGCATCTCACGCGCTCCCTCAGCCATCCTCCCCTGCTTGGACTCACTGTGGGGTAGGAAGGCAGTGCATGCGCAGTGCCGGAAGCTCGGCTTCTGGGCATGCACAGAAGAAAATTTTTGTAAAACATTTAATTTTTTTTTTTAAAAAAATGGTGGCCCCCAGGCACCGGCAACCGACCCCACCGGTACTGTGACATCACCAGTGGGCCGCTACCGGTGCTATAGAGTGGACCACACTGGTAGGAACCCACCACTGGCTTGTTCCCATAAGAAGCCGGGCCTATTTTCCTGACTGCTGAGGTCTGCTATTTTGCAACCTGTCTTAATGGTATATTCATTGCTTTTTTAAAATGCATCGTTTCCTGCTGTTTGGTTTTTGATGTTTGGGGATGGTTGCAAATCTTGAACTTAATTTTATAAAATGCTATTAACACTTCACGCGATCTTGATTCTATCCCTTTGTTGATGCAGCCTAGAAGTGTATTGGCTTTTTTGGCAGCTGCCGCACACAGCTGGCTCGTATTTAAGCGGTAGTCCACTAGGACTCCAAGATCCCTCTCCCAGGTTTCACCTACAGTATATTATACCTGTGCATTTGGTTTTTCTAGCCTTTTGTAGTTTTCTGGTTCTTTTAACTGGCCCCAGGCACTCAATATTGCCTAAACCAAAAACAGAAGGAGAAATAATGAAATCAAACAAGAATAGAATAGAGTAGAGTAGAGTAGAGTAGAGTAGAGTAGAGTAGAGTAGAGTAGAGTAGAGTAGAGTAGAGTAGAATAGAATAGAATAGAATAGAATAGAATAGAATAGAATAGAATAGAATAGAATAGAATAGAATAGAATAGAATAGAATAGAATTCCTTATTGGCCAAGTGTGATTGGACACACAAGTAATTTGTCTTTGATGCATAAGCTCTCAATGTACATAAAAGCTATAAGTGATAAATCGTGATCATGGTCATCATAAAAATATATTCATCATAAATCATAAGATACAACACTTAATGATAGTCATAGTATCACAAAAAGCCAAGATAAGAGAAAAACAAGGACTAGGAGTGACATGGTAGCAGTCTTCTAGTATTTGAGGGGCTGCCACAAAGAAGAGGGGGTCAATTTATTTTCCAAAGCACCTGAAGGCAGGACAAGAAACAATGGATGGAAACTAATCAAGGAGAGAAGCAACCTGGAATTAAGGATAAACTTCCTGACAGTGAGGACAATTACAGCTTGCCTCAGAAGTTATAGCGGCTTCGTCACTGGAGGTTTTTAAGAAAAGACTGGACAGCCACCTATCTGAAATGGCACAGGGTATTCTGCTTGAGCACAGGGTTGGACTAGAAGACCTCAAAGGTCCCTTCCAGCTCTATTCTGATTGATTGATTTAAGCCTTGAGCAAAATACACCCACCACCAGACAAACAGGGACCGAAAGCATGTCCAAATAAAAATATTTTATCCTCTTTCTGGAACTGCAGTAAAATGTGAGTTACACATCCTTCTAGGGCAGGGGTATCCAACCTTGGCGACTTTTTAATTGTCTCTTTTGAATGATGTGTAAACATGGCTTATCTCAGTGTAGCTGTTGATGGCTGATTTGATTGAGTGTCAAGTTTCCAGGAATTCTCTAGTGTTTTTTTAGCCATAGTTTTAAACTGGGAAACAGTAAGCATCTTAGATCAAGCTAAGTCCAAAAATGCTAGAGAATTACATAGAACTCCTACCCTCAAAACGAGGCTAGAGAGCACTGCACACCAGAACAACTAGACACAAGAACAGTTTCCCCCCCGAAAACTGTTAGCACCATCACTCTGCTAAACAAATAATTCCCTCAACACTGTCAAACTATTTACTAAGGCTGCATTACTATTAGTCTTCTCATCGTTCCCATCACCCATCTCCTCCCACAAATGACTGTATGACTGTAACTTTATTTATTTGTTTTTTACTAATAAAAGGGAACATTAGGACAGAGATGGTAGGCACGCAGGTGGGCTTATGCACGCCCCTTACTGACCTCTTAGGAATCGGGTGAGGTCAACAGTGGACAGTCTAAGGGTAAGATTTTGGGGGTTTGGTGATGAAACCACAGAGTCAGGTAGTGAGTTCCAGGCATTTACCACTCTGTTGCTAAAGTCGTATTTTCTACAGTCAAGTTTGGAGTGGTTCACTTTGAGTTTGTATCTGTTGTGTGCTCGTGTATTGTTGTGGTTGAAGCTGAAGTAGTCGTTGACAGGAAGGACATTGTAGCAGATAATTTTATGAGCTACGCTTAGGTTGTGTTGAAGGCGATGTAGTTCTAAGCTTTCTAAGCCCAGGATTTCAAGTCTGGTTCCGTAAGGTATTATGTTGCGAGTAGAGGAGTGGAGGGCTCTTCTCGTAAAGTATCTCTGGACACTTTCTAATGTATTTATGTCCGATATGCAGTGTGGGTTCCAGACAGATGAGCTGCATTCGAGGATTGGTCTGGCGAATGTTTTGTATGCTCTGGTTAGTAGTGTGATATTACCGGAGAAGAAGCTTCGTAAGATTAGGTTAACTTGTATCCTTACAATTTATATTGTTAACTTGTTGCTTGTATCCTTACAATTTATATTGACTGATTCCTAATATGGTTTGATTGCTTATTTGTACCCTATGAATATCATTAAGTGTTGGACCTCATGATTCTTGACGAACTTATCTTTTCTTTTATGTACACTGAGAGCATATGCACTAAAGACAAATTCCTTGTGTGTCCAATCACACTTGGCCAATAAAATTCTATTCTATTCTATTCTATTCTATTCTATTCTATTCTATTCTATTCTATTCTATTCTATTCTATTCCATATTTTCTATTCTATTCTATTCTATTCTATTCTATTCTATTCTGTTCTGTTCTGTTCTGTTCTATTCTATTCTATTCTATTCTATTCTATTCTATTCTATTCTATTCTATTCTATTCTATTCTATTCTATTCCTTGTGTGTCCAGTCACACTTGGCCAATAAAGAATTCTGTTCTATTGTATTCTATTGTATTCTATTGTATTCTATTCTATTCTATTCTATTCTATTCTATTCTATTCTATTCTATTCTATTCTATTCTATTCTATTCTATTCTATTCTATTCCTTGTGTGTCCAATCACACTTGGCCAATAAAATTCTATTCTATTCTATTCTATTCTATTCTATTCTATTCTATTCTATTCTATTCTATTCTATTCTATTCTATTCCATATTTTCTATTCTATTCTATTCTATTCTATTCTATTCTATTCTATTCTATTCTGTTCTGTTCTGTTCTGTTCTGTTCTGTTCTGTTCTATTCTATTCTATTCTATTCCATATTTTCTATTCTATTCTATTCTATTCTATTCTATTCTATTCTATTCCATTCCATTCCATTCCATTCCATTCCATTCCATTCCATTCTCTCTTTCTCCTATTCTATTCTATTCTGTTCTGTTCTGTTCTGTTCTGTTCTGTTCTCTTCTCTTCTCTTCTCTTCTCTTCTCTTCTCTTCTCTTCTCTTCTCTTCTCTTCTCTTCTGTCTTTTTTTGATGTTCACTTCAAATCAGGCTAGCTTTATTATAACAGAGGAGCAATTTTGTTCTTTTGTGCAGTGTTCTTTTAGTATTTAAAGGGTCTTTCTTACTGTGTTAGCTTTTTGAGTCAGCCCAGAGCAAAAGACGTGGGGACTAAGATGACATTTATTGTAAGATTATAGTAACAGAATCAGAAGGCATTTTAGTCTCCCTCATTTTTTTTACTTTCCTGACAATGAATTCTAATGGCGAAAACAGGTCAGAAGGGCAACCATTCCCCTCAAATAGTCTTGTCTCTTTAAATATATATTCAGAATAGCCTGGATGGTGACTGTTCTGAGTGCTTTACATTGAATTTCAGCATTCATTCAGAATTCTATCAGATGAGAGGTTTGTCTGCTTGGTAGCCGAAAAACCAGTCAGTCTAAGAAAGACCTTTTTCTTAAGACATTGAAGATCCTCTGTCAATCAGGACAGACAATGGTTTGATGAACTAACAGGTCTGAGTCAATCAATCTAAGAGATATTTTTCTACGTTCCTGGGGAAGAGGGTGGAAAATTGCCAGGCCAAAATAATAATAATAATAATATCTTCTTTTGTGAGCCTAAGAATCACCTCTGCAGTGGCCTAGAGGTGGAGCTCTTGCCTCACAATAAGGAAGTTGTGAGTTCAATCCTATGTAGAGGCAGATGTAGGGTCTCCTGCTTGGGCAGGGGGTTGGACTAGATGACCTGCAAGGTCCCTTCCGACTCTTGTTAATCTGTTAAATCTTTCATTCGCATTTGGCTGCTGGACAGGTCCATGTGTTTTTCTGGGTAAAATACAGAAAGGATTTGTGGCTGCCTTTTTTCCAAAACGTGTTTTGGAACACTGGGACCTGAAGATCTCCTCATGGTCTCCCCTCTGTGTCCTAACCAGTAGCGCTGTAAGAAAGGCTTTTGGAAGAGGCACGTGGGAGTATGTGCATAGGACTTCTTTTTGAATCATGAAAGCAGCTATGTCTTTTTCCTGTCTTAGGAAGCAAGTGTTTTCAGAACTCAAGATGAAGTATATTTGTTTCTTTGTTTATAAGATTTCTAAAGCTGCCCCCCAAAAAAGCCAATGAGACTCCTGGCAATGTTCATACGAATAGAAGAGAATCAGAGGTGGTATTCAGTTGGTTCGGACCGGTTCAGGTGAACCGGTAGTAGTGATCTGTGGATGGGCCGGCCCCAGCCCCTGCCCACCCGCCCTGGCACTATGCCGTCCTATTTAGACATGTTTTCAAGCCGTGCATATGTGTGCAAGCCGTGCGTGTGAGCAAAGTGCATGCGTGGAAGACCATGTGCATGCGTGGAAGGCGCGCGTGCGTGGCCGAAGCGAGCGTGCATGCGCTGGGCGAACCGGTAGGGAAATTGTGAGTATTCCACCTCTGAAGAGAATATTTGTAGCTCGGGGCTAGACTGTGGGATCCTTAGTGCTCTCTGAGCTTGGTTGATTTCTTGTAGATGTTTCATTACCCAACTAGGTAACATCATCAGTGCTAGAAGGGAATGAGTTTTGTGGGGGGGAGGGGGGAGCAGGACGGAGAGGAGGAGGAGAACTGTGGGGACCTTGGTGCTCCCTGAGTTTGATTGTCTTCTGTTAGATGTTTATTATCCAACTAAGTAATATCACCAGGGCTAGAACAGAATAAGATTTGCAGAGAGGAGGAGGAGGAGGAGGAGGAGGAGGAGGAGGAGGAGGAGGAGGAGGAGGAGGAGGAGGAGGAGGAGGAGGAGGAGGAAGAGGAAGAGGAAGAGGAAGAGGAAGAGGAAGATGATTGTTGGGTCCTTGGTGCTCTTTGAGCTGGTTGTCCTTGTAGAGTAGAGTAGAGTAGAGTAGAGTAGAGTAGAGTAGAGTAGAGTAGAGTAGAGTAGAGTAGAGTAGAGTAGAGTAGAGTAGAGTAGAGTAGAGTAGAGTAAAGTAGAGTAGAAGAATGTAATGTAATGTAATGTAATGTAATGTAATAGAGTAGAGTAGAGTAGAGTAGAGTAGAGTAGAGTAGAGTAGAATAGCATAGCATAGCATAGCATAGCATAGCATAGCATAGCATAGCATAGCATAGCATAGAATAGAATAGAATAGAATAGAATAGAATAGAATAGAATAGATTGTAGAATAGAATGTAATGGAATGGAATAGAATAGAATAGAATAGAATAGAATAGAATAGAATAGAATAGAATAGAATAGAATAGAATAGAATAGAATAGAATAAGAGAGTTGGAAGGGACCTTGGAGGTCTTCTAGTCCAACCCCCTGCTTAGGCAGGAAAATATACTATTTCAGACAAATGGTTATCCAGTTTTTTCTTAAAAAACCTCCAGTGTTGGAGCACCCACAACTTCTAAAAGCAAGTCATTCCACTGGTTAATTGTCCTCACTGTCAGGAAGTTTCTACTGAATTCCAGGCTGCTTCTCTCCTTGATTAGTTTCCACCCATTGCTTCTTGTTCTACCCTCAGGTGCTTTGGAGAATAGTTTGACTCCCTCTTCTTTGTGGCAGCCCCTGAGATATTGGAACTCTGCTATCGTGTCACCCCTAGTCCTTCTTTTCATTAGACTGTAGATGTTTCATTACCCAACTAGGTAACACTATCAGAGTTAGAATGTGCAGTGGTGAAATCCAAATTTTTTTACTACCAGTTTTGTGGGCGTGGCTTGGTGGGCGTGGTGTGGCTTGGTGGGCGTGGCTTGTTGGGCATGGCAGGGGAAGGATATTGCAAAATCTCCATTCCCACCCCACTCTGGGGCCAGCCAGTGGTATTTGCCGGTTCTCCGAACTACTCAAAATTTCTGCTACTGGTTCTCCAGAACCTGTTAGAACCTGCTGGGTTTCACCCCTGATGGGATTTGCAGAGAGGAGGAGGAGGAGGAGGAGGAGGAGAAGGAGGAGGAGGAGGAGGAGGACTGTGGGATCCTTGGTCCTCTCTGAGCTTGGTTTTTTAATATCATCATGTTTATGTTTATATTCCAGTCTATGTTTATAATTTTTGTACTCCAGTATGCTAATACCAACTTTCCTAAGATCTGGCGAACATCTTAACCGGGGTCAATCTGTTTATTTTTTGGAACACAGACAAAGTCAGCCAGATGCCTATCATCGGCTGAATCTTTGGGGTTGTGGGGGGAAGCATATTTTGTAATCTCCAGGGCCACCCCTTCTATCCCATCCCCTTTACAACCTTTTACAATCCCCCCCCAAGGCCTCTGCGTTTTCTCCCTGCCTGCCGTCAATCTCTCCATTCACGCGCCCATCCGTAAATGGATGACGAACAACGTTCTGTTTCAGTCGCTGCTCGGGGAATCTAACCAAACAGCAATTAGCGGTTTGAAAGTGTTTTGCTTTCCAGCCGTCAAGACTTCAATTTGCTACATGCAGATGTAGGGCGGCTGCAGCTGCTGTTTTTCTGACCAGCCCTCCAGAAAAAAGGTGCTGCCCTGTACAACAGAGTGTGAAAATCTCACATGGGGACTGAGTGGCTATAAGGCTGAGGATATGGATGACTTTAGCAAGGTGTAGAATGTTAGCACCCATCCCTCTCCTAGAAGAATGCTTTAGAAATGCAGATTTGGTCATCCATTACTGCCTGCAGCAAGGTCTGACTCTGAACAAAGGTAGGGTTAGCCCTCAGCCACAATAGGAATTGTCCAACAAGCCCCTTCATTGCATCAACCCAAACCTCAACCAAACTTAGCTCAGACTAAGGATTTGTCCATGGCCCCATGGGAGTCTGACAACAGCCAATAGAATACATGTTCTTGCACAGGAACAGGAAGCTCAAATGCAAAGCCCAAGAGAAGGTATGAATACCCCCTCCTCTCAACTCCATGTGGTCAGCTGCCCAGAACCACCCATGTGCTTCTGCTTCATCATTAAACCATGTTTCCAATCAGCCTCCATGTTTCCAATGTCTTTCTCCCGGCTTGGAACTGAATCAGATGGATATTTCTTCCAACAAAGGGATCCCCTCGTAATGCAAAATTATCTCAATTATAACTCTGCAGGCTGGAAAATGCAACATTTGTCTTGCCGGGGCCCTGAAGTTTTCATTTCCTGGGAAAGTGATGTCTGCCCTCTTGAATCCTTTATAAAGCCTTTACAAAGCCTTAGTAAGACCACCCTTGGAATATTGCATCCAGTTTAGCAGGGGTGAAATGCTCCCGGTTCGGGCGGGCCAGTCAGTCGTCATAGAGCCAATAGAGCCGATAGCGATCGCAGTGCGAGGCTTCCCCCGCCCGCTTCCCCCACCCGCCTGGATGGCGCCATTTGGGTTCTTTTACCCTCTGTGCATGCGCAAAGCATTCTGTGTATGCACAGAGGGGAAAAGAACCCAAATGGTGGTGTCCAGGCGGGTGGGGGAAGCGGGCGGGGGAAGCCTCGCACTGCGATCGCTATCGGCTCTATCGGCTCTATGACGACCAACTGGCCCACCTGAACCGGGAGCATTTCACCCCTGAGTTTGGGTCACATCATTATAAAAAAGACGTAGAGACTTTGGAAAGAGTGTGGTGAAGAGCAACAAAGATGATTAGGGGCCTGGAGGCTAAAACATACAAAGAACGGTTGAAGGAATTGGGTATGTCTAGTTTAATTAAAGTTGGACCATAAGGAAGGCTGAGCGCCAAAGAATTGAGGCCTTTGAACCAGGGGTGGGTTCTAACTTTCCTCGCCGCTGGTTCTCTTCCTCCCATGCCACGTGGTCGCGTGGACACTTTGGGTGCGGTTGCTTTGCGCACACGCGCATGCGCAGTGCTGAAAAACCAGCAAAAAATAGCACCCAAAAAAGGCGAAAACAAGATGGTGGTGCATGTGCAGTGCCGAAAACTTGACTTCTGCGCATGCGCATAAGCAAAAACCAGCAAAAAATCCCCCCCCCCAAAAAATCCAAAAAATGGCGGCATCCACAGACCGGCACCAACAGAACTGGCTCTGTGACATCACCACAGGTTTACTACCGGTTCTATAGAACCGGTGCGAACTGGGAGGAACCCACCTCTGCTTTGAAATATGGTGCTGGAGAAGACTCCTGCGAGTCTCTTGGACTGAAAGGCGATCCAACCGGTCAGTCCTAGAGGAGATCAACCCTGACTGCTCTTTAGAAGGCCAGATCCTGAAGATGAAACTCAAATACTTTGGCCACCTAATGAGAAGGAAGGACTCACTGGAGAAGAGCCTGATGCTGGGAAAGATTGAGGGCAGAAGAAGGGGACGACAGAGAACGAGGTGGCTGGATGGAGTCACTGAAGCAGTCGGCGTGAGCTTAAATGGACTCCAGAGGATGGTAGACAGGAAGGCCTGGAGGAACATTGTCCATGGGGTTGCGATGGGTCAGACATGACTTCGCAACTAACAACAACAACAACATTAAAAGAAGGACTAAGGGTGACATGATGGCAGTCTTCCAATATCTAAGAGGGGCTGCCAAAAGGAAAAGGGGGTCAACCTATTCTCCAAAGCACCTGAAGGCAGGACAAGAAACAATAGATGGAAACTAATCAAGGAGAGAAGCAACCTGGAATTAAGCAGTGAGGACAATTCCTAGCAGTGCGGATAATTAATCATTGGAATAGCTTCTCTCCGGAAGTTGTGGGTGCTCCATCACTGGAGGTTTTTAAGAAGAGACTGGACAGCCACCTGTCTGCAATGGTATATTGTCTCCTTCTTGAGCAGGGGTGTTGTGCCGGATTTGAGGTATGGCTGGCAAAAAGACACGGAGGGCCAGAGATTGCCTTTTAGATTCCGCATTTATTCAGCTGAACAAAGTGGAAGAGAGAAAGCCCCAAATACACAGAGACTCTCATATTTATACTTTTCTTACACTCCACCCAGCTTAGCTGGCATACAAGATTTACAGGAATCACCCAGAAAGTCTGGTAAACTTTAGATAAGGTATCAAGATGTTCTTAGCACAGATGGAGGTTCTTCAGGGACATTGGGTGGTCCTTGGTATTTGTGAGAAAAATGAATTTATTCTTGTTAATAAAGATATGAAAGACAGGCCGTAGCTCAACCATTTTGAATGTATCTGTAATGAAGAATTATATTGTATAATCACATGTATTCCTTTTCTGCATGTCAGGTATAATAACACTGACCTAATAGTTGTTTGTACCAAAATTATGCTGAGGAAGATGGGAATGTAAGAACAGGAAATGTTGACAAGATATGTTTTCTGGGAAGCACCTAGATTCCCAGGGAAAGGACATGCAGAGACGTCAGCATGAGATAACGGTTGGGGGTCTTCCAATATGGGAAAAACCCAAAGATGTGTTATGTAAGGGGGGAGGAACAAAGGTGGGTTTGTGATATGTATAAAACCTGTAACCTGGAAGGTAGTTTTACCTGCTCCTCATCCTTTTGTTCCAGAGTGGCATTCTCTGGGAGGGGTTGGTCCCTTGGCCAAGGATTTCTTTTAATAAATTGTTTTTTATTGTTTATCTGGTGTCCTGTTCCTATTTTACTTTTGGATTTTTTCTATCAATATTTCTGGACATTGGGTGTTTCCCTGGGGACTTTCCAGAGGTACGGGTATCATCTGTACACACCAGCCCTCCAAGTTCTCCCCAGAATCGGGGTCAACAGAGGATGGGACTTCCAACTCTATTATTCTGTTACGTAGTAGTAGCTGGATAACAAACTTGACTGTAGAAAATACGACTTTAGCAGCAGAGTGGTTAATGCCTGGAACTCACTACCTGACATTGTGGTTTCGTCACCAAACCCCCAAAACTTTACTCTTAGACTGTCCACTGTTGACCTCACCCGATTCCTAAGAGGTCAGTAAGGGGCATGCATAAGTGCACCAGCGTGCCTACCGTCCCTGTCCTAATGTTCCCGCTTATCAGTACTCATCTTATGTATATAAACAATGTTATGTCTATGTATATTACCAACACGTACTTGACTAAATAAATAAATAAATAAATAAATAAATAAATAAATAAATAAAAATAACCGTGCTTCGCTACCAAACTGAGCTCCTTAGCATGGAGTAGAATGTCTAAACTCCCCACCTGCAGGCCAGATAAGTCACATGCTGGCCACGCCCATTGGCAGTTGGAACAGAGTTCTTTTCAGGTGGGGAAGGGGAGTAGAGCGTCTAACTCCTTAGCATCAGAGCCTGTTAATAATAATATAAGAAATAACTAATGATCTGATGGTCATTTTGAAAAATCCTTTCTTAGCGAGCACTTAGAAGCCAAGAGGAACATACGTGCCAAGTTTCAAGTTTGTAGGCTTTATGGTTCTGGAGATTTCATGATTTCATGATTTCATGCGTAGCTTCTTCTCTGGCAATATTACACTGCTAACCAGAGCATACAAAACATTTGTTAGACCAATTTTGGAATACAGCTCACCTGTCTGGAACCCGCATTGCATATCAGACATTAATACAATTGAGAGAGTCCGGAAATATTTCACAAGAAGAGTCCTCCACTCCTCTGCTCGCAACAGAATACCTTATTCCACCAGACTTGAAATTTTGGGCTTAGATAGCTTAGAGCTACGTCG
The DNA here is from genome assembly GCA_023053685.1 of Diadophis punctatus similis. Taxonomy (NCBI): domain Eukaryota; kingdom Metazoa; phylum Chordata; class Lepidosauria; order Squamata; family Dipsadidae; genus Diadophis; species Diadophis punctatus. The sequence continues at coordinate 2,716,221 of JALIGW010000054.1, read as the reverse complement.
CCTTCGAACTGATCAAAATGTAGTTCATAAAATCATCTGCCACAATGTCCTACCTGTCAATGAATACTTCAGCTTCAACCGCAACAATACAAGAGCACACAATAGATTCAAACTCAATGTAAACCTCTCGAAACTCGACTGCAGAAAATATGACTTCAGCAACAGAGTAATCAGTGTCTGGAATGCATTACCTGACTCTGTGGTTTCTTCCCCCAACCCCCAAAACTTTAACCTTAGACTGACTACAGTAGACCTCTCCCAGGGGTGGGTTGCTCTCTTACCTCGCTGCCGGAACCATGCGTGCTCATCTCCATGCTTCGGGGGGGGGATGCTCACTATGTGCACAGCCCCTCGCGTGATTTTGCTTCTGCGCATGCACGGAGGTAAAATCTCGCTGAAATCTCACACACGCGCCTCCCCTTGCGAGATTTTGGTGCAATTTTGCTTCTGCACATGCGCAGAAGCAAAATCGACCCAAAATCACCGAAAAAAAATGGCGACGCGCGCCGTGGACCGGCACAGAGGGCTCCGGAGCGGTTGTGCAACCGGCCGCCCCCTACCGAAACTGCGCAATGGGCAGCTCCGGCAGGAACCCACCTCTGACCTCTCCCCATTTCTAAGAGGTCTATAAGGGGCGTGCATAAGCGCACCACTGTGCCTACCGTCCCTGTCCTACTGTCCTATTGTCTTCTTTTATCTGTACTTTTTACTTATGTTTATACAAACTACTACTATTCTATACATGTTCGACAAATAAATAAATAAATAAATAAATAAATAAATAAATAAATAAATAAATAAATAAATAAATAAATAAATAAATAAATAAATAATGATGCATGAGTGGCATTTTTATATATAGATTTTGCTTAAGAATTTCTCACTTTGGAGCACCTGTATCGGTGGGGATGTTGTTCTTGTCCCTTTCTCTTGTACCCCTTCCTTATTGTCAAATTGCTCTGGGTACCAGGAGCACAAACATGGTGAAGGCCAGACTGGGAGCTGCTGGCAGCCTGCTGCTGGGGCACTGGGCAGTCTTTTGCCACCCATTCTTCTGTTCACAAGGTCCACCCTAGCTGCCAGGTTCAGGATTGGCCACGAGATGGCAGCAAAGGGAGTATTATTTTTTCTCTATCTGCTGATCTATCTGGGGATGGACTCTATTTTTGCAGCCCAGAAGTATAGTCAAAAGAAGGATTCATAGTGAAGGAAGCAGGAATGTCAAAGGATGGTGGTGAGGTTGCAGTCAAACCTCTGCCTGAATTAAAAAAAATGTGTGGAACATCTTATGGCCACCATCATGGCTTTTTCAACTTTCTGTTGAGGATACCCCCAGGAAAGAAGGAGGGAAGGAAGGAAGGAAGGAAGGCGAAGAGGGAGGGAAGGAGCAGAAAGAGAGCAAAGGAAGATAAACAAGGGAGGGAGGGAGGGAGGGAGGGAGGGAGGGAGGAAACAAGCAGGAGGAAGAGGAGAGGAGAGGAAAGGAAAGGAAAGGAAGAAAAATAGAAGGAAAGGAAAGGAGAGGAGAGGAGAGGAGAGGAGAGGAGAGGAGAGGAGAGGAGAGGAGAGGAGAGGAGAGGAGAGGGAAAGAGGAAGGGGAAGGCAAAGGCAAAGGCAAAGGCAAAGGCAAAGGGAAGGGAAGTCAGCTATTATCACTTCCGTGGCTGCTGTTCCTAGATCAACTGGTTGTCCCTGCAAGAGCCAGAAATTATGGGCTCAATGGTAGTAGTAAGTTGAGGACTAACTCTGAACACGTAAGAAGATTATTCTGAGTGTTGATGGTCTATAGTTCTTCTCTAAACATTTTTGGAAGCAGTGCAATCAGGGGTGGGATTCAGCTGGTTCGGACCAGTTTGGGTGAACCGGATGTTAATTTTACATCTGGTTCGCCGAACCGGTAGTTGCAAGGACTAGCTGACCCCACCCACCCCACCCCTCCCCTCCCAGGAGTCTCCACGCAGTCTGTTTTGGATGCCAGGTAAGGGCATGGCCTGCACGGAGGCTCTGGGACAGCGGAGGGTTCCGGTTATTTTTGCTACCGGTGTGCATCGCGAGCATGCGCAGAAGTGAACTCGCATTCCATCGGGCGATTTCACTTCCGCACATGCTTAGGACGACATTACAAGCCGAAACACAGCTGAGGAGCTTCTCAGCTGTGCTTCGGAGGAAGAATAAAGGTCGGTATTGAAGCAAGGGCGGGTGGAAGAGCTTTTTTCCCGACAGCTCAGGACACGGAGAAGCTGGAAAAAAGCGCCTAAAAATGACATCATCACTGGGCTCCTACCGGTGCGGCATCCCGCACAGCACTGGTAGGAACCCACCCAGTGGTGGGTTCCTACCAGTGCGGTCCACTCTATAGCACCGGTAGCGGCCCGCTGGTGACGTCACAGTACCAGTGCAGTCAGTTGCCGGTGCCTGAGTGTCCGCCATTTTTTAAAAAAAATTTTTTACATTTTTTTAAAAAATTATTCTGTGCATGCCCAGAAGCCGAGGTTCCGGCACTGTGCATGCACTTTCTTCCTAGTCTAAGAAGCCACAAACGCGCGGTGATGATCCTAGGCATTTTTGCACATTTGAGGCTTCTCGAGCTGCTGAGGGGAGGGGGAATGGGCGGCAGGACCTATCTCAGTTCCCCTCCCTTCAGCAGTCCAAGAAGCCACGCCCATCCGGTCACATGGCTGGCAAGCCACACCCACAAAATAAGCCACGCCCACAGAGTGGTATTTAAAAAATTAGGAACCCGCCCCTGATCCCACCCCTGAGTGCAATTCAAGGCTGTGGTGGGGGAAAGTTTGTGATGAAGTTAAATTTATTGACTCTCTCTAATGCAATTTTGATCACAGAAACCTGGCGGGGAGTGGACTAACCAAAGCGGGTTTCCAATTCAAACAAAGGGGTGCAAATGGTTTGGCTGATTTTCAATTGTTTGCTTCTGAGCCCCGGGAAAATAAATTGAATTTAACAAGAGCTTTTTCTTGCCTTTCACCTGCCGTGAACTTTATCCATGGGATTTGAGATGTGATGAGGCTTGATTTAATGTAGAGGTGCTAAATGCCTCCCGCCCTCCAACAACCTTTTAATTGTGTCTCAGGGAAAGTGGCATAAAAGCGCCACAAGGAAGACAACGAGGCGGCATGTCTAAACGCTTCCTGCTTTGTGCCGCCTTGCATTATAACCGGGTGTTTATTTTTGCTTTATGATTGTACAGGTGAAATGAGGATTCATATACCCGGTCTGACTCGTAAGGTGGGCAAAATGCCCCCTGCCAATGCAACAGCTGCTGTTGTGATTCTTCACAGCGTTTGACCCGCTTGGTTGGCATTATGCTTGTGTAGTTCACACGGGGTAGATAGCGATGTACGAGGCAACAAGAGGCAATGCTTCAGCCCAGTGCATTTTGGGGCTAAGACATGGTGAGAGGTTCAAGGTCATCCAGCTGGGTTCCTTGTCTCAGACAGGACTAGAACTCACCGTCTCCTGGTGATTGGCCCAAAGTCACCCAGCCAGCTTTCTTGCCTAAGGTGGGACTAGAACTCACTGGCTCCTGTTGATTAGCCCAAAGTCACCCACATGACTTTCATGCCTAAAATGGAACTAGAATTCACCATCTCCTGGTGATTGGCCCAAAGTCACCCAGCCAGCTTTCTTGCCTAAGGTGGGACTAGAACTCACTGGCTCCTGTTGATTAGCCCAAAGTCACCCACATGACTTTCATGCCTAAAATGGAACTAGAATTCACCATCTCCTGGTGATTGGCCCAAAGTCACCCAGCCAGCTTTCTTGCCTAAGGTGGGACTAGAACTCACTGGCTCCTGGTGATTGGCCCAAAGTCACCCACATGACTTTCATGCCTAAAATGGAACTAGAATTCACCATCTCCTGGTGATTGGCCCAAAGTCACCCAGCCAGCTTTCTTGCCTAAGGTGGGACTAGAACTCACTGGCTCCTGTTGATTAGCCCAAAGTCACCCACATGACTTTCATGCCTAAAATGGAACTAGAATTCACCATCTCCTGGTGATTGGCCCAAAGTCACCCAGCCAGCTTTCATCCCTAAGGTAAGACTAGAACTCACTGTCTCCTAATGATTGACCCAGCCAGCTTTTATGCCTAAGGTGGTACTAGAACTCACAGTCTTCTGGGGACTTGCCCAAAGTTACCCACCCCATTTTCATGCCTCCGGTGGAACTAGAACTCACCATTTCCTGGTGATTGGCCCAGCCTGAAACTGAGTGATATGGTTGGCTTATACCCAATTCCAGCAACCGTTCTTCATATGTTTTAGCCTCCCCCTAATCATCTTTGTTGTTCTACTCTGCACTCTTTCTAGAGTCTAAACATCTTATTTACATTGTGGCGACCAAAACTGGATGCAGTATTCCTAGTGTGGTTTTACCAAGTCATTATAAAGCGGCATTAACACCTTAAGACTCTTGAGTTGTTATACTGCCCCCTCCTCAGCAGGAAAACCAATGCAATATTAAAACGATAAAAGAGATAAAAGAGATTTAAGGTGCTACCATGAGCTTGGTATCATGTGTGTGTGTGCACATGATCCAGAATAATTGAAAGGCCCCGATGATACATTCCTTACCAGCCACAATGCTGGAAATTACAAACAACATATTATTATTATTATTTTTACAATGCACAAGGGAGATAAAATCCAATCGTTTGGAACTATAAAAGCCACTTGTACAAAATAGCTCTTTAAATTACTGTATTTCTCTCCTGAGCTGGAAGCTTAACCCTTAATTCCCAATGAGTTGGCCACACTGCTTGCTTGCTTGTTTAATTAATTAATTTAATTAATTGATTGATTGATTGATTGATTTTTATACCATCCACCTTCCCTATAGCAATAGCACTTAGACTTATATATCGCTTTACACAGTGGTGGGTTCAGTGGTGAAATGCTCCCCGTTCGGGCGGGCCAGTCGGTCGTCACAGAGCCGATGGAGCCGGTGGTGATTGCGGTGCGGGGCTTCCCCTGCCCACCTGGATGCCGCCATTTGGGTTATTTTGCCCTCTGCGCATGCACAAAGCGTTCTGCGCAGAGGCTGCAGCTTTGTGCACCACCACCCCTTCATCGCAGCCCTTACCACTGCCATGGCCGGGGCTCGCCTCTGCTGCGTCTGGTCCAGAGGACAAGCTGGCTGGCGGCGTGGGAAAAATCCTTCCTGGCCTTTGCCAGCCGGGCCTGGTCTTCTCTCCAGGGCGGTGTCCAGCAGGTGCCCCACACCTCCACTCCTTCCCCTCGTGTGGCAGACCCGGGAAAGGACACGGCCAGACCCGCCAAAGCCGCTGCTCCCTCTATGCCTCCGGAAGTCCATTTCTGGCTGTTGCCATTAAGCGGGGCTGAGCGTACGAGGCCATGGCAGCGGTAAGGGTCTTTAAGTGTGGAGCAGGGCGGTGGGGCTGCTAAGTAAAGGAAGGGAGAAAAGCTTGAGGTTTCGGAGCGAAATCCGGGAAGTAATAAAAGTCCTTCCCGAAGTCTTTTGTCCTGGCGCGGAAAGGGAGGCGTGGATCATCTCCCTCCCTCCCCCCCGTCAATGGTGTCCCGCTTTACCAAAGTGAAAATCTGGTCATCTTAAGACTAGGCATGGCCAGCTCAATGTCAATCATGTCGGGGCCACCTGTGGTGGCCAAGTGCTAAAGCAGGACTTCCCTCAGACTCTCTTACTCTCATTATAATCTTCCTTCCTTCCTTCCTTCCTTCCTTCCTTCCTTCCTTCCTTCCTTCCTTCCTTCCTTCCTTCCTTCCTTCCTTCCTTCCTTCCTTCCTTCCTTCCTTCCTTCTTTTTCTTCTTTGAAAAGGACAGCCTCCTGCAGCCCTCTGCCAGCGAAAACGGAGCTTGGGGGGTGTACATGGCCACCCCAGGCCTTGTTTTCACTAGCAGAGGCACCACGGGCTGGTCCTTTGCTGCTTCCAAGGCAGCCTAGTGGGCTAGATTTTTGGGGTTTTTTTATTTTTTGTATTTTTTTCCAAATCAATTTTTATTACATTTTTTTTGCCCCCCCCCCCAACATACATAATTTATGAACAAAGTGTTGTCCGGATCATTCTTATGCATCTTTTCATACACATAATCCATTTTACATCATATTTCTATTTCTAATTTCAGCCATAATGCTCTCTTTCCGTCCTTTTTTATCTCAACTTAATTTCTTCTTAATGCATAAACAAAATTATTAAACGCCCTGCGTTCCTAATTTTTACAATAAAATCAGTTAATTGTCTTATTTCTCCATCGCTAAATATATTTCTCAAATTTCCCATCCCACTTTTTAACATTTCAACTTCATCTCTTAATTTAAATTTGACTTGTCTTCCAAATTGCACTAAATTGCCATTTCATATTCCATCTGCTGTTCTGTTTTCCTATAAACAATATACATAATCATATTCAAATCTTGTATAAAAACCCTTTAACTTAGTTGACTATCCACAATCAATAATATTAATTACAATTCCCTTAAATCTACTTCTATAAACCTTATTTTTTCCTTCCTCTTTTCCATTAACCTTCCCCTCTTTAGCCATTTTCTCTTGGTCTCTCAAAAATTCCACTTAATTATTTCCTTTTATCCCATTCCGTTAACAACAACAACAATTAATTAATTAATTAATTTAATAGATTTGTATGCCGCCCAACTCCCGAGGAACTACTACTAGTACTAGTACTAGTACTAGTACTAGTACTAGTACTAGTACTAGTACTAGTACTAGTACTACTACTACTTCTTCTTCTTCTTCTTCTTCTTCTTCTTCTTCTTCTTCTTCTTCTTCTTCTTCTTCTTCTTCTTTTCGTTTCATTTTTAAATGTATTGTATCTTTTCTTCCAGATCTTTTTTCTCACTTTTAAATGTATTATTCGAGTAATTCTCCCCAAGCTTTCTCCTAATCTCTTCCCACTATTTCCCTTTTTATCCTTTAATTGATTCTTTTTGGGAGACATTCCCTCCTGTCTTCTCATCTGGTACCACTGTAAATCCCAGTGAAATCATCTAGCTGTTTTTTACTTACAGTACTTTTTTCTTCAAAATTAATTTCTTGCTCCTTATTTATATTCTTTTTTTCCACCTTCTCTCCTATCAAGTTTTTAAGAAGATGTTGGATAACCATTTGTTTGAAGTGGTATAGGGTTTCCTGCCTGGGCAGGGGGGTTAGACTAGAAGACCTCCAAGGTCCCTTCCAACTCTTCTCTTCTCTTCTCTTCTCTTCTCTTCTCTTCTATTCTATTCTATTCTATTCTATTCTATCCTTCTCATAGTTACTGCTGTTCAACCAGGGACCACCTATTCTACATCCGTGCATGTAGTTTTTCTTGCCTAAGTGTAAACCCTTACCTTTCTTGCCGCTGAATTGCATTTTCATAGCGTTTCAAATCTGTCAGGATCCTTCTATATCTTAAGCCTATCTTCTAAAACGTTGGCTATTCCTCCTAGCTTTGATGTTGTCTACAAATTTCTACAACTTCTCGCTCTTACAATTCTTGCCATCTTTTGCCATCTTCTGTTCTTTGTTTGTATCCCTGTGCAGGGAGTCCTCGGCGTACGACCACAATCGAGCCCTAACATTTCTGTTGTTAAGTGAGACATTGGTTAAGCGAGTTTTGCCCCATTTTTTCACCTTTCTGGCCACAGCGGTTAACCTGAATCACTGCAGTTGATAAGTTAGTAACCCGGTTGTTAAGGGAATTTGGCTTTCCCATCGACTTCGCTTGTTAGAAGGTTGCAAAAGGGGATTATATGACTTTGGGACACAGCAACGGTCATAAGTATGAACCAGTTGCCAAGCTTCTGAATTTTGATCACCGGAGGATGAGGTCGTAAGTGTGAAAAGCGGTCTTCAGTCGCTTTTTTCAGTCCTGTTGTAACTTTGAACGGTTACTAAATGTTGTAAGTCGAGAACGATCTATATTATTCTGTCATTCCTTGTGTTTTTTTATCTGTGTACCACCCAGGAGCTGTAAACATTTAATAAAGAAAAAAAATGCTTTTCAATGCTTGCTTTCCCAGGAAAACTCTGCCAAGTAAACGATGTGAAACTCCATTGTTGGCGTAGTCCAGAGGTGTCAAACTCGATTTCATTGAGGGCCGCATCAGGGTTCTGTTTGACCTCAGGGGGCCGGGGTGGGCGTGGCTGGGATGGGTACAGTAATGGGTTTAACTTACCTTTGCTACCGGTTCGGAGATGCACAGAAGCTTCTGCACATGCACAGATCATCCGTGATGACATCTGGGCGAGTGGGCGGAGCCTCCCGCCGCTGCTGCTACCGGTTCGCCCAAACCAGGGTGAACCGGTAGCAACACACCACTGGATGGCCGTGGCCAGCTTGTCACTCGTGTCAGGGGTACCTGTGGTGGCCCGAGGTCTCTGCCAGCAAAAACAGGCTCCCAAGCTCCATTTTCAGCTGCCACAGCCTCCTGCAACCCTCTGCCAGCAAAAGGAAGGCTGCATGTGGCCCTCCCGATCTCCGTTTTCGCTGGCAGAGGCATCGCGGGCCAGTCCTTCGCTGTTTCCAGGGCAGTCCCATGGGCCAGATCTTTTATTGATTGATTGATTGATAGATAGATAGATAGATAGATAGACACACAATTTTTTATTTTATTTCACATCTTTACATCACAAATATACAATTTCATTTTCTCAATAATAATACGATACTCTTATACATATTTTCTGTTTCATTAAAACAATTATTTTTTTATACCATCGAGACTACTTTTTTGCCATTCCTTACTCCCCTTTTTTGTTTCCCACAACTCTTCTCCCTCTTCTCCTCCCTCTACTCTTATTTTCCTTTCCCTCCCTTCCGTCCTTCTCTATATTCCTTTCCTCTCTCCTACTGCTCTCCTCTTCCCTTCTCCCCTATCCTCTTTTCCCCTCCTTAGCCTCCTCTCTCTTTCTTCTTTCCTCCTCCTCCTCCTCCTCCTCCTCTTTCTCTTTCTATTGTTGTGTTCTTTTATTCTAATAGATCTCGGGATGGTCTTCCAGCAGTCTCGATTCATTATTTATTTAACGCCTCTTTTCTTTTATATTTCTTTCACATTTTTCACTTATTAATATATTCTATTTTTAATGTATATTTGTCTAGTATACTTTTTCTATATTTCCCTTCCCCTCCCCTCTTCCATTTCAAGTATGTCATCTGGGTTTCTCTTTCATTCTTATTTCCCCGGGCCAGATCTCATCAGATCAGATCAGATTAACAGAGTTGGAAGGGACCTTGCAGGTCATCTAGTCCAACCCCCTGCCCAAGCAGGAAACCCTTACATCTGCCTCTACCTAGGATCAAACTCAAAACCTCCTGATTGTGAGCCAAGAGCTCGGTGGGCTGGATGCGGCCCCCGGGCCTTGAGTTTGACACCCCTGGTCATAACATACGAAGAGCAATTGCAGGAACTGAGCTTGACCAGTCTGGCAAAGAGAAGGACCAGGGGTGACATGATAGCCGTGTTCCAATACTTGAGGGGATGCCACAGAGAGGAGGGGGTCAGGCTGTTCTCTATGGCACCAGAAAGCCAAACAAGGAATAACGGATGGAAGCTGACCAAGGAGAGATTCAACCTGGAAGTGAGGAGAAACTTTCTGACGGTGAGAGCGATCAACCAGTGGAACAGCTTGCCAGCGGAGATTGTGAGAGCTCCAACACTTGAGACTTTCAAAGGGAGATTGGACTGCCATTTGTCCGAAATGGTGTAGGGACTCCTGCTCGAGCAGGGGGTTGGACTAGATGACCTACGAGGTCCCTTCTAACTCTAATAATCTGTAAATCTGTAAATCTGTAAATCTGTAAATCTGTAAATCCACTTCCCATCCAAGGATCTATGCCAGCATTCTTCTTTCCAGGGACAATGCCATTATAATTTCCATTTGTTTCTGGAGCTAAATTAGATAATAATTTAATTTAGAATTAAATTATACAATGTTCTAAGTTTTTGTTGTTGTTGCTGCTGTTTTGCCCTGCTGTTGAATGTGAGAACATAGCTGCAGGCGTCCAGTGGATGTTAGCTAAATATTATGTATTATGATGCTGACGGTTGCAGAATCTAAATTCTATTGCATTTTCAGACTATTAAGCTAAATTTCGGGCGATGGATTTTTATTTTTTCCAGTATTTGAAAATGCGAAGGCCCGAGTGAAGGCCTCAAGGGCCATTCTGCATAATTGAGATTAAAGAGGATTTAATCCATTGAAGAATGTTTGTTTTACACATTGGACTGTTAGACTTAAACTTATTTTATTTATTTATTTATTTATTTATTTTGTGAGATTTATATACTGCCTCACAGTGCAAGCACTCTCTAAGCGGTTTACACCAGTAAGCAATGTATATTTATATTGCCCCCAACAATCTGGGTCCTCATTTTACCCACCTCGGAAGGATGGAAGGCTGAGTCAACCTTGAGCCGGTGAGATTTGAACCGCTGAACTGCGGATCACAGCAGGGGCGGGTTGCTCACTTACCTCGCTGCCGGAGCCATGCGCGCGCATCTCCACGCCCCCTCGCGCAATTTTGCTTCTGCGCATGCACAGAAGCAAAATCGCACCAAAATCTCACATGTGCGTGTGTCCCCTCGCAAGATTTCGGCACGATTTTGCTTCCGCGCATGCGCAGAAGCAAAATCGCCAGAAAATCACCGAAAATCAGCGAAAAAAATTGGCGACGCGCCGGGTGGACCGGCAGAGACGGCTCCGGAGTGGTTGCGAAATCCACCGCTCCCTACCGGAGCTGCGTACTGGGAAGCTCCGGCAGGAACCCACCTCTGGATCACAATCAGATAAAGTGGCCTGCAGTACTGCTCTCTAACCGCTGTGCCACCTCGGCTCTTATAATAACTTATAATAACTTTATTGTCACTTTGAATGTACACTAATCGGCCTACATTTGTGGGAAGCCACCCCTACACCTTCTTGAAGAATGAAATATTTTGAGGAATATTAAAAAGGGCAGATTATTATATTTTCCCAAAGGGAGAAATGGAGAAACATGTTTTTTTTCCAGACAGAAAGCAGCCTCCACCTTTCTTAAGTCAACACTTAAGAGATAAAGAGCATATTGAAAGAAGCCAAGTATCTAGGTAGCTCTATTCATAAGCAAATAGCCCTCACTCAAGATCCAAACCAGGACAAAGCCATTAAGCCATAATAGGATTTACCCAGCACCTTTTCAGAACACAAGCCCCTTCATTGAATCACCCTCAGAAACTTCCACCAAACTTAGCTCAGACCAACACCTAGGATTTGTACTTTGCCTATAGAGCCAGCTATGACCCCTACATAACCCCTCCATGCAGGCGTGAAATTTGTATTTGTTTATTTGTCAAGCATATATGATTATAAGCAAAGTACAAACAGTAAAACATGATTGAATATATATGTAATATTACAAGCATGAATAAGAGTAAAAGAGGTATGAATATATGGGTACATTAGGACAGGAACGGTAGGCACGATTGTGCGCTTATACACGCCCCTTAATTCAGCAGGTTCTGACAGGTTCTGGAGAACCGGTAGTAGAATTTTTTAGTAGTTTGGAGAACTGGCAAATACCACCTCTGGCTAGCCCCAGAATGGGGAGGGAATGGGGATTTTGCAATATCCTTTCCCCAGGAGTGGGGAGGGAACGGGGATTTTGCAATATCCTTTCCCCAGGAGTGGGGAGGGAACAGGGATTTTGCAGTATCTTTCCCCTGGAGTGGGGTGGGAATGGAGACTTTGCAGTATCCTTCCCCTGTCACGGCCACCAAGCCATGCCACGCCTGTCACAGTGTGAATATTGTCAGTTGTATGTCTATGCAGGGTGATGCACCCCTATCTAATATTATGGTATGTTCCAATACAAGCAGAACACGTGATATGATGTGTACTCATGTCTACATTTCTAATCCACCATTTTTTTTCTTCTTCTGCCTTGGCTCTTGACCTGAACGGTCGTGTTTCTTAGCAAAGATGTAATTATTCAGGATTTATTGTTTTTGTATTGAAATAAATATTTTCTATTAGACATTTAATCTCGGTTTTATTTCTAACTGTCTGGATTCCAAGTAAAGATCCAACATCGCCTCTATGAGATTTTATTCTCATCCTAACAATGCCCACCAAGCCACGCCCACAGAACCGGTAGGAGAAAATTTTGAATTTCACCCCTGCCTACATGGCCCCATGGGAGTCTGACAACAGCCAATAGAATACATGTTCTTGCACAGGAACAGGAAGTTCAAGTGCAAAGCTCAAAATAAGGTATAAAAAGCCACCCACTCTCAACTCCATGTGGTCAGATACCCAGAATCACATGTGCTTGGTGGTTCTGTTTCCTCAATAAATGGGCCCTCTTTCCAATCAGCCTCCATTTTGTCTCTAGTGCCTTTCTCCCGGCTTGGAATTGGACCTGGATATTTCTTCCAACACATTAAAATGAAATGTCATTGGAGTGGTACAGTGGCCTAGAGATGGAGCTCTTGCCTCACGATCAGGAGGTTGTGAGTTTGATCCTAGGTTGAGGCAGATATTTCTCTCTCTGGGCACAATGAGAATATATCTGCTGAACAAAACTTCGCATTGGCGACAGGAAGGGCATCCGGCCAGTAAACACTCTGCTAGCTCCATTCAGTTGCCCAGACTCCACCCCGCAAGGGATTATGTGGTCGTTAAAAGATGATGATTAAAATGAATTTTCATTGCATACAGCTCTCAAAGGGTCACCACCAGAGGTGGGTTCCTGCCTGTTTTTGCTGGTGCAGTTAATAGCTGTTGTTCGGCGCAGAGCCAAAGACGCTGCTGCCGTTCGCGACGTGGGAGCTTTCCCCGGGCGCTTTCCCCGCCCACATGGATGCCGCCAATTGCGTTCTTTTGCCCTCTGCGCATGCAGAACGCTTTGCACATGCGCAGAGGGCAAAAGAATGCAAATGGCGGCGTCCATGCGGGCGGCGGCAGCACCCAGGGAAAGCCCCCGCGCCGCGAACGGCAGCAGCGTCTTCGGCTCTGCGCCAAACAACAGCTATTAACCGCAACAGCAGGAACCCACCTCTGGTCACCACCTCCAATATACACTACATAAACATGACAAAATAAATAAATAAATACAAAATTATGTGTATGCCCACATATATTACCCACATATATTTCTTTAATAATAGCAGTAATGAATATGTTGCATTATTTTAATGGTCCGTTTTATGCGCCTTGTTTTAGTAGCCATTTCTGAGGTGTTTTTAAAACGTCCCTGCCTTAACTGAATTTAAACGTAACTCTCTGAAAGTATCTCAGGTTAATTTAACAAAGAAAATATTTTTCTAGCTTCCGAGTTCTTTCCCAAATGCCTTTGAGGAACATTAGGTTATGACCGGATCCAAACTAGCTGGTGTTCCATCTTAGATTTTAAGAGATAATAGTGGTTATGAAAAAAAAAGAGTGTTTCTAGGAAATAGCATTCTCTGATCTGTTATGAAAAACAAATGTTCCACTGAACGGAATAAGGCACTTTTAGCTAAGCTGAGTGTGGGAAGACACATTGCAAATCAATAATGTGTCAGCCATAATTTGCAAAAATCTGGCAGGAACACTAGCTTAGCTTATAGAATCTTATTCAACAATATGCTGTAAAATAAATCGCAGGTCGGGAAACTTTGCGGAGTTCACTTCAGGATGCAGGAGAACTGTTCAGCTTTTCACCCTCGAGTTATGACGGTGTAGCAAGTTAGCACCCACACCCCTCTCTTAGAAGAATGAAATGTTTTGAGAAATATTAAGAAGGCGGAATATTATATATACCCTGGATGAGAAATGGTGAAACATGCTCTTGGAAAGCAGCCCCCACCTTCCTTGATAGCTCTCAGCAGGTGTCAGCACTTAAGAGATAAAGAGATAGATAGCTCTATTCATAAGCAAAATACCTTCACCCAAAATCCAACTCAGTCAGGGTTGACACCAACAAAAGTCTTACACATTGGCAAAAAAAAAACAGAATACAAAATACAAACTTGGAGGAAACGAACTTGTAGATGACTCTCACTCCGTCAAAGACCTTGGAGTACTCATATCCAACGACCTAAGTGCCAGAGCCCACTGTAACAACATTGCCAAAAAGGCACTAAGAGTTGTTAATCTAATCTTGCGTAGCTTCTTCTCTGGCAACATTACATTACTAACCAGAGCATACAAAACATTTGCCAGACCAATCCTCAAATACAGCTCACCTGTCTGGAACCCGCACTGCATATCAGACATAAATACAATCGAGAGAGTCCAGAAATATTTCACAAGAAGAGTCCTTCACTCCTCCACTCACAACAAAATACCTTATTCCACCAGACTTGAAATACTGGGATTAGACAATTTACAACTACGTCGCCTCCGATCTGATCTAAATATAGTTCATAAAATCATATGCCAAAATGTCCTTCCTGCTAATGACTACTTCAGCTTCAACCGCAACAATATTCGAGCACGTAATAGATTCAAACTCAATGTAAAGCGCTCCAAACTCGACTGCAGAAAATACGACTTCAGCAACAGAGTGATCAATGCCTGGAATGCACTACCTGACTCTGTGGTTTCTTCCCCAAACCCCAAAAACTTTAACCTTAGACTGTCTACAGTCGACCTCTCCTCGTTTCTAAGAGGTCTGTAAGGGGCGTGCATAAGCGCACCACTGTGCCTACCGTCGCTGTCCTACTGTCCTATTGTCCTCTTTTATCGTTACTTTTTACTTATGTTTATACAAATTACTACTATACATGTTTGACAAATAAATAAATAAAGATAAATAAATAAAGTTGGATTATTTTTTTATTTATTGTTTGTTTGTTTGTTTGTTTGTTTGTTTGTTTGTTTGTTTGTCATTTTTATATGCCGCTCTCAGCCACAATAGGAATTGCCCAATGCCCCTTCACTGCATCACCCTCAGAAACTTCAACCAAACCTGGGAGCTCAGACAACCTACAGAGCCAGCTATGACCCCTACATAACCCCTACATGGCTCCATGGGAGTCTGACAACAGCCAATAGAATACATGTTCTTGCACAGGAACAGGAAGCTCAAGTGCAAAGCCCAAGAGAAGGTATAAAATCCCCCCACTCTCAACTCCATGTGATCAGCTACCCAGAATCACATGTGCTTGATGGTTCTGCTTCATCAATAAATGGACCCTCTTTCCAATCGGGCCCCCAGCCTCCATTTTGTCTCCAGTGCCTTTCTCCTGGCTTGGAACTGGACCAGATGGATATTTCTTCCAACAACCCAGAAGGCGGAACAAGAAGCAATGGATGGAAACTAATCAAGGAAGGAACCACCAACCAACCTAGAAATAAGGAGAAATTTCCTGAAAATAAGAACAATTAATTAAGAGGCTGCTGAACCAAGCAAGGCTACTTGGCCATAGCTTGTTGAAGGAAATTAGACTAATCAAGACTGTACTTGGGGGGTTTTAGGGCACCTGGTTTTCAAAGGGCCATCTGGCCTCCCATTATTACCGGAATAATGTGGACTTGTTGAGGCCATCTGCATGTTCTTCCTTATTAGAGATTCATAACCTCTTTATGGCATCTCCAAAACATTGTTAAGCCGATGTAAAGCCCCATTATCGTTACATCAGTACAGAGATGGCTAGATGATTCCAGACAACACTATAAATCAATACAGGGGAAATCATCATCAATGGACAAATAAGATGAAGAGAACCTTAGAAAGAATGCAGGGAAGTGATAGCAGTGTTCCAATATTTGAGGGGATGTCGCAGAGAAGAGGGGGTCAAGCTATTTTCCAAAGCATCCCGAAGGCCGAACAAGGAATAATGGATCGAAACTGATCAAGGAGAGATTGAACCTGGAAATAAGGAGAAATTTTCTGACAGTGAGAACAATCAACCAACGGAACAGAAGTTGCCTTCGGAAGTTGTGGGAGCTTCCGAAATTTCTCCTTAGTTCTAAGATGCTTCTCTCCTTGATTAGTTTCCACCCATTGCTTCTTGTCCTACCCTCAGGTGCTTTAGATAATCAAGACCACTTCTATTGCCAGAGAATTAATCTACAGCTTCACACTTTTTTCTCACCCTTAAAGTTCTGCTTATTGAGTGATGAAACTGATACACTACCTTCAGCTGCTTTTGGAGGATAAATTGACCCCCTCCTCTTTGTGGTAGCCTCTCAGATATTGGAAAAATTAGTCAAAGTTGTGGGTGCTCCATCACTGGAGGTTTTTTAAAAAGAGATTGGACAACCATTTGTTCAGGATGGTATAAGTCAGTGGTTCTCAACCTTCCTAATGCCGCGACCCTTTCATACAGTTTCTCATGTTGTGGTGACCCCCAACCATAAAACAATAAAATTATTAGGAAACTCAGGGGTGGGTTCTAACTTACCTTGCTGCTGGTTTGCTTTTTCCTGTGCTGCGTGGCTGCACCTCGTGGGCGCGCGTGCACTTTGCATGCGCACACATGCACAGTGCCGAATTTTTTTAAAAAAATTGCAAAAAAAAAAAAAGCCGAAAACAAGATGGTGGCGCATGCACAGTGCCGGAAATTCAGCTTCTGCGCATGCTCAGAAATTCCCATGGTACAGATTTTTTTTTTGCAGTAGTCTATGTGCGTGCGGGTGGACCCGCCTGGAGACGGATAGAGGAGCAGTGTCTCGGTTCCTAAGACCATCGGAAATGTGTGTTTTCCGATGGTCTTAGGCGACCCTGGGAAAGGGTCGTTCGACCACCAAAGGGGTCACGACCAACAGGTTGAGAACCGCTGGTATTAAGAAGAGGCAGGATTCAGCCAGTTCAGATCGGTTCGGGCAAACTGGATGTTAATTTTATGTCAGTTCAGCAAACTGGTAGTTCCGATGACTGGCTGACCCTGCCCCACTCCGACCGCCCCTCCCAGGAGTCCTCACATGGCCCATTTTGGAACCCAGGTAAGTGCAAGGGACGCGTGGGGCCCGAGGAGGTGGAAAACGGGCCTCCTAGAGGCTCATGGAGGGCAAAAATGGGCCTATTTCCAGCCTCCAGAGAGCCTCCGGAGCCCAGGGAGGTGGAAAATGGGTCCTCCATAGCCCGTGTTTGCTCCCAGGAGGCTGCAGGGAGGCCTACTAGACCCAGAACGGGGCACGGGGGGGCAACACCCCCCACGGCCTGTTTTTGTTCCCAGGGAGGATGCAGAAGGCCAAGTGCTGCCTGTCACACCCCCTGGCCACGCCCACTATGGCCACACCCACCCAGCCAGCCATTAGGGCAGAGAACCGGTTGTTAATTTATATGAATCCCACCACTTGGTAAGGATTCCTTGCCCGGCGAGAGGGTTGGAGCAGAAGATTCCAAGATCCCCACCAGCTCTCTGATTCTATGACCTATGAATCCCAGTTCATCTGATCACTTTTTGTCTCCAAGAGCATATTTCTCCCTTTAGAGCAGTGGTTCCCAACCTGTGGTACGTGTACCACTAGTGGTACGCGAGGGCCTTCCAGGTGGTACGCGAACACTTTCGGGGTCATGAACGATTTTTAGTTAGTTATTTTTTACTTCACAAAAATGTTTACTGCCTAACACAAGATAATCTGGCAACGATTTGCAACTGTTGCCACACGCCACCCACCTGGTCCCAGCGGCCCGAGAATCCAGTTGCTGGATGCGCGGGGCCAAAAAAGGAACGGTACAATTATGGAAATAAAGTGATATCTGATCGAATTTAGTTTCTCTGGAACCAGGTGGTACGCGGCGACTGTACGGGACCTCCAAGTGGTACTCGATCACAAAAAGGTTGGGAACCACTGCTTTAGAGTAATATAATATTCTGCCTTTTTAATATTTCCTAAAATATCTCATTCTGCTAGGAGAGGGGTGGGTGCTAGCTTTCTACAAGGTCCTTTGGAGAATAGTTGGCCCCCTCTTCTTTGGATCTCTTCCTGGAGATCTACAGAGGCTATTTTTCTGTTAATGCACTTCTGATCGAGGAGAGCTTCTTCCTGGACATTTGGTTGATCTCACCCTGCTGACTTTCAATAAGCTGTTAAAAACGGAGTTATTTCAGAGAGTCTTTGGGGATTTTATCCGTCCCATCAATTTTTATGTATGTTGGATCTGCTGTATCTTCTTTATTTTTTGTTCTATTTTTATTACACCGCGGAAATTTTACTGCCTTTTTAATGGATGCCTTATAAAGATTGTGGAGGGTATAAATGCAATAAATAAATCTCTACGTTTTATGGGATTTAGCCCCACTGCTCCTTGCACTGTGGCAAAGGAACAAAATACATTATAAAGAAGTGTTAGTACCACTTTATAAGGCCTTGGTAAGATCACACTTGGAATACTGCATCCAGTTTTGATCACCGCAATATTAAAAAAAAAGACGTTGAGACTCTGGAAAGAGTACAGAGAAGAGCAGCAAAGATGATTAGGGGACTGGAGGCTGAAACATATGAAGAATGGTTGCTGGAATTGGGTATATCTAGTTTAATGAAAAGGACCAGGGGTGATATGATAGCAGTCTTCCAATATTTGAGGAGTTGCCACAAAGAAGAGGGGTCAACCTATTCTCCAAAGCACCAGAAGGCAGGACAAGAAGCAACGGATGGAAACTAATCAAGGAGAGAAGCAACCTAGAACTAAGGAGAAATTTCCTGACAGTGAGAACAATTAACCAGTGGAATGGCTCCACTCCAGAAGTTATGGGTGCTCCATCACTGGAGGTTTTTAAGAAAAGATTGGACAGCCACTTATCTTGACAGATAAGACATGATATATGAAGAACGGCTGCAGGAATTGGGGATGTCTAGTTTAATGAAAAGAAGGACCAGGAGTGACATGATAGCAGTGTTCCAATATCTCAGGGGCTGCCACAAAGAAGAGGGAGTCAAACTATTCTCCAAAACACCTGAGGGTAGAACAAGAAGCAATGGGTGGAAACTAAACAAGGAGAGAAGCAACTTAGAACTAAGGAGAAATTTCCTGACAGTTAGAACAATTAATCCGTGGAACAGCTTGCCTCCAGAAGTTGTGAATGCTCCAACACTGGACGTTTTTAAGAAGATGTTGGATAACCATTTGTCTGAAGTGGTGTAGGGTTTCCTGCCTAAGCAGGGGGTTGGACTAGAAGACCTCCAAGGTCCCTTCCAACTTTGTTATTCTGTATCTGTATCTACCTAGTGGCAATGCAGAAGATCATTGTTATTTTGTGGAGTTAGTGACCTATTTCAATTTCTTCTTCATATTAACAACAGTTTAGACCAGTTATTCATTATCTCTCACCGCTCCCACTGTAAGAGAACGTTAAAAACATTTTAAAAGTTGGTACGAGCCTTTGTTCCAGCCTTAACTTTTTTAAATTGCAATAAATCTTTTATGAAAAGGGGAAAAAAAACTTATGGAAATGTTAATTGGGTTAAGGAAGGTTACTGTCTGCTTCGAAAAGGTCTTTCTTATTTTTTTAAATTATTAATCAAAGGAATTTTGGTTGAAAGTTGACCGATGTGGAGACCATTAGTGCTAATGATAGAAGATGACATCTTGCAGAAAGCGGTCTGAATTCACCAAAAATATCTTGCTGGGATTTCTCTTCAGTCTTAACTCATGATTCTTGACAAATGTATCTTTTCTTTTATGTACACTGAGAGCATATGCACTGTTAGAACCCTGTTCAAACGATTGGGTGTCTTAATATATGATTAAGCCACAAATCATTGTTATGTGTATATTGCTTTAAATGCATTGTGGATGATTACTATATAAGCAAGCAAGAGAGCATGCTCAGTGTGGTTTATGGTTGGTGGTTTATGGTTCAGTGTGGTGAGTGGTGTTTGACGGTGTGTTCCGGATTGAAGACTCTCTGCTGCTTTACTGATGAGTAGATTACTTTATGACTGTGTGGAATTGCTGTGAAGAGAAGAGTAACTATCTGTGATAGTATAGAATAGAGTGATAGCTGTAATCTTTGTTTGGGAGTTAAAACAAAGATAGGCAAGAAAAAGAAACTTCGCATTGACTGAATAACTGTGTATGACTTGGACTTCCTATTTAACTTTGCTACTATTCAAGTAAAAACTATTTTGTACATACTAAAGATATTCTGTTTATTGGCTGAATAGCATTCATATCAAACTGCAACACCATTACTACAACGCATTTCGCTGTCTATGTGCTTAACAGCACAATAACTCCTTAACATGCACCAAAAACAAATTCCTTGTGTGTCCAATCACACTTGGCCAATAAAGAATTCTATTCTATTCTATTCTATTCTATTCTATTCTATTCTATTCTATTCTATTCTATTCTACAGGTAGTCCTCGACTTGCAATCACAATTGGGCCCCAGATTTCCATCGCTAAGCAAGATAGTTGGTAAGTGGGCTTTGCCCCATTTGATGACCTTGCTTGCCACTGTCGTTAAGCGAATCACTGCCATCATTAAGTTAGTAACATGGTTGTTAAGGGAATCTGGCTTCCCCGTTGACTTTGTTTGTCAGAAGGTCCCAAAAGTTGATCACGTGACCCTGGGACACTGCAACCGTCACTGATACATGCCAGTTGCCGAGTGTCTGAATTTTGATCATGTGACCACATGGTTGCTGCAACAATCGTTAAGTGTGAAAACAGTCATAAGTCACTTTTTTCAGTGCCACTGTAACTTCGAATGGTCACTAAATGGGTGGTTGTAAGTCAAGGACTAGCTGTACTTTGACCTGACCTTTGACTCCTGTAGATCTTTTAACTCTCCTCCAGACTGAGATATAAACATAAACATAAACATAAACATAAACATAAACATAAACATAAACATAAACATAAACATAAACATAAACATAAACATATTACAGATTACAGATTACAGATTACAGATTACAGATTACAGATTACAGATTAATAGAATTGGAAGGGACCTTGTAGGTCATCTAGTCCAACCCCCTGCTCAAGCAGGAGACCCTACACCATTTTTGACAAATGGCAGTCCAATTTCTTCTTGAAAGTCTCAAGTGATAAAGCTCCCACAACTTCCGAAGGCAACTTCTGTTCCATTGGTTGACCGCTCTCACTGTCAGAAAATTCCTCCTTATTTCCAGGTTGAATCTCTCCTTGGTCAGTTTCCATCCATTATTCCTTATCTGGCCTTCTGGTGCCTTGGAAAATAGCTTGACTCCCTCCTCTCTGTCACAGCCTCTCAGATATTGGAACCCTGCTATCATATCTCCCCTGGTCCTTCTCTTCACTAGACTAGCCATGCCCAGTTCCTGTAACCGTTCTTCATACGCTCTTCGTACATACACATACACATACACATACACATACACATACACATACACATACACATACACATACACATACACATACACATACACATACACATAGACATTTCGGTGGAAATATTCACATTAAGCCAAGGGAGGCTAGTCAATAATCCCTCATGCACATTATATGTTGGGTTTGTACACTTTTTTTAACACATGCTGAAATGGGTCAATTTTATAGTGAGGTTCTCATCATTGGGCTGGTGAAGGATTCCTTCCAGCTATTGGCATTGTGGTTTTTTAACTCCCAAGGCTTGGGAGTGGTCAGGGATGGGGTTGGATTTCATATCCGCCATGAAAATAGCATTTCCAAGAGAAGCTCAGATCCAAGCCATGCGTGAAGATCATTCAGTTGATCTTGGTTTCTTCCTGTGCTGGATCTTGAATAGAATAAGAATAGAATAACAGAGTTGGAAGGGACCTTGCAGGTCATCTAGTCCAACCCCCTGCCCAAGCAGGAGACACTTCATCTGCCTCTACCTAGCATCTTCTTAAAAACTTCCAGTGTTGGAGCATTCACAACTTTTGGAGGCAAGCTGTTCCACGGATTAATTGTTCTAACTGTCAGGAAATTTCTCCTTAGTTCTAAGTTGCTTCTCTCCTTGATTAGTTTCCAGTTGCTTCTTGTCCTGCCCTCAGCTGCTTTGGACAATAGGTTGACTCCCTCTTCTTTGTGGCAGTCCCTTAGATGTTTGAAAACTGTTATCATGTCACCCCTAGTCCTTCTTTTCATTAAACTAGACATACCCAGTTTCTGCAACCGTTCTTCATATGTTTTAGCCTCCAGTCCCCTAATCATCTTTGTTTTTAGATTTAGATTTATTATTAGAGTTGGAAGGGACCTTGTAGGTCATCTAGTCCAACCCCCTGCTCAAGCAGGAGTTCCTACACCATTTGAGACAGGTGGCAGTCCAGTCTCTCCTTGAAGGTCGCAAGTGTTGGGGCTCTCACAACCTCCGCTGGCAAGCTGTTCCACTGGTTGATTGCTCTCACTGTCAGAAAGTTTCTCCTCACTTCCAGGTTGAATCTCTCCTTGGTCAGCTTCCATCCGTTATTCCTTGCTTGGCTTTCTGGTGCCATAGAGAACAGCCTGACCCACTCCTCTCTGTGGAATCCCCTCAAGTATTGGAACACTGCTATCATGTCACCCCTGGTCCTTCTCTTCGCCAGACTGGCCAAGCTCAGTTCCTGCAACCGCTCTTTGTATATTTTATTTTCCAGACCCTTTTATCATCCTGGTTGCTCTGTTCTGCACTTTCTCTAGAGTTTCAATGTCTTTTTTGTAGTGTGGTGACCAAAACTGGATGCAGTACTCTAGGTGTGGTCTGACCAAGGCTTTACTAGTTCCTCTCTGGTCCTTGATTGTATCCCTCTATTTATGCAGCTCAGGACTGCATTGGCCTTTTTGGCTGCTGCTGCACACTGCTGGCTTGTATTTAGTTGGCTGTCTACTAAATATGTTGTTGCTCTTCTCTGCACTCTTTCTAGAGTCTCAACATCCTTTTCGCATCATAGCGACCAAAACTGGAGGCCGTATTCCAAGTGTGGCCTTACCAAGGCATTATAAAGTGATATTAACACTTCACATGATCTTGATTCTATCCCTCTAATTGCATCTCATTGCAACATGATAGAAGTATGGAAGGCACAACCGCCTATAAAAAGAACAGATCACTTTTTGGAGTCTGTGAGGTTTGTTGGCAGCACAAGTCTCTACAAAGGGAAGGGATCCATTAAAAGTCTTTTGGAATTGCTTTGAGACAATGGTGTTATTGAAACAAGAAGCAACGGATGGAAACTAATCAAGGAGAGAAGCAACCTGGAACTAAGGAGAAACATCCTAACAGTGAGGACAATTAACCAATGGAACAGCTTGCCTCCAGAAGTTGTGGCTGTTCCATCACTGGAGGTTTTTAAGAAGAGATTGCATGAACATTTGTCTGAAATGGGAGAGGGTGGAGCAGGGGGTTGGACTAGAAGACCTCCAAGATCCCTTCCAACTCTGTTATTCTGTCTGGTTGACAATCATCATTTTTGGTCAATGGTGTTGCTTCCCAGAACAAAACTGGAAAAAGAAGAGTGTGTGTATGTGTGTGTTTGTGTTTGTGTGTGTGTGTGTGTGTGTGTGTGTGTGTGTATTTATGTGTGTATATGCACACTTGTGTTTTTGTGTGTGTTCAGGAGTGGGCGTGAAATGTTCACATTGAACCAAGGTAATCTAGCTTGACTTTTGAGAGAAGCACACTCATCAACTGCCTTGTTTCTCTCCCGCAAAAGAAAAATGAAATTATCTCCTGTGGGTGCTATTTCAGGATTTCCTATCATTAAAAGGTGTTTCAATTATCAAGCTGATACAAGGAAACCTCCCTGCTTCCCAAAGGAAATGCACAGACCAGATTGAGTTTAGCTTCCAAGGTTTTTCATCAATTTTGTCATTTCAGAAAGCAGCAAGGATGCTGAAGAGGCGGCAGAAACAGGAAGCTGGGTAATTGTTTCGTTTCTACCCAAGTTGGAAATTACACCGATAAAACATGAGCTCTCCGCGTGCTTCTGAATTGTGTTCCCTCTTGGGGCTTGTACACAACGGCTTATGTGTCAGGAGCTATTGGTGTATTTTTAATGTTCTGTTGCTCAAAAGAGCTCTGAATTGGCCAACGTCTCTCCAAGCACCAAGGTTCCACTCTGCACCCTAAACACCTTAATATCTTAAGCAAAGTAACCATGACTGTGTTCAACAGGGAGCAATGAATGTGGAGTGGACAGAACGTTCTATGTTGTTAGTCTTTTAACTGCACCATTGCAAACAGGATTTAGAAATGGTTTAACTCTGTAATTGGGAGCAAGGAAAGGCTAGGAGGGAAGTAAATGAGCCGAGGTGGCGCAGCGGGTAGAGTGCAGTACTGCAGGCCACTTTAGCTGACTGTGATCCGCAGGTCAGCGGTTCAAATCTCACCGGCTCAAGGTTGACTCAGCCTTCCATCCTTCCGAGGTAGGTAAAATGAAGATCCAGATTGTTGGGGGCAATATAGATATACATTGCTTACTGGTGTAAACCGCTTAGACTCTTAGAGAGTGCTTGCACTATGAGGCGGTATATAAATCTCACAAATAATAAATAAATAAATAAATAAATAAATAAATAAATAAATAAATAAATAATAAATAAATAAATAAATAATAAATAAACAAATAAACAAACAAACAAACAAACAAACGAGAATAGAATAGATTTCTTTACTGGCCAAGTGTGATTGGACACACAAGGAATTTGTCTTTGGTGCATATGCTCATATGCACTCATAAAAGAAAAGATACATTTGTCAAGAATCATGAGGTACAAAACTTAATGATTGTCATAGGGTACAAATAAGCAATCAGGGAACAATCAATATTGATATAAATCGTAAGGATACAAGCAACAAGTTATAAGTGGGAGGAGATGGGTGATAGGAACAATGAGAAGACTAATAGTAATAGTAATGCAGCCTTGGTGAACAGACAGTGGTGAGAGAATTATTTGTTTAGCAGAGTGATGGCATTCGGGGAAAAACTGTTCTTGTGTCTAGCTGTCTTGGTGTGCAGTGCTCTATAGCGTCGTTTTGAGGGTAGGACGACATTTTGAGGAGGGGCAATCTGTATGTTACATTCATTTATAGCAATGTTTCTCTGGTTCAGCAAATTTAAGCTGTGTGGACTGCAACTCCCACAGTTCCCCAGCCAGCACAGTTGACTGGAGAATTCTGGGAGTTGAGATCCATACAGCTTAAAGTTTGAGAAACACTGATATGCAGGAATTTAGGCCATACAAATCTTTTGGAACATAATGTCTTGCAGAATATCTGTGGAGATTTGCAATCATCCATATCATGGTTGCACCAAAAGTGCTTTTCCAAAAGGCACCCGGACTTCCTTGGTTTGTTTGGTTTTTCCCCTTGAAAACATTTTGCTTTTCATCCAAGAAACGTCTTCAGAACTGAAACAAAACTTTTTCAAGGGGGAAAAAAAACGTAAGGGAAGTCCAACTGAGGACTTTTTTTAGGAGAATCTTCCTAGCAATGAAGACAATTAACCAGTGGAACAGCTTGCCTTCAGATGTTGTGAGTGCTTCATCAGTGGAGGTTTTTAAGAAGAGACTGGACAGCCACTTGTCAAAATGGTATAAGGCAGGGGTCCCCAAACTTGGCAACTTTAAGATTTTAAGGTTTCCTGCTGCAGCATGGGATTGGACTAGATGACCTCCGAGATGTCTTCCAGCCCTAAATTGCTGTGCTGTTTCAAAGTGTTTTCTGAAGCCACATCTAGTGGCAGGGTTTGTGGTGCTTCCTTCCTCTTCTTCCTGTCTCTCTCTCTCTCTCTCTCTTCTCTCCGTCCCTCCGTCCCTTCATTTTTCTTTCTTTCTTTCTTTTTCTTTCTCTTCCTCTTTCTTTCTTTCTTTTCTTTCTTTCTTTCTTGTCTCTATCTCCCCTCCTCTTTCTTTCTTTCTTTCTTTCTTTCTTTCTTTCTTTCTTTCTTTCTTTCTTTCTTTCTTTCTTTCTTTCTTTCTTTCTTTCTCTTTCTTTCTCTTTCTTTCTCTCTTTGTCTCTCTCTCTCTCTCTCTCTCTCTCTCACACACACACACACACACACACACACACACACACTTCCTCTTTCTTCCTTTCTCTCTTTCTCTCTCTCTCTCTCACACACACACATACACACTTCCTCTTTCTTCTTCTCTTTCTCTTCCTCTATGCTGGCTGGAGAATTCTGGGAGTTGAAGTCCACAAGTCATAAAGTTGCTGCGTTTGAAGACCTCTGGTATAGGGTCTCCTGCTTGAACAGGGGGTTGTGCTTAGAAGACTTCTGAGCTGCCTGTCAACTCCAATGATGATGACGACGACCGAGGTTTCCTGTCGGGATTACCTCACAAGGATGACAAGAGCAGATAACAATCCAACATTATTATGGGACTAAATGACTTGGTTGGATATATTTGGAATTCTAGACCTGATACCATCCAGTTTAATATGTGTTAGAGGTGAGCCACAGGAACGGTTCAGCACCTTTATTGTCTATTAACTAGAACTAATTCGGACTGCTGGAAGGCTGCAGGGAAGCCACTTTTAAAAGGCTTCCCTGAAGCCTGCTGGCCACTGACAGTAGTTTATTTCTCCCGCCGCTAGATTAGCCAATCAGCGGCGGCTATGCAAATCCATGCTCCGTACGTCAGTACGTAACAATATGGTTGTGTTAGAAGAATATAAGAGTTCTCTTCCTCCTCTCTACTCCGCACACCCTACTCTGTTCTAGCACTAATGATGTTACCTAGCTGAGTAATGAAACATCTGCAAGGACTCCACATCTCCAGAAAGTGATGTGACCTAGCTCTGATATTACCTAATTAGGTAATGAAACATTTGCAAGAAAGAAACCAAGCTCACACTCTCTTCTAGTACTGATGATGTTCCCTAGTTGGGTCATGAAACATCTGCAAGTAAACAACCAAGCTCAGAGAGTGCCAAGGACTCTACAGTCATCCTCCTCCTCCTCCTCCTCCTCCTCCTCCTCCTCCTCCTCCTCCTCCTCCTCCTCCTCCTCCTCCTCCTCCTCCTCCTCCTTTTCCCTGCAAACCTCACTCCTTTTAAAGACTGGTGATGTTACTTAGTTTAGGGATGAAATGTCTGCAAGAAAACAACCAAACTCAGAGAGCGCTAAGGACTCCATAGTCGTCGTCATCCTCCTCCTCCTCCTCCTCCTCCTCCTCCTCCTCCTCCTCCTCCTCCTCCTCCTCCTCCTCCTCCTCCTCCTCCTTCCCCCTGCAAACCTCACTCCTTTTAAAGACTGGTGATGTTACTTAGTTTAGGGATGAAATGTCTGCAAGAAAACAACCAAACTCAGAGCACACCAAAGGCTCCATGGTTCAACTGTGTGCTACAGATATTCTCTTCTACTGGCTTGTTCTTGCTAGAGGACTGGAAATAGTGTCCTTCATCCTCAGATCATGTTCCAGTTAGATCAACTGTATCATCCTCATATATGAGTTGAATCTAAGATTCATCCTGGAAAAAGCCATCTGTTTTCATGGTAGACATGAAGTCCAACCCAATGCTTGACCAATTACAAACCATCAGAGTTGAAATCCCACAACGCCCATATCTGGAGGGAATCGCCCCCCAGCTCACCAATGAAGACCTCAAGACAGGGGGCCCTTGAATTACAACAGTTCGTTTAATGACCATTCAAAGTTCCAATGGCACTGAAAAAAAAGTGACTTATGACCATTTTTCACACCTGCAACCATTGCCGCATCCCCACAATCATGCGATCAAAATCCAGACGCTTGGCCACTGACTCACATTTACGATGCTTGCAGTGTCCTGGGGTCATGTGATCCCCTTTTGCGACCTTCGGACAAGCAAAATCTTAGATTGAGACTTCGACTTTATTGACACTTTGAAGGTACTGGCTAGGTGGCTCAGTGGCTAAGACACTTGAGTTTGTTGATCAGAAAAGTGGGCAGTTCAGCGGATCGAATCCCTAATATAGGTCTCCTGCGTGAGCAGGGGGTTGGACTAGATGACCTCCAAGATCCCTTCCAACTCTGTTACTGTTAAGGTACACTAATCGGCATACGTTAAAATGAAAATTTGTTGCATACAGCTCTCAAAGGGTCACTACATAAACATGACAGAATGAATGAATGAATGAATGAATGAATGAATGAATGAATGAATACAAAATTATGCATATACCCACATCAGCGGTGGGTTCCAGTTACCTTTGTTACCAGTGTGCATCGTGACGTTTCGCACGCGCGCACTCGCTCCGCTCACACACGCACGCCCCTTTGCGAGATTTTACTTCCACGCATGCTCAGAAGGATGTTTCAGCCCAAAACACAGCTGAGGAGCTGCTCAGCTGTGCTTCGGATGAAGAAATAAAGGACAGTATTAACCCGGGGGTGGGCAGGAGGACTTTTTTTCAAAGCAGAGGACGAGGAGAAGCCATCTAAACCCAAAAAAATTGCCAAAAATTCCAAAGAAAGATGGCGGCGCCCAGAGACCGGCACAGACAGGATTACATCACCAGCGTGCTGCTACCGGTGCGCACGTACTGGTCCGCACAGGTAGGAACCCACCCCTGACCCACATGTATTATATGACACAGAGAAACAACACAATCTACTTTGGATGTATACATTTGGATGTATACATCAAGAGGGAAGCCAGATTCATTTAACAACTGTGTTACCAACTTTAACAACTGCTGTGATTCACTTAACAATGTGGCCAGAAATGGGACAAAAATTCACTTAACAAATGCCTCACTTAGCAAAATAAATGTGGGGCTCAATTGTGGTCATAAGTCGAGGATTAGCCATATAAAATTGGGACACTTCAGCTTGTGTTAAAAAAAGAAGAAGTATGAATAGCAATACAGGTAGTCTTCAACTTACAACGGTTCTTTTAGTGACCAAAGTGACAACGGCACTGAAAAATGTGACTTCTGACCGTTTTTCACACAACCATTGCAGCATCCCCATGATCACGTGATCAAAATTCAAATATTCGGCAACTGGGTCATCTTTATGACAGTTGCAGAGCCCAAAGGCCATGGCATCTCCTTTTGCGACCTTCGGACCACCAAAGTAAATGGGGAAGCCAGATTCACTTGACAACCGAGACCACCTTCTCCAACATACCTCCCTAAGACCGATTAGAGCCCACAGAGTTGGTCTGCTGGTGGTCCCGTCAGCCAAACAATGTCAGCTGGCGGGCCCACAAACAAGGGTCTTCTCTGTGGCAGCACCGGCTCTCTGGAATACACTCCCCCCGAGATCCGCATTATTCCCACCCTGCCAGCCTTCAGAAAAGCAGTAAAAACATGGCTTTGTCGACAGACCTGGGGCCAATGATTTTAATATAACATTGAGCACTCTTGGCCCCATGAATGAATTATGGTATGGGTTTTTAAATTGTGGTTTTTAAATGCTTTTAAATATTTTATTTATTTATTTATTTGGTTCTCTTATATGCTGCCCAACTCCTGAGGGACTCAGGGCGGCTTACAACACAATACTTATTAAGTACTTTAATACTTATTGTTTTTAATGCTTTTTATATTTATTGCTGCTTGTGAATTTTTATTGTTGTGAGCCGCTCAGAGTCTCTGTGGAGTGGGTGGCATACAAATGCAACTAATAAATAAATAAATAAATAAACCGGGTTACTAACTTAGCAACTGCAGTGATTCACTTAACAACCGAGGCAAGAAAGGTCGTAAAATGGAGCAAAACTCACTTATTAACAACTGTCACACTTAACAAAAAAAATTGGGTTCAATTGTGATCGTAAATCGAGGATATAATATAAAATAAGACCACTTCAACATATGTTTTTTTTTTAAGTATGAATAGCCCAATATATAATGTGCTGCCAGGAGAGATTATTGTCTTAAAATGTCATTTTTTCCCTCCGGAGAGGTTAATGATGCAGAGTGTTTTATTTGTGAAGAAATCCATTTAAAAGATGGGCTGCCCACCTTCTCTGCTATCCCAGGAAAGTGGTAATCATCCACCTCGTCCTTCAAACAGGCTCAAATTTATCTCTACCGTCCATGTTCAGCAACTCACCGCAGGACGTACGGGTTGAAATGAGGTTTCAATCATTATCGTTTAGTTATAGAGTTCTCCAAAGGGGAAAAAAAATCTCAGAGAGAAGAGAAAAGAAGAATAACTTTCTTCAAGCCACCCCTTCAACCTTTTTTGGAAGAGTGACGGAAAAGAAAACTATTTTTCTCCTCTTGTCCCTGTAAGGCAGGGCTGTCAAACTCAAGGCCCGTGGGCCGGATTCGGTCCACAGGGTGCTTAGATCTGGCCCACAGGCTGGCCTGGAAACAGCAAAGGACCGTCCCGTGGTCCCTCTGCCAGCACGCCCCACCCTCCCGAGCTTCATTTTCCCCGGCAGAGGGCTATCAAAACAAACTGAAAACAAAACAAAAGGAGAAATGTTTCCCCTTTTGCATTTGAGCATTTATTTTTATTTATTTATTTATTATTTATTTTTGTCAAGTACCCATTGGTAATATACATAGATATAACATTGTTTATATACATAAGATGGGTACTGATAAGAGGGAACATTAGGACAGGGACGGTAGGCACGCTGGTGCGCTTATGCACGCCCCTTACTGACCTCTTAGAGCATGCAAGAAGGGACAGGAAAGGAGGAAGGGAAAGAGGAAAGACAAAGAAAAAGAAAGAAAGATGGGAAGAGAGCAAGGAAGGAAAAAAGAAGGAAAGAGGGGAAGGAAGAAGAAAGGAGAATGAAGAGGGAAGGAAAAAGAAGAGGGAGGGACGGAGGGAGGGAGGGAGGGAGGGAGGGAGGAAGGAAGGAAGGAAGGAAGGAAGGAAGGAAGGAAGGAAGGAAGGAAGGAAGGAAGGAAGGAAGGAAGATTATAATGAGGTAGGGTCTCAGAGAAGTCCTGCCTTAGCACTTGGCCACCACAGGTGCCCCTGACATGAGTGATGTCGAGCTGGTCATACCCACCATGGCCATGCCCCCCCCCGGCCACTCCCCACCCCTGGCCTTCCAAGGTCAAACACTACTCTGATGCGCCCCTCAATGAAATCAAGTTTGATACCCCTGACCTACAGCATACAGGTAGTCCTTGACTTACATCCACATATTTAATGGCCATTCGAAGTTACAATGGCATTGGAAAAAAGTGACTTATAAATGGTTTTCACACTTATGACCATTGCAGCACTCCCCACAATCGTGTGATCAAAATTCAGACGCTTGGCAACGGATTCATATTTATGACGGTTGCAGTGTCCTGGGGGTCACATGATCTCCTTTTGTGACCTTCTGACCAGCCAAGTCAATGGGGCAGCCAGATTCCCTTATAACTGGTTGTGAGCCACCCAGAGTCCATGTTGAATGGGGCGGCATACAAACTGGACCAAATAAACAACAAACAAACAAACAAACAAACAAACAAATAAATAAATAAATAAATAATGGCAATAGCAATAGCACTTAGACTTATATACCGCTTCATAGTGCTTTACAGCCCTCTCTAAGCGGTTTACAGAGTTTAGCATATTGCCCCCAACAATCTGGGTCCTCATTTTACCCACCTCGGAAGGATGGAAGGCTGAGTCAACCTTGAGCCTGGTGGGATTTGAACAGCTGAACTGCTGAACTAGCAATCAGCTGAAGTAGGTTGCAGTGCTGCTTTTAACCACTGTGCCACCTTGGCTCTTAAGTAAGTAAGTAAGTAAGTAAGTAAGTAAGTAAGTAAGTAAGTAAGTAAGTAAGTAAGTGAATAAGTGAATAAGTGAATAAGTGAGTAAGTGAATAAGTGAATAAGTGAATAAGTGAATAAATGAATAAATGAATAAGTAAATAAGTAAGTAAATAAGTAAATAAGTAAGTAAGTAAGTATATAAGTAAATAAGTAAATAAGTAAATAAGTAAATAAATAACAACCACGTTACTAATTTAACGTCTGCAGTGATTCACTCAACCGCTGCGGCAAGAAAGGTCGTAAAATGGGGCAAAACTCACTTAACAACTGTCTTGCTTAGCCTAAAGTGACCAGATTTTTTTTTTTTAAGCGGGACACTGACGGGGTGGGCGGGGCCGCCCATTTGAGTTTTGCCCTCTGCGCATGCGCAAAACACTGCGCATGCGCAGAGGGCAAAAGACCGCCAATGTCTGCGTCCAGGTGGGGGGGGGAGGCGGGAGGCCTTTCCTCGCCTCCCGCCTTCCCTTCGGGAGCCGGCAGTGGCTTGGGTGCAGCCGCGTTTCTTTCTTTGCATCCTATTTGCTCTAGTTTTTAACTCTTCGGGGATCTCTCCCCCCTCCTATTTTACTACTCTCCCCTCACCTGCATTATTAGAGGAACTGAGGAAGAGTCGTCCGGAGCTGTTCCAAGGATGAGGAAGAGAGAAAACCGGGCTTTCTAATTTGCATGCCCCAGGTAGCGGTCATTGGCTCCCCGGTCACTGTGGCTGTACCGGGGAGCCCGCGTGCTTGTCATCAATGGAGACGCGCGCGCGGAAGGCACCACGGAGCAGAGGCACCTGGCGAGCGAGCGGGCAGGCGGGCAGGAGACGCGGGCAGGAGCCTGCCGCCAATGCCGCCTGCCCGCTCGCTCGCCAGGTGCCTCTGCTCCGTGGTGCCTTCCGCGCGCGCGTCTCCATTGAACTCCCCGAAGAGTTAAAAACTAGAGCAAATAGGATCACTGTGGCTGTACCGGGGAGCCCGCGTGCTTGTCATCAATGGAGATGCGCGCGCGGAAGGCACCACGGAGCAGAGGCACCTGGCGAGCGAGCGGGCAGGCGGCATCGGCGGCAGGCTCCTGCCCGCATCTCCTGCCCGCCTGCCCGCTCGCTCGCCAGGTGCCTCTGCTCCGTGGTGCCTTCCGCGCGCGCGTCTCCATTGATGACAAGCACGCAGGCTCCCCGGTACAGCCACAGTGACCGGGGAGCCAATGACCGCTACCTGGGGCATGCAAATTAGAAAGCCCGGTTTTCTCTCTTCCTCATCCTTGGAACAGCTCCGGACGACTCTTCCTCAGTTCCTCTAATAATGCAGGTGAGGGGAGAGTAGTAAAATAGGAGGGGGGAGAGATCCCCGAAGAGTTAAAAACTAGAGCAAATAGGATCACTGTGGCTGTACCTGGGAGCCCGCGTGCTTGTCATCAATGGAGACGCGCGCGCGGAAGGCACCACGGAAACAAGGAGGAATCTAGTAACAATCAAGCTAAAAAGATATATTCAGTTTAATTTTTTTAAAAATCTCGCCTCGTTATTTTTTTATAACTGATGGCAGCAAACATACCCAATACCGCTTCCGCCTATTTTCGCCCCACAACATCAACTCTGCAAGATAATAAGTTGGGCTGAGAAAGAATGATTGGCTGCCTTTCTTAAAGAGAAACGAGAGCGGGGTTTTTGCACGTATTTCTTCCTACTCTGCGATAGGCCGGAGGTCTGCAAAAAGCCACGCCCTCCCTGCTTACTGGAGGGAGATTTAAAGCCGCATTTCATGCTGGCCATTAGGGTTTTTGGAAGGGGTGCTCAGGTTCGGCGGCCAATCATGCAATTTCCGAATTCTTTGTCGGACTCCTCAACTGCCGTAACTGGCCGGTAGTTGCCTTTAGATTTTGGGCGTTGGGTGTTGGGTGGAGCTTCGTTTTAAACTGCTGGTATCTCTGCCTTCTCCCGTCGGAGGTTTAAAAATCGGGACTTTTTAAGAGGGCGAGCGGGACGCGGGACAAATTGCGAAAAAGCGGGTGTGTCCTGCCAAAATCGGGACGTCTGGTCACCTTAGCTTAGCCGCACTTCACAACTGTGGCAAGAAAGGTCATAAAATGGAGTGTTCCTTTTCTTCTGGGGAATCTTTTGATCCAAATGCTGTGACTTGTCTTTTAGGCCGCTGGAGCTTGTGGTGAGGTCAGAATGATTGAAGGTTTCCACTATCAACATTTTCATGGTGTTAGCTTCCCCCCCACCCCAAGTTACAATGAAAATAGGCCTTGTGTAAAGTAGAATAGAATAGAATAACAGAGTTGGAAGGGACCTTGGAGGTCTTCTAGTCCAACCCCCTGCTTAGGCAGGAAACCCTACACCACTTCAAGCAAATGGTTATCCAACATCTTCTTAAAAACTTCCAGTGTTGGAGCATTCACAACTTCTGGAGGCAAGCTGTTCCACGGATTAATTGTTCTAACTGTCAGGAAATTTCTCCTCAGTTCTAAGTTGCTTCTCTCCTTGGTTAGTTTCCACCCATTGCTTCTTGTTCTACCCTCAGGTGCTTTGGAGAATAGCTTGACTCCCTCTTCTTTGTGGCAACCCCTGAGATACTGGGACACTGCTATCATGTCAGCCCTTAGTTCTTCTTTTCATCAAACTAGACATACCCAGTTCCTGCAACCGTTCTTCATATGTTTCATCCTCCAGTCCCCTAATCATCTTTGTTGCTCTTCTCTGCACTCTTTCCAGAGTCTCAACATCTTTTTTACATCGTGGCGACCAAAACTGGATGCAAATATTCCAAGTGTGGCCTTACCAAGGCGTTATAAAGTGGCATTAACACTTCACGTGATCTTGATTCTATCTCTCTGTTGATGCAGCCTAGAACTGTGTTGGCTTTTTTGGCAGCTGCAGCACATGGCTGGCTTATATTTAAGTGACTGTCCACTAGGACTCCAAGATCCCTCTCACAGTTACTACTGTTGAGTAAATCCATAATTCCTTCTTCTGTACTTAGATTTAAAAAAAAAACACACAACGTATCTCTATCTTTCTTTCTCATATTTTTATCTTGGTAATTTTCCAAAGCAAAGTTTGTTCTTAAAATGAACCAGCAGGGAAACAGTATGTTTTTTTCCCCGATATTATTTTAAGCTACTGTTTTCGTTTTCACGACCTATCTCTCCAGTCCCAGACCCTGCAAACATCTGGGAACCACAGTTGCCAAAACATCCATGCATGAGTGTGATGATATCAGACGATCCTTAATACTTTTCAGGAGGAAAATTGTTGCTCTCTTTTCGCCAATCTCTTTTAAAGAAAAACTCATTCTGTGAAGATAAATATTGGGAAGGGATTGGCTTAATGAAGCTTCTCGGAAGATATTTAATCTCTGACACTTGTATATTCACCACTTAGGCCTCATCTGCAATCATCCAAATGCTGTCATATCTAAGAAAGTCATATTTAACTATTTCTTGAATTTATAGCTGTCCTTGTGCCGCAGTTTGGGTCACGTAATGTGTGTTCGTTTTCTTTATTATTATTTTTTACTAGCCTGCCAGGCGTCCAAAGCTCTTCGTAAATTAGACCTAGCACAAGAGAAGTAAGAAGTTGGTTTCAGGGCATCGTTGAACTCCTTTTTGGGTTGTTGTTAAATAGCAGTTTGTGTGATACATTGCTATAATTCCTTTGAAACTGTGTGAAAGTCCTAAAATTGGGAAATGTTAGAAGGGGAGAAGGGAGGGATATCAGAGGTTTAAAGGCAAAAGGAAAAGATAGAAGCATTGGTCTTATGCATGAACTTGCTCCCTCCCTCCCTCCCTCCTTCCTTCCTTCCTTCCTTCCTTCCTTCTCATTCTTTCCTTTCCTTCTTCTCATCTCTTTCCTTCTCTCTCCTTCCTTCTTTTTTCACTTCCTCCCTCCTTCTTTCCTCCTCCCCCTCCTCCCCCCTTTCTTCCTATTCCTTATTGTTTATCTTCCTTCCTCTTCCTCTTCATCCTTCACATCTCCTTCCTTCCTTCCTCCTCTTTCTTTTCTTTCCTTCTTCTCATCTTTCCTTCTCTCCTTTCTTCTTCTTTCACTTCCTCC
Source organism: Diadophis punctatus similis (assembly GCA_023053685.1). Classification (NCBI taxonomy): domain Eukaryota; kingdom Metazoa; phylum Chordata; class Lepidosauria; order Squamata; family Dipsadidae; genus Diadophis; species Diadophis punctatus. The sequence goes on along the minus strand of JALIGW010000054.1, from coordinate 2,680,614 downwards.
TCCTCTCCCTTTCTTCCTCTTCCTTCTTCCTTCCTTCCTCTTCCTCCTTCTCATCTCCTTCCTTCCTTCCTTCCTTCCTTCCTTCCTTCCTTCCTTCCTTCCTTCCTTCCTTCCTTCCTTCCTTCCTTCCTCTCTCTTCCTTCTTTTCATCCCCTCCCTCCCTCCCTCCTTCCTTCCTCTCCCTGTCTCTCCCTCCCTCCCTCCCTCAAAGCAACCATTCAAACTCACGACAAACCTCTACTTATGCCCAAGTTTCTGCGGCCACTCCCCACAGTCTGCAATTGCATTTTGGGTGCTCAGCAACTAAATTTATGGTTGTTTGCAGTAGTGGGTTCCTACCGGTGCTGTCTGGTGCTCCGTTCCGGTAGCAGCCCACCGATTGCGTAATGTCAACGCAATAGCTCCCATGCTTTCTTTGCCAGTCCGTGTGTGCCACATCTTTTTTTGGAATTTTTTCCGGGTTTCGGCTCTCTGTGCATGCACGGAAGTAAAATTGTTCTTCTGCGCATGCGCAGAGAGCCAAAATCGCGCAAGAGGATTGCGATGCGCACCGGTAGGAGAAAGTAAGAGGAGCCCGCCCCTGGTCGTTTGGGTCTTCTAACCATGATTATTTGTCAGAGATCCTACATAAAATAATTAGGTTAGAAAAAAAATATAAAAAGGAATTTATACGAAAGCTTTTTAGCTAAGTTAAGATGACAGCTCATTTCTTTCTTACTTGGTCAGCACAGAATCAACAGCCAAGCTCTTCAGAATCTCTCTTGCACAAACATGTTGGGAATTTGATCAGGTAACGTGTGCTACACCATCCATTTTTGCAATCTTTTGATCTTCTTTCAACAACACCCCTTTCTAACACACATGTTATTAACAAGAAATATACTCCCATTCAGACAGTACAATTAAAAGCTGGTTACAGAAATTGCCCACTGTGTGGCTTCACACGATAAGTTCAATTCAGTGGTGGGCTCCACTTACCGCCCCTACCGGTTCTCATTGCGTCAGAAGTGCGCGTTTTGCATGCGTGCTCACTTCACTCGCATGCGCACCTACGTCACATCAGGGAAATGACCCTCTGTGCATGTGCAAAAGCCCTGGCGCATGCGCAGACGGTTCTTTGCCGGCCGCTTTTGGCACATGATGAGAAAAAGGTTAGCCATCACTGTTGTAGGTCATCTAGTCCAACCCCCCGCCCAAGCAGGAGACCCTACACCATTTCTGACAGATGGCTGTCCAATCTCTTCTTGAAAGCCTCCAGTGATGAAGCTCCCAGAACTTCTGAAGGCAACTTCTGTTCCATAGGTTGATTGTTCTCACTGTCAGAAAATTCCTCCTTATTTTCAGGTTGAATCTCTCCTTGATGAGTTTCCATCCATTATTCCTTGTCTGGCCTTCGGGTGCTTTGGAAAATAGCTTGACCCCCTCCTCTCTGTGGCAGCCCCTCAAATATTAGAAGACTGCTATCATGTCTCCCCTGGTCCTTCTCTTCACTGTGCAAAAGAGACACGTTGCAGAGAAATTTGACAGAGTATTTAAGAAGCTAAAAATATCCTCAATAACAGATAAATTAGGAGCTTAGTGAACACAGTTCTTATTAAGATATTTTTCAATATGGAACAAATACTCTCATTTGAGAGGCATCCCTTTCATCAACTGAAGCTTCTTCTCGAAAATAGCTAACTATCCTTATTCTAAAATCATGCCCACCGGTTTTCTAGCCCCTCGCTTGAAGTAAGTAGTTGCTCCCTGGAAAGTAATTGGGGGGGCTGATTTGGGGGGGGGGGCTGATTTCAACGCATGTCCTGAAAAGCCCTGTTGGCCTTATTATCGGGACATGTCTTATTTTGGGGGAAACACGGTATCTATCTATCTATCTATCTATCTATCTATCTATCTATCTATCTATCTATCTATCTATCTATCATCTATCTATCTATCTATCTATCTATCTATCTATCTATCTATCTATCTATCTATCTTATATCTGTCTGTCTATCTATCTATCTATCTATCTATCTATCTATCTATCTATCTATCTATCTATCTATCTATCTTATATCTGTCTATCTATCTATCTATCTATCTTATATCTATCTATCTATCTATCTATCTATCTATCTTATATCTGTCTATCTATCTATCTATCTATCTATCTATCTATCTATCATCTATCTATCTATCTATCTATCTATCATCTATCTATCTATCTATCTATCTATCTATCTATCTATCTATCTATCTATCTATCTATCTTATATCTGTCTACAGTATATCTATCTATCTATCTATCTATCTATCTATCTATCTATCTATCTATCTATCTATCTATCTATCTATCATCTATCTATCTATCTATCTATCTATCTATCTATCTATCTATCTATCTATCTATCTATCTATCTATCTTATATCTGTCTACGGTATATCTATCTATCTATCTATCTATCTATCTATCTATCTATCTATCTATCTATCTATCTATCTATCTATCCATCCATCCATCCATCCATCCATCCATCCATCCATCCATCCATCCACCATCCACCCATCTTCTAGCTATAACATATCTGTCTGTCTGTCTGTCTGTCTGCTTGCCTGCTTACCCACCCGCCCGTCCGTCCATCCATCCATCCATCCATCCATCCATCCATCCATCTTCTAGCTACAGTCTGTCTGTCTGTCTGTCTGTCTGTCTGTCTGTCTGTCTCTACCTACCTACCTACCTACCTACCTATATCATCTATCATCTATATATCCATCCATCCATCCATCCACCATCCACCCATCTTCTAGCTATAATATATCTGTCTGTTTAACTGTCTGTGTCTGTCTGCTTGCCTGCCTGCCCACCCGTCCATCCATCCATCCATCCATCCATCCATCCATCCATCCATCCATCTTCTAGCTACAGTATATCTGTCTGTCTGTCTGTCTGTCTCTGCCTACCTACCTATATCATCTATCTATCATCTATCTATCTATCCATCCATCCATCCATCCATCCATCCATCCATCCATCCATCCATCCATCCATCCACCCATCTTCTACTATAGTATATCTGTCTGTTTATCTGTCTATGTCTGTCTGCTTGCCTGCCTGCCCACCCGCCCGCCCGCCCGCCCGCCCATCCATCCATCCATCCATCCATCCAGCTTCTACCTACAATATGTCTGTCTGTCTGTCTGTCTGTCTCTACCTACCTACCTACCTACCTACCTACCTACCTACCTATATCATCTATCTATCATCTATCTATCCATCATCTGTCTATCAACATACAGTAAATGCCCATATATACACTCACAAAATCACAGAGAAACACACACTTACTTGTCCTAGTAAGTACAAGACAATAACCAGGAGTTAGGAGCACCATATTCCCAATGCCTTTTTTAAAAAACCCCAGTTATGCAGACTGCCTGTCTCCCTATCCAATAGCCAGACATCAAATTATATATAATTTGTGGGCTGAACTGTTGAAAAAAGCAGACAGTTCATCTCAAAACCGGGGCGAGGTTGAGGAGAGCCACAGGCTCCCTGAAATATGGCCTCCTCGAGGCTCTAAGTGGTTCTTGTCTCCCAGCTAGGGACTCTGCTGCTAGCTATCAACTAAATGATTTACAGACGTTGATCAGGGCATATTTTCCACCTTCAGGCTGTGAGTCAGATGTTAAAGCCGAGAATCAAATTAACCCATTTTTATTGCCTCTTAAAGTCTGCCTGAAATGATTTTGCATGTACAACTTGACAAATTACATAGGGGAGCATCGTCCTATTGAGAGAGATGGAACAAACAGGACCAATCCAGAGATTACATCAAGAGGAATGGAGGGTTTCCAGCCAAAAGCACATTTCAACAGGTTGTATAATCAAAGGTTGACCTCCAAACCAGCAATTTGCATCCCGCAATTGAGACAGGAGAGCAATAATCAGCCTGCGCCTAGCGGAATGGTTCCAGAAATTTAATTAGATTTGGAAGAAGCACCGGCTGTGGCGTCTGCAGCCAGAGGATGGGGGTGAAAGGGTGGGATGGAGGGGGCGATAAGGTGTATGTGGCATGCATATAGGTAGTCCTTGACTTACGACTACAATTGAGCCCAAAATTTTATGTTGCTAAGTGAAACATTTGTCTTTTAAATAATCTTTATTAGTTATATTTAAAAAAAAAAAACAAATTTATATACAAATTTATAAGTGAAACATTTGTTAAGTGAATTTTGCCCCATTTTACGACTTTTCTTGCCACTGTGTCAGCCCTGGAGCCATTCCCCCCCTCCCCCCGGCACTTTCACGGCTGCCACAGTAAAGCGAGTTGAGCTGTGGGAACCGGAGAGGGGAGGAAGAAGAGCAGGAGTGGAATTCAGCCGGTTCGGACCGGTTCGGGTGAACCGGGTGCTAATTTTACATCTGGTTCACCAAACCGGTAGTTGCAAGGACTGGCTGGCCCCGCTCACTCCACCCCTCCCCTCCCAGGAGTCTCCACATGGCCCGTTTTGGATGCCAGGTAAGTACAGGGCCCGTGCAGAGGCTCTGGGAGGACGGAAAATAGGCCTTCCGGAAAAGGGCCTCCTGAACCCGGGGGAGGCTGTTTTCGCCCTCCCAGAGGCTTGAGGAAAGCCTCTGGAGCCTGGGGAGGGCAAAAAATGGGCCTCCTGGAAGTTCCGGAAGTCTGGAAATGGGCCCGTTTCTGGCCTCCGGAGGGCCTCCGGAGCCCAGGGGAGGAAATCCTACGAAGCCTGGGGAAGGCGAAAAGCCCACCACCACCACCATGGTTGTTGAAGTGAGAATAAGATCTCATAGAGGTGATTTAGATCTTTTCTTGGAATTCAGACAGTTAGAAATAAAACCGAGATTAAAATCTAATAGAAAACATTTATTTCAGTACAAAAACAATAAATCCTGAATAAACTACATTGTGCTGAGTAACACGACCGTTCAGGTCAACAGCTAAGGCTGTTGTTTTTATGTTTGTTTGTTTTAACATAATTAACAAAGATTATTTTTAGAAAAATTGTCATGTCACTTTTTTCAGTGCTGTTGTAACTTGGAATGGTCACTAAATGAACTGTTGTAGGTTGAGGGTTGCTTGTATAGAAGGGCTCAATTGCAAATTGTAGTCATCATCTTCAATATTTTTTTAAAAAATATTTATTTTATTTTATGATTTTATTTATTAGTTTTATCCCACTTGTATTGCTTTTATAAATAAGTCAAGGCAGTGTACATATCTAATACATCTTCCTCCTCCTATTTTCCCCATAACAACAACCCTGTGAGGTAGGTTGGGCTGAGAGAGAGAGAGAGAGAGACTGAGTAGCCCAAAGTCACTGGGCAGGCTTTCATGTCTAAGGCGGGACTAGAACTCACCGTCTCTTGGTGATTGGCCCAAAGTCACCCAGGCCAGTGGGCTTTCATGTCTAAGGTGGGACTAGAACTCACCGTCTCCTGGTGATTGGCCCAAAGTCACCCAGGCCAGTGGGCTTTCATGTCTAAGGTGGGACTAGAACTCACCGTCTCCTGGTGATTGGCCCAAAGTCACCCAGGCCAGTGGGCTTTCATGTCTAAGACAGGACTAGAACTCACTGTCTTCTGGTGATTGACCCAAAGTCACCTAGTGGACTTGTTAAGATATTCATGAACTGGGAGAGCCATGTTAACAAGGTCAGCCAATGAATAGGCATAGCAACTAAGTCAGCCAATGGGAGTTAAACACTTCTGAGTCTGTGCAGAGAATCAAAACTGAAAACTTAAGCTTAAGGCTGGGTGTGGCTCAGTCCACTCTGTACTCTCAACCCTCTCTGTGCTTATCTGCTCTGCTGAAATGAAACTAACTCTCCTGCTTGTGTTTGCTTGAAGAAATAATCTACTTGTGGCATTGTATATACAGTATATATTACTATGTTTATAAAGAAGTTAATGAATCCAGCTGAATCAGTTATCTGTCTGTGTTTCTGGTTTTGATTTTTATACAACAAACTGATAGGCTTTCATGCCTAAGGCAGAACTAGAACTCACCATCTCCTGGTGATTGTCTCAAAGTCACCTAAGGCAGGACTAGAACTCACAATCTTCTGGTTTCTAGGCCAGCACCTTAACCTCTATGCCAAATTCCTCTTTGTCAAGAGAGGAATGGTTGGTAAAGTTGATGGAACTTGCAGAGATGGCTCCATTAACTTCTTTGATTAGAGGTCGGGAAAAATAAACTCTACATTTATGGTTAATTGGAAAACTCTTAAGAGACTTTTAGCATGAAGTGGGGAAAGAAACGCTCTTCCTTTGTTCTTGTTTATTGCTGCATTTCTATCCAAGCGCTCACAACTCTGCAGTTGAAGTTATCTGGGAGTGGAAGTTTCCCAAAATGAGCATTCTTTGCAAATAATTATTTTAAGGCAAATATATTAAATGTGAACTGCTCAGATTTAACTTAAACAACACTTTGGGTTGATGTATATGACTGTAGTAATCATAGACACAGAGACATGTTTTCTGAGCAAAGGTTTTCCGAGCTAGGAAGAAATCTCTCTCAGTTGAGAAGCCTCTGTGTTCAGAAGCCCTGCTTGTTCGGACAGCTGTGTTTATTTTTATAGAAACTTCTTGTGCACACAATTACAATGATTGATTTACCCCAAAGATAGCTAACTAGTAATAATGCGATAAATGGTTAACATACAGCATACAGATAGATCATGTTAAGCAAGCAGGTGAGCGCATGATTGCTAATTTAACCTTTTGCTCTTAAGCTAGAACAATGGAAGAGCTGAGTAAGTAAGTAACCTTTACCCTAGATACACAGAGAGTAGAGCAAGCAACCCTTAAACTTAAATAGAACAGAGGAGCAGGATGTTTGGTCAATATAATCAAGATAGGCATTTCATATCGATGAATCATTGACAAGAGCCGAGGTGGTGCAGCAGTTAGAGTGCAGTACTGCAGGCTACTTTAGCTGACTGTGATCAGCAGTTCAGCTGTTCAAATCTCACCGGCTCAAGGTTGACTCAGCCTTCCGTCCTTCCAAGGTAGGTAAAATGAGGACCCAGATTGTTGGGGGCAATATAAATATACATTGCTTAATGGTGTAAACCGCTTAGAGAGTGCTTGCGCTATGAGGCGGTATATAAATCTCACAAGCAAACAAACAAACAAACAAACAAACAAACAAACAAACAAACAAACAAACAAACAAATAAATAAATAAATAAATAAATAAATAAATAAATAAATAAATAAATAAATAAATAAATAACCTACATATGATGTCGGTGGGATTCAAATTTTTTTACTACCGGTTCTGTGGGTATGGTGTGGCTAGGTGGGTGTGGCTTTGTGGCATGGCAAGGGAAGGATACTGCAAAATCCCCATTCCCTCCCCACTCCTGGGGGGAGGTTACTGCAAAATCCCCATTCCCTCCCCAATTGTGGGGGAAGGTTACTGCAAAATCCCCATTCCCTCCCCACTCCTGGGGAAGGTTGCTGCAAAATCCCCATTCCCTCCCCACTCCTGGGGGAAGGATACTGCAAAATCCCCATTTCCTCCCCACTCCTGGGGGAAGGATACTGCAAACTCCCCATTCCCTCCCCACTCCAGGGGAAGGATACTGCAAAATCCCCATTCCCTCCCCACTCCTGGGGGGAGGTTACTGCAAAATCCCCATTCCCTCCCCAATTGTGGGGGAAGGTTACTGCAAAATCCCCATTCCCTCCCCACTCCTGGGGAAGGTTGCTGCAAAATCCCCATTCCCTCCCCACTCCTGGGGGAAGGATACTGCAAAATCCCCATTTCCTCCCCACTCCTGGGGGAAGGATACTGCAAACTCCCCATTCCCTCCCCACTCCAGGGGAAGGATACTGCAAAATCCCCATTCCCTCCCCACTCCAGGGGAAGGATACTGCAAAATCCCCATTCCCTCCCCACTCCTGGGGGAAGGATACTGCAAACTCCCCATTCCCTCCCCACTCCAGGGGAAGGATACTGCAAACTCCCCATTCCCTCCCCACTCCTGGGGGAAGGATACTGCAAACTCCCCATTCCCTCCCCACTCCTGGGGGAAGGATACTGCAAACTCCCCATTCCCTCCCAACTCCAGGGGAAGGATACTGCAAACTCCCCATTCCCTCCCCACTCCAGGGGAAGGATACTGCAAAATCCCCATTCCCTCCCCACTCCTGGAGAAGGTTACTGCAAAATCCCCATTCCCTCCCCACTCCTGGGGGGAGGTTACTGCAAAATCCCCATTCCCTCCCCACTCCTGGGGGGAGGTTACTGCAAACTCCCCATTCCCTCCCCACTCTAGGGGGAAGGATACTGCAAACTCCCCATTCCCTCCCCACTCCTGGGGGAAGGATACTGCAAACTCCCCATTCCCTCCCCACTCCAGGGGAAGGATACTGCAAAATCCCCATTCCCTCCCCACTCCTGGGGGGAGGTTACTGCAAACTCCCCATTCCCTCCCCACTCCTGGGGGGAGGTTACTGCAAACTCCCCATTTCCTCCCCACTCTAGGGGGAAGGATACTGCAAACTCCCCATTCCCTCCCCACTCCTGGGGGAAGGATACTGCAAACTCCCCATTCCCTCCCCACTCCAGGGGAAGGATACTGCAAAATCCCCATTCCCTCCCCACTCCTGGAGAAGGTTACTGCAAAATCCCCATTCCCTCCCCACTCCTGGGGGGAGGTTACTGCAAAATCCCCATTCCCTCCCCAATCGTGGGGGAAGGTTACTGCAAAATCCCCATTCCCTCCCCACTCCAGGGGAAGGATACTGCAAAATCCCCATTCCCTCCCCACTCCTGGGGGAAGGATACTGCAAAATCCCCATTCCCTCCCCACTCCAGGGGAAGGATACTGCAAAATCCCCATTCCCTCCCCACTCCAGGGGAAGGATACTGCAAAATCCCCATTCCCTCCCCACCCCACTTACCAGCTTTCCAGCTCCATTCTCCTGTGCAGGGCACTCGGGAGGCAGTGAATAGATGGCGACGGGGCCAGCCAGAGGTGGTATTTGCTGGTTCCGAACTACTCAAAATTTCCGCTACCAGTTCACCAGAACCGGTCAGAACCGGCTAAATGCCACCTCTGATATATATTTAGTCAATATAGATTGGGGAAGTTCAAAATAAAGTTTCAACTGAATTTAATTCCTATCTCAAGATATGTTGCTAAACACACAACAGCAATTCTGCAAAACTTAACTTTGCCTTTATCTATTCAGAGGACTAAATGCAGTGCCTGGTTTTTGTTTACAATCAGCGAGTCCAAAAAAAAAAGCCTGTATTTTGCCAACACTTGGCAAAAATTATAGCTTGAATTTACAGCCAGGTAATAATAGTGCAAAGAAACACATTACTGGAAACATTGAAATGTTTCCACTTGCATCTATCTATCTATTCAATTGGAATTGTTTAAACACCATCCTGTTATGAGAAAGTCAGAACTGCCCAAAACTTTTATGGAAGAATCTGACTGGAAAGGATTCTACCAGTAACGGTGAACCGATTGTTGTCCCCAATTTGGGTCTGAACCTGAACCAATGGGCTTTCATGGCTAAGGCAGGATTAGAACTCCTGGTGATTTGTCCAAAGTCATCCAGTTGGCTTTCATGCCCAAGGCAGGACTAGAACTCACTGTCTCCTGGTGATTGGCCCAAAGTCACCCACCCAACTGGCTTTCATGCCTAAAGTGGAACTAGAACTCACTGTCTCCTGGTGATTGGCCCAATGCCCTAAGTCAGCTTTCATGCCTAAAGTGGAACTAGAACTCACTGTCTCCTGGTGATTGGCCCAATGTCCTAAGTCAGCTTTCATGCCTAACGTGGAACTAGAACTCACTGTCTCCTGGTGATTGGCCCAATGTCCTAAATCAGCTTTCATGCCTAAAGTGGAACTAGAACTCACTGTCTCCTGGTGATTGGCCCAATGTCCTAAATCAGCTTTCATGCCTAACGTGGAACTAGAACTCACTGTCTCCTGGTGATTGGCCCAATGTCCTAAATCAGCTTTCATGCCTAAAGTGGAACTAGAACTCACTGTCTCCTGGTGATTGGCCCAATGTCCTAAATCAGCTTTCATGCCTAAAGTGGAACTAGAACTCACTGTCTCCTGGTGATTGGCCCAATGTCCTAAATCAGCTTTCATGCCTAACGTGGAACTAGAACTCACTGTCTCCTGGTGATTGGCCCAAAGTCACAGAGGGGAAGGGAGGGGGGGAGGAAGGAAGGAAGGAAGGAAGGAAGGAAGGAAGGAAGGAAGGAAGGAAGGAAGGAAGGAAGGAAGGAAGGAAGGAAGAGTAAAAGATCTGATTTCTTTTCCTCCAGTTCAGAGAACATCGAAAGGACAAAGTCTTATACTTCCCCTCACAGTTCCCAGGGATGAATATTGTCTTCAGAGACAGAGAAGTCAGCTGTAAAATGAGAAGATTATGTTTCGATGTCTGCCTTTCATTTTCAAGTGCCGAATCTCCTAGTTCCTAGAAATACGTGGGAAAGATTAGGTTTTCAATCAAACAGATGGAAGGGATAACTGCAGCGAAATTATCGTAATGCCCAAAGATGGAAAGATGCAGGTTTTATCCAGGATACGGGGTGGTGAAAATGATGGAACCTGGTGAGAGAGTTAAGTTGCCTTCTTTGATCAGAGAAATTTTTGACACCTGTTTTGGAAATTGACACCTGATTTCTCTCTCTCTCTCTCTCTCTCTCTCTCTCTCTCTCTCTCTCTCTCTCTCTCTCTCTCTCTCTCTCTCTCTCTCTCTCTCTCTCTCTCTCTCTCTCTCTCTCTCTCTCTTATGGCTCTCGCTGCCAAGATCACACTGGGGGAAATTGTGTGCATGATATTCAGTTTCTTGCATGCAAAAGCTGATCCTTGCCTAACAACGGACTACGCAGCCCTCTGCTTGTGAGCTGGCAGCAGGACAACCCTCTCTAAATATGTTTATGAAGCCTGTTATTCATTTGGTCAAGGCAGAGACCATTCTTAATCTCTGCAAGAAGCCCGTCTCCCGTAATGTTCATCTTTCTGAGGCTCAAAGCTCTGTTGTTACCTGACGAATTAGCCTTTGTCTGAAACACAGGCCGTGGTTCTTCCTCTTCTAATATTGTCATCAGAAACAACTGTAGTAGTAGAGCAGCCCAAACAGTGTGCTCAAAAGCTTTCTAATTACTGCAATCTCGCTGCTTTATGTAGCTCATGAAGCAGCCAAGACCGTTTATACCACACTGGTAAAACCACACTCGGAAGACCTGTTGGAATACATTTTGTTGGAATGTATTTTTATGCAACAACTACAGTAGTGTTCAGCCAGTCGATGGCAGTGTTTACAAGTTTGGATCTACAGTATATACTCTATGTTTTTTTGTTCTAAGTAGAGTTTCCTGTTTCCTGTTACAGTTAAGCAGCTAAGCAGTAAAGCACATGGTGACTGTGCTCTTTGTTGGATCTGAGGTGATATATATATATATAAAATAATTTCTAACAATGCCACATCCAATTCTGTCATCACAATACAAAAAAAAATGTTGAGACGTTAGAAAGAGTGCAGAGTGCAGAGAAGAGCAACAAAAATGATTAGGGAGTTGGAAGTTGAAAGGTTGTGGGAATTAGGTATGTCTAGTCCAGGGGTGTCAAACTGGCGGCTGGCAGGCCAGATGCGTCACACGCAGGCCACACCCACCCCAGCTCTGCAAAGGGAAGAAAACATCACGATACATCACATGATTGCAACGTGATGCAGCAAGTTTGACACCCATGTTCTAGTCTAATGAAGAGAAGGACTAGGGGTGACTTGATAGCAGTCTTCCAATACTTGAGAGGCTGTCATAGAGAAGAGGGGGTTCAAGAGGGGGTTCATTATCAATACAATTGATACAAGTTGTCTTGATTATCCAAAGCACCTGAAGGCAGACCAAGAAACAATAGATGGAAACTCATCAAGGAGAGATCCAATCTAGAACTAAGGAGAAATAGCAGAGTTGGAAGGGGCCATGGAGGTCTACTAGTCCAACCCCTGTCATAAATACATGTCAGTTGCCAAGTGCCCAAATTTTGATGAAATGATGGATTGCGATGCTGCAACAGTCGTAAGTGTGAGGACCGGTTGTAAGTCACTTTTTTCAATGACATTACAACTTTGAATGGTGACTAATGGAATGGTTGTAAATTGAGGACTACCTCGAATGAAACCATGCTGAGCTGGTAAGCTAGGAAGACCAAGCTGGCTTGCAAGACAGATGGGCACACTGTGGTTGCCCTTAATAAAAACATTTGATCTGTCGCTATCAAGGAAACATCTGCATTCTTGTTTATGTCACACTTGTTTATCTAACAGTAAATAGGTAGTCCTCAACATACGACCACGATTGAGCCCAAAATTTCCATTACTAAGCAAGACAGTTGTTAATATTTTTATGACCTTTCTTGCCACAGTTGCTAAGTGAATCATGTCAGTTTGCAGCACATCTGACCAGCACACAATTAAATGAACTTCAGCAGGATTCAATTATATATAAGAAAAATGTCTTTATATACAATACCATACAGCAGAATCCAGAATCAATGATCACAGAATCAATATTCACAGAAGCAAGATATAATACAGAGACAAAGGCTCACTCATATTTATACAGATCAGAGAACCTAAGCCACGCCCAGGCTCCGAGCAGTCTCTTATGGCCCCATACAAACAAATACTGTTTCAGTTTCCAAACAGTCCCCATTGGCTGACCTGTTGCTATGCCTATACATTGGCTGACCTTGTTACTAAGCCCCTATTCCAGTTCATGAATATACACTGACAAATCACTGCAGTGGTTAAGTTAGTAACCTGGTTGTTAAGTGTGTTGGGAGAAATATCCATCTGGTTCAGTTCCCAGTGGGGAGAAAGACACTGGAAACATTGAGGCTGATTGCAAAGATGGTTTAATGGTGAAGCAGAACCACCAAGCGTGTGTGATTCTGGGCAGCTGACCACATGGAGTGCAGAGTGAGGGTTATTTATACCCTCTCTGGGCTTTGAACTTGAGCTTCCTGTTCCTGTGGCAAGAGCATGCATCCTATTGGTTGCTGTAAGGGGTGACAGCTAACTTTGTAGGTGCCGATGCAATGAAGGGGCTTGTTGGGCAATTCCTATTGTGGCTGGGGGCTAATCCTACCTTTGTTCAGAATATCCTGTCTTAGCAATAGCACTTAGACTTATATACCGCTTCACAGTGCTTTACAGCCCTCTCTAAGCGGTTTACAGAGTCAGCATATTGCCCCCAACAATCTGGGTCCTCATTTTACCCACCTCGGAAGGATGGAAGGCTGAGTCAACCTTGAGCTGGTGAGATTTGAACAGCTGAACTGCTGAACTAGCAATCAACTGAAGGTCGCAGTGCTGCTTTTAACCACTGCACCATCTCGGCTCTTAATGGATTACCAAATCTGCATTTCTAATAGTTGGCCCCTAAGTTTCTACTTGGGGCAGAGAGTTGAGGCTCTGAGTTTCTGTCTTTAGAAACATGTTTCTTCTTTGGGGAAAATATAATATATTTTTTAAAAATATCTCTCAAAATATTTCATTCTTCTAGGAGGGGTGGGTGCTAATTTTCTACAAGTGAATCTGGCTTCCCCATTGACTTGGCTTGTAAGAAGGTCGCAAAAGGGGGATCCCATGACCCCGTGACCCTGCAACGGTCATAAATATGAACCCGTTGCCAAGCGCCTGAATTTTGATCAGGTGACCACAGGGATGCTGCAACGGTCGTAAGTGTGAAACATGGCCATAAGTCACTTTTTTTCAGTAACTTCGAACGGTCACTAAATGAACTGTTGTAAGTCAAGGACTACTTGCATAGGACGAAATCTGGTCTTTATTTTAAAATCTTCTGCAAAATTGCAGAGGCTCAGAGCTACGGAGGGAGAAGCACCTGCGAAAACAATACTATTTGTGCGTTAACGAGACTGGTTGAAATTCAGCAAAATGCCCAAATCCTTAAGGGTACGATTCATTTTTTTTCTATCAAACTGCAGATCCACTGAGAGTAACTTCTGCAGCCATTCATGGTTCGATTCCCTGTTTCCCAAATTAGGAGCGTGGAGCAAACTCATTTTGAAAAGGGTCTCTCTCTCTCTTGTAATCCTAATGACTCTGAACTCTCCGAGGGGAAATCCTTGGTAACGAGCCGGCTTGGTGCCAAATACACCCACAAGTAAAACAATTTTTCCTAATTTCTTCGACAATCAAACGAAACAGGAACAAAAAGAGCTGCTGCAATGTTAATGAAGTTAAGGATATTCCCAGTAAGAACACTAAAAAAAAAACACCAGCTGCAAGCTTCAAAGAGGACAGATAAAGAAGAATTTGGGGAATACAGTACAGCATTAGGTCATTATTCATTTATTTATCTGCCTCTCCCTCCCTCTCTTTCTCCCCTCTCTCCTTCCCCCCCTCGCTCTCCCTCTCCATCCCTCTCCCTTTCTCCCTCTCTCCCTCTCCCTCTCTCTCTCCTTCTCCCTCCCTCTCCCCCTCTCCTTCTCCCTCCCTTCCTCTCTTCCTCCCTCTCCCTTCCTCCCTCTCTCCCCCTTCCTCCCTATCCCTCTCTCCCTCTCCCCCTCCCTCTCTCTCCCTCTCTCCTTCTCCCTCCCTCTCCCTCTCTCCTTCTCCCTCCCATCCTCCCTCCCTCCCTCTCTCTTCCTCCCTCTCTCCCCCTCTCCCTCCCTCCCTCTCTCCTTCTCCCTCCCTCCCTCTCCCTCTCCCTCTCCCCTTCTCCCTCCCTCCCTCTCCCTCTCCCCCCTCTCTCTCCCTCTGCCTCTCTCCTTCTCCCTCCCTCCCTCTCTCCTTCTCCCCCGTTCCTCTCTTCCTCCCTCTCTCTTCCTCCCTCTCTCCCCCCTCCCTCCCTCCCTCTCTCCTTCTCCCACCCTCCCTCTCCCTCTCCCTCTCCCCTTCTCCCTCCCTCCCTCTCCCTCTCCCCCCTCTCTCTCCCTCTGCCTCTCTCCTTCACCCTCCCTCCCTCTCTCCTTCTCCCCCCTTCCTCTCTTCCTCCCTCCCCATTTCTCCCTCTCTTCCCCCCCTCTCTCTCCCTCCCTCTGCCAGTGTTCCAAATATCATCCAAAATTAAATCAGAGTCCAAGGCAAAGTATCCCTCAAAGTTCCAATTTATTAATAGAGCCATGTTGGCACATCTGGGTGAAACCTGAATCTGAAGCTTCACCATGCAGTTGAAAGTTCAAGTCCTTGCCCCCACGCCCACAAGTCCACCATGTTGTCCAATCTACTATTGCCATGCTGGCAGAGTCCACCCATCTCCTTCCGTGCAGGTGCAGGGGCGCAGAGACAAAAGATGACCTTGGCTTTCTAGAAAGAATTTGTTATGGCTACATACTAACAACCTCATACAATCCCCCCTCCCATTTTCCCACAGTAGAAAATGCATAGTGGAATAGTATAAAGTGTGGCAGGCCTGAGATCCCAATAAAGATGGCTTCATCTTGACACCCTCCCTCTCCCTCTCTCTCCCTCCCTCCCTCTCTCCCCCTTCTTTCTCCCTCTCTCCCTCTCTCCCTTTCTCCCTCTCTCTCTTTCCCTCCCTCTCCCCCCTCCCTATTTCTCTCCCTCCCTCCCTCCTTCTCTCCCCCTTCTTTCTCCCTCTCTCCCTCTTTCTCCCTCTCTCCCCCCTCGCTCCCTCTATCTCCCTCTCTCTCCCTCTCTCTCTTTCCCTCCCTCTCCCCCCTCCCTATTTCTCTCCCTTCCTCCCTCCTTCTCTCCCCCTTCTTTCTCCCTCTCTCCCTCTCTCTCCCTCTCTCTCTCTCTCTTTCCCTCCCTCTCCCTCTCTCTCCCTCCCTCCCTCTCTCCCCCTTCTTTCTCCCTCTCTCCCTCTCTCCCTTTCTCCCTCTCTCTCTTTCCCTCCCTCTCCCCCCTCCCTATTTCTCTCCCTCCTTCTCTCCCCCTTCTTTCTCCCTCTCTCCCTCTCTCCCTCTTTCTCCCTCTCTCCCCCCTCGCTCCCTCTCTCTCCCTCTCTCTCCCTCTCTCTCTTTCCCTCCCTCTCCCCCCTCCCTATTTCTCTCCCTCCCTCCTTCTCTCCCCCTTCTTTCTCCCTCTCTCCCTCTCTCCCTCTTTCTCCCTCTCTCCCCCCTCGCTCCCTCTCTCTCCCTCTCTCTCCCTCTCTCTCTTTCCCTCCCTCTCCCCCCTCCCTATTTCTCTCCCTTCCTCCCTCCTTCTCTCCCCCTTCTTTCTCCCTCTCTCCCTCTCTCTCCCTCTCTCTCCCTCTCTCTCTTTCCCTCCCTCTCCCCCCTCCCTATTTCTCTCCCTCCTCCCCCCCCTTCTTTTCCCCTCTCTCCCTCTCTCTCCCTCTTTCTCCCTCTCTCCCCCAACATATTAGACTCTAGGATTTTTTTAGTGACTTTTTGAAGTGACAATAGCACTGAAAAAGTGCCTTGTGAAAAGGTGCACTCAAAAAGTGACTTACGACCGTTTTTCACACACACAACCATTGCAGCATCCTCACAATCATGCAATCAAAGTTCAGATGCTTGGCCACTGACTCGGATTTATGACGGTTGCAGTGTCGCCGGGTCACGCGATGCCCTTTTGCGACCTTCTGACAGGCAAAGCCAATGGGGAAGCCAGATTGACTTAACCACCATGTTGCTAACTTAACAACTGTACTGCTTCATTTAACAACTGTGGCAAGAAAGGTCATAAAATGGGGCACAATTCACTTAACAATTGTCTTGCTTAGCAAAATAAATTTGGGGCTCAATTGTGGTCATAAGTCGAGGACTGCCTATACACAAATTTTATTAAACGAATGTTTCTTTGCATAGAACAACTGGATAAGGATATCTGAAATATGCGTATCTTTCCTTAATAAGGCACACATTTATGTGGTTCTTATCTCAACCTCTGCTTCAGTTTCTTTCTAGGGATTTTTATCATTCAGTGTTTTTTTTAATTGATTTTTTTTGTTGTTGTCTTGGTTGAATTAATTTTTTTAAAAGGGAGAAACTCTGGTCTTTCAGGAGAAAGATTTTAGTGTAATTGTTCGGTGGCTTACAGATGAACTATTTCGACACCTATTCCCCAAACCCAGGGGCGAGTTCCTAATTTTTTTTACTCCCACTCTGTGGGCGTGGCTTATTTTGTGGGTGTGGCTTGCCAACCATGTGACCGAGTGGGCATGGCTTGCTGGCCATGTGACCGGGTGGGCGTGGCTTCTCAGACTGCTGAAGGGAGGGGAACTGAGATAGGTCCTGCCGCCCATTCCCCCTCCCCTCAGCAGCTCAAGAAGCCTCAAACGTGCGAAAATGCCTAGGATCATCACCGCGTGTTCGTGGCTTCTCGGACTGCTGAAGGGAGGGGAATGGAGATAGCTCCTGCCGCCCGTTCTTTCAGCGTCTCACGCGCTCCCTCAGCCATCCTCCCCTGCTTGGACTCACTGTGGGGTAGGAAGGCAGCGCATGCGCAGTGCCGGAAGCTCGGCTTCTGGGCATGCGCAGAAGAAATTTTTTTGAAAAATGTGAAAACATTATTTTTTAAAAAATGGTGGTGCCCAGGCACCGGCAACCGACCGCACCAGAACTGTGATGTCACCAGCAGGCTGCTACCGGTGCTATAGAGTGGACCGCACTGGTAGGAACCCACCACTGCCCAAACCTCTCAAAACACATTTCAATCTCTTCCCCAAAAAAGAAAAGGGTAGACCTGATAATGGCGTATCATAACCAGTTATTGGACTGCAGATAAAATGATTTTTCAGAAGAAATTCAGAAGGTCTTCCTAATATATAATTCTGAACATAAATCTGAATTTTTCTTGCAAAAAATCTATTCCATTATTTTCTCTGGTGTTCAGCCCAAACATTTTAATTTTACAGAATAATTTTTTGCAAATTGCAAATATAGACATAGAAAAAAAAATACTTCGGCTAAACAGACACACAGGCACCCTTTCTTTTTTTTCTTTTTGTTACAGTTCCACCTCATTATTTCTGTTTGGAGAGTGACTTGCAAGTGATCTTTATTCCATTTATTCTTTAATTTATTACTTAATGAAGCTTTTCTGATCGATTAACTGCGTTGGCCGCTAAAGCAATTTCAAAATGGATGCGTCTATGGAGATTCTCAGTCATCCAGGTCATGGTTGTCCCAAAGGGGGTTTTTCAAGAGGCAACTGGACTTTCTTGTTTTTTTTCTTTTGAAAACGTTTCGCTTCTCATCCAAGAAGCTTCTCCCATCTGCATTTGAAAGACAAAAGCCACTTTTTTGAAGATGGCAAAGTCCACATTCTGGACAGAGAAAGCCACTGGTTTGAAAGAGGGGTCAAAGAGGTCATCTACATTAAGACTGAACAGCCCTGTCTCAACTGGGGGGAAAGGATATGACAGCATCCATCTCCTGTCTACAATACGGTCCTTTTAGCAGTTCCAAGAAGGCTCCACGCCAGGGGTGAAATGCTGCCGGTTCGGAAGGGCCGGTCAGTCGTTGCAGAGGCGATGGAGCTGGCGGTGGTTGCGGCGCGGGGCTTCTCCCGCCCGCTTCCCCCGCCCGCCTGGATGCCGCCATTTGAGTTCTTCTACGCTCTGTGCATGCGCAAAGCACAAAGCATAGAAGAACTCAAATGGTGGCATCCAGGTGGGCGGGGGAAGCAGGCGGGAGAAGCCCCGCACCGCGACCACCGCCAGTCCATTGGTTCTGCAACGACTGACCGGCCCTTCCAAACCGGCAGCATTTCACCCCTGCTCCACGCCCATTTGCACTATTCAGGTGACCCTGAGAGCACAGAAAAACCTCCAAGTGGCTTCAACGACTCTCAAGAGAGAGTACTAACAACCAGATGACTGCAAGGAATATCAATCCTTCCATTCTCTTTCATTCAGTCAGAACTGAGGAAGCCTCTTGGGTGAGAAGCAAAATTTCTTCGCGGAAAAGCAAAGGAAGTCCGATTGTTGCCTCTTGAAAAAGCACCATTGGGGCGGCATATAAAATGTATACATTATAAAATGTATTTTCCATGTTGTAAGCTGCCCAGAGTCCTGCGGGAATTGGGCGGCCTATAAAAATGATAAATGAATAAATATGCAAGCATTTCAACGTAGATGAAAACAGGCATCAGATACCCAACAATAAGAAAAAAATACCATCCACCGATATATCGCCACGATGTAAAAAGGATGTTGAGACTCTAGAAAGAGTGCAGAGAAGAGCAACAAAGATGATTAGGGGACTGGAGGCTAAAACATATGAAGAACGGTTGCTGGAATTGAGTTTGTCTAGTCTGACGAAAAGAAGGACTAGGGGTGAAGGTGGGTTCCTCCAGGTTCACACCGGTTCTATAGAACCAGTAGTAAACATCACAGAGCCAGTTCTGTCGGTGCCGGTTCTTGTACGCCACCCGCTCGCCCATCCACCAGCCGGACTGGCCATGTTCCCTTGTGGCTGGATGCGGGACCCGAGGCAGAGTGGAGGTTGAGCAGGTGACAATACAGAACAGGGCCAGAAAGGTGGCCGAGGCTCGCCATGTCCCCCCCCCCCCAATGGAGAAGCCTGCAGCTGCCACCTCTTTGCCGGTGCAAGAAGCCTGCAGCCGCCAGTCTTTGGCGCCACAAGAAGCCTCCAGCCGCTGGTCTTTGCTGGCACAAGAAGCCTCCAGACGCCGGTGGTTTTCTGCACGAGAAACCTGCAGCCGCTGCTCTTTGCCGGTGTGAGAAGCCACCGCTGCCGGCTCAGTTTTGGCCGGCAAAGAGGAAGCTGCTGCAGGCCCTTCACACCAGCAAAGATCACTGGCTGCAGGCTTCTCGTGCTGAAAAAGACCAGCGGCTGCAGGCTTCCCTCCGTTGCCCTTCCTGGCCAAAAAGCCGTGGCTGGCGGGCCGCGGAAACAGGGTCACCCTCTTGACCGGGGGCCTGGGTGTGTCCTCGGTGAAGCCAGTCCAGAGGGAAGCTTTTCTCCTTCACGCTCATCTCGCGGATGGGACCCGGCCGGCCTGGCTCAGCGCACCAGCAGGAGTTGAGTGGTCTGGCTGCAACCGCGGGGAAGGCCCGTCAGAGGCTAGAAGGGGTGTTTATTGGCCAGGAAGGGCAATGGAGGAAAAGCGAGACAACCACAACCACTCCACGGCGTCCTGACCTGGATATGGGGCCGGAGTGTCAAAAAAAAAAGGTCCCTTTCAACTCTGTTATTCTATTCTATTCTAACCTATTTGCAACCAATCTACTAATGTTAGGGAGAAACTAACATTGTTGCAATATATTTATCAGTATTCAACTAGAGAGGATTGTGTGTGTGTGTGTGTGTGTGTGTGTGTGTTGCAATATTGTTTTATATGTATAATATATCCTTGTAACAAAATGCATTGTATTTGCCCTTTTTTGCTTCACATGTGAAAGATGTATTGGCTTGTTAGCTTGTAAGCTAAAACACTGTTTTAGGGTCTGGCACAAAGATACGTGACATTCCTCAAGACCTCACATCCTGTTAGTGACATTCCTCAAGACCTCACATCCTGACCTTTGTCAACGTGCAAAGAGGCCAGCACAGCCCTCTCCGGGTCTGGAGATTATCAACTGATAAACAGTTCCAACGGACATTGGAATGGGTGCTGTGCCTGACAGATACCAGTTAATGAGCATCCATAAATCACCCCCCCTCTGTACCTGTCTCCCACTCATACCCCCCTGAAAAGGGGTTGAGTTTGGCATGCTGTAACATTATTATTGGGTAAAGTTTACCATGTGTGTTTTGATGTAATCATGTTCATCCCTCCTTTGTTTGAACCTAATAAAAGAACCTACCCAAGTGTAACTTGGGGCCGTTCATCCCGAAGGAAAAACTGTCCGGTGTCTTTCCTTCTATTTGGTTACATGGGCGGCCCACCAGAAGTGCAACGTTGCATCGAAGTGCAAACGTTGCATCTGGTGCCCCGTGTGAGGCTGATCAAGCACATGGCTTCATCTGTCTCATCGCTTGGCATTTCCACTCTCACCGGCGAAGGAACGCCTCTTGCATACCAGGGCCGGCCGTCGTGGACGGAGCACCCTCCCAGATTCGTGAGTATGGAAACAGAATTCCCTATGCATTAGGTAACAGACCTCCACAAACTTAGGGAATTGTCCAAGTCCTCTATTAAAAACAATGGTAGAAATCTTCCCATCCCAACCAAATCTGATTTAACATCCCTTCTGAAATTTACCTATCTAAATTGTCAGACTTACCCAGAGAAGGGATCAATTAGCATTTCCACATGGAAAAAATTGGGAAAGTATTTTTGTGAGGTTCCTCCAAAAGTTCTTTCTACTTGGCGGATTGTCATGGAATGTTTGAAAGTACATGAGAATGCTTTGAAGGGGGAACCGGACCCCCCCCCCCCGCCTTATCTATTTGGTGACAAATTATCCCCAACAAAAGAGACGTTGCTTGCTGAGGCTCCTAGCGAGGAAGCACCTAATTTACATTATAACTAAAGTTAAACATCCCAGTGATCTGATCTCCTCCCTCAGGAAGCTGATTTTATTTTTTACTTTAAGTAATTTTACTTCTCTTTGCAGATTTTAATGTTTTGTGATTTTTTTCCATGAAATTGTGTTCCTTTGTTTTTCCTCATAAATATTTTCATGGATATTTTCAAAAATGCAAGGTTTAATTGTTTTTGCCAACAGCCCACATTCCAAGGGAAGCATTGGCTGTGTTGTCCTTGCAACAAATTGAGTTTTGTCTTTTTTGTTTTTTCAAATAGCCATAGAATGGATTAGAACAACAGAGTTGGAAGGAACCTTAAAGGTTTTCTAGTCCAACCCCCTGTGCCTAGACAGGAAAGTTTAGAATGCTTCAGGCAAATGGAAATCCATTCAGACAAATGGTTGTCTTCTTAAAGATTTTCAGTGTTGGAGCATTCACACCTTCTGAAGACAAACTTTTCACTGATTGATTGTTTTAACTGTGAGGAAATTTTTTTTTAGTTTTAAGTTGCTTCTCTCATTGATTAGTTTCCACCCATTGCTTTTGTTCTCAGATGTTTTGGAGAATATTTTGATTAAAAAGCTTCAGATTTTGTAGGGAAATTTACTTTTAATCTTCCTAAAGATGTTTGTCTTACTTTAACTGTTTCTGCACCTTTGCAATTATTTCTGATTTTCATAATGTCTGTAAATTAGTTCATGATTCTCCCTGGAAGTTTATTTGGCCTCTGGGATTAATGCTAATCTTATAGATGTTTACTAGGCTTTTCCATTCCTCTCGACTCAAGTTTCCCCATCTCTTGATGATAATCTTCTCAGCTTATCTTTTAACCTTACAATCTCTCCTTCATGCTACGACTTTGCCTTTTATTCCTGGCCCATATCAGAAGTCACCAACCTTTTCATGGTGTCATCCAGGAGGGGAATGGGCAGACGCTGTTGCAGCTGTTGCCTTTCTTGCCCCCCCCCCCTTGATATTTCTATTCTTTCCTTGTCACCCATTACTCCGTGGACTAGCTACTCTTATTTTCATCAAAATAAAAAAGCGCTCATGAAACAATTTGGCATCACTCCAAATGAGGCCTCTGCCATTGTTCAGCAGTGCCCTACTTGTAGCCAACAGGCAAACTCTCTTCCCATGGGGGTAAACCCCAGAGGGACAGAGTGTTGCTGAATTTGGCAAATGGATGTTACTCAATATCCTCCGTTTGCCCATTGGAAATATTTGCATGTTTCCATTGACACATACTTAGGCTATATCATGGCATCCCTCCAGAGGGGCGAAGCCACCAAACATGTTATCAATTATTGTATTTGGACTTTTGCATCGCTGGGACGCCCAAAAGAACTAAAAACTGACAATGGTCCTGCTTGCACTAGTGCAGCATTTGCTGCCTTTTGCAACCAATGGGACATTGTACATAAATTTGGCATACCTAACCTTAAACCACGCCCTGGACAGGTATATTGGCAAAAGGGGAAAAATGCCCCCTGGTCTCCCGGCATTGCAAAACACGCTTAATTTTTGTCTTTATACTCTGAACTTCTTGAATCTTACTGGCAGCCCACCATCCTCAGCTGCAACTCGCCATTTTGCAG
Organism: Diadophis punctatus similis; assembly: GCA_023053685.1. Lineage (NCBI taxonomy): Eukaryota > Metazoa > Chordata > Lepidosauria > Squamata > Dipsadidae > Diadophis > Diadophis punctatus. The sequence goes on along the minus strand of JALIGW010000054.1, from coordinate 2,657,591 downwards.
CTGCTCCAGTTGCTTCACCTCGACCTCCTGTTTATTATCGCTGCCTTCCGGACCTGACTTGGCAAGGTCCTGCTGACCTTATTACCTGGGGAAGAGGATACGCGGCAATCCAACTTCCTGATTGAGTTCCTTGGGTTCCCGGAAGACACGTAAGACCTTTTCTTCCCAAATTACCACCACACACGCCCAGAGATGCCAAGCACCAATCAACTTCCGACTGAGGAAGAGCTCAAAGAGACTGTTTCCTGCCCTGACTTGGAGAACAGGGCAGGCCATCCTCTGCCGTATGCGCCATCAGAAGGATGTCTTTTATTTTGAAGAAACCCTCCAGATCATCCCCTGTCATGTTGGCAGGAGTTCATGAAACCTGTAGATTGTAGAACTTTTTCCTATCATGATGTTATTTTCCTATTGTTTGGTATAATATTAATATTGTTTATCTTTTTAATACGCTGTGAAGCTTCCCCCATAGAAGATGGCCCGTGCATTTTGCTAAGCCCCAAAAGGGCTGAGTAACATGAAAACACACCTTTGACACTTACATGCACAGACATAAGGGGCATTGCATATTTGCCATGTTCACATTGGCTTAAAGACAGAGAGATTCTTACACATAGGATAGGAAGGTCAGCTCCTTCCCATGATTTGCACACCCGTTTGACATACAACCTGTGGATGCGGTTAGCAGAACAGGTAAACGTTTCAAGTTTTTGTTTAAGTGAAACCCTGGATATGCATACATTGTTAGGGAGTTGTTTAATACCAGTTTGCATGCCTTTATCTGCCATATTAAATGACACCCAGCTGGCTATGTTTACAAAAGGGGAAAAATTGATTATGGCGACTCTCCGAATTGGGGCCCCATCACAAGGAAGCTCCTAGTCAATGCCATGTCTCTTACCACACCCTTTGTAGCCAGCAGAAACAACGTTCCATGTGCACGCATTGAAAACTGCACTGCTTCTCTCACATAAAATTGAATGCCCAGGGAATTTTTCCTGGTAACTGTTCCTCTTATGAGAACATTTCCTACAATTGGGCTAATGTGTTGCTTCCTGCTGGTTGGTTTTTCACATGTGGTCAAAAAACCTTCAACTGTATACCTGCTAATCTGTCAGAAATATGTGTTGTTTCAACTTGTCAGACACCTCTCAGTTGGTCAAGCATCAGATCGCCTCCCTAAAAGAGCTGGCTTCTCAGACTGCCAGCCTGGTGGGATGGTCTGTGGTCTGGCTACCGGATAGCTCTTGGTTAAGGAGCATTTTTTCATCCATCATGTGTATCATTGTCCTACTTATCTCACTGTGTTGTTTCATCCAGTGCATACCTTCTCTATTTCAGCTATGCAAAGCCTTTTTTCCCTCTGCTAGGAAGGACGTTCATGTCAGCGAAAGCAAGTGCCTTCTGGATGCAGAGGACAACAGTGATTGTATGGACTCTGGACAGTCACCTGTGAAGCGTCCTTTTTGTATGGACAATGGAAAAAACTTTGTGCTTTGATATGTTTGTTTTCTACTTATGTTAGCCTCTCTCCTCATTTAAAAAATAAAAATAGAGGAGATGTTGCAATATTGTTTTATATGTATAATATATCCTTGTAACAAAATGCATTGTATTTGCCCTTTTTTGCTTCACATGTGAAAGATGTATTGGCTTGTTAGCTTGTAAGCTAAAACACTGTTTTAGGGTCTGGCACAAAGATACGTGACATTCCTCAAGACCTCACATCCTGTTAGTGACATTCCTCAAGACCTCACATCCTGACCTTTGTCAACGTGCAAAGAGGCCAGCACAGCCCTCTCCGGGTCTGGAGATTATCAACTGATAAACAGTTCCAACGGACATTGGAATGGGTGCTGTGCCTGACAGATACCAGTTAATGAGCATCCATAAATCACCCCCCCTCTGTACCTGTCTCCCACTCATACCCCCCTGAAAAGGGGTTGAGTTTGGCATGCTGTAACATTATTATTGGGTTAAGTTTACCATGTGTGTTTTGATGTAATCATGTTCATCCCTCCTTTGTTTGAACCTAATAAAAGAACCTACCCAAGTGTAACTTGGGGCCGTTCATCCCGAAGGAAAAACTGTCCGGTGTCTTTCCTTCTATTTGGTTACATGGGCGGCCCACCAGAAGTGCAACGTTGCATCGAAGTGCAAACGTTGCATGTGTGTGTGTGTGTGTGTGTGTGTGTGTGTGTGTGTGTGTGTGTGCTTATCTTTTTAAATGCTTTGTCTATATATAGTGATTTCCCCATCAGTATTGGTGGAAATGTTCTTGATGGATTCTTGATCTGGGCAAGCCATTTATATCTCAACAGAGAGCAAATCATACTCCCTGTTAGCACTGAAGATATTACCTATTTGGGTAATGAAATGTCTGCAAGAAGACAACCAAGCTCAGAGTATACCAAGGACCTGACAGTCCTCCTCCTCTTCACCCTCCTCCTCCTCTCCACGCACCCCATCTAGCACCGTTGATGTTACCTAGTTGGGTAACGAAACATCTGCAAGACGAACAACCAAGGGGGAAAGCCAGATTCACTTAACAACTGTGTGGTTGACTTAACAACTTTAGTGATGCTTAACAGCCATGGCATAAAGGTTGTAAAATTGGGCGATAGTCACCTAGCAACTGTTTTGCTGAACAACAGAAATTCTGGTCTCAATTGTGGCTGTAAATCAAGAGCTACCTGTACAAAATTGCCTTTTGCTCAAATAAGATTGAAAGCACATTAGCATGCTGTGCAAATACAAATGTTAAATTTGGAATTAATCTGGTTGTGTGTGTTATGTAAACAAAGCCAATGTGTGCAGTGTTAATTTAGCTGGGTTTCTGAACCGTGGATAATGCAGTATTATATAAATATACTTAAGAGCTCTACCGAGCTATAAATTTTCTCATTTAATCCGAGCCAGTTAATATATTGAAATATTCTAACAGAAGAACAAGACAGAGGAACAAGATTGGGATTAGTTGCCTTAAAAATTATAGGTAGTTCTCGATTTACGACCAAAACTGAGCCCAAAATTTCTGCTGTTAAGTGAGACATTTGTTAAGTGAGTTTTGCCTCATTTCACGACTTCCCTTGCCACGTTGTTAAGTGTGAATCGCTGCAGTTGTTAAGTGAGTAACATGGTTGTTAAGTGAATCTGGCTTCCCCATTGACTTTGTTTATCATAACGGTCACTAAATGAGCTGTTGTAAGTCGAGGACTACCTGTATAGCTGATGTGACTACCTGGTGTGTTCAATTGAAGTACAGGTAATCCTCGCCTTATGACCACAATTGAGCCAAAATTTTTGTTGCTAAGCGAGACAGTTGTTAATGTGAGCTTTGTCCCATTTTGCAACCTTTCTGGCTACAGTTGTTAAGTGGATCGCTCCAGTTGTTAAATGAGTAACACGGTTGTTAAGTGAATCTGATTTCCCCGTTGACTTTGCTTGTCAGAAGGTCGCAAAAGGGGATCACGTGACCCTTGGACACCTCAACCTTCATAAATATGAGTCGATTGCCAATCATCCGAGTTTTGATCACGTGACCATGGGGATGCTGCAATGGTCGTTAAGTGTGAAAAGCAGTCCCAAGTCACTTTTTCAGTGCTGTTGTCCCTTCGAAAAGTCATTAAACAAATAGTTGTACGTGGAGATCTCCCTGCACTGTTTTCCCATCTTCTGCAAAGTAATTTATTGTTAAGATATTTAAATTTAGTAGCTGGAACAGTGTGGGGGGTTGTATAATGAGGCAAAACACACAGATATAGTTGACTGATTGGAAATGGCAGGATCCTGCATGAGGCCATCTGTACTGTGATTGGTTGCTGTGGGTGTGGAGGGGGTGTTTCCCTTTTTTCCCACCTTTTTTTTTCTGTGTCATCTGTGTGCTCTGCAATTTACCTCAGGATGTTCCTGCTGTGTTGGATTTACCTGAGGATGCTCCTGTTTGCCTGACTATCTTATTTGCTGGAAATATTATTTGTGTGTGTGTGTGTGTGTGTGTGTGTGTGTGTGTGTGTGTGTGTCTGTCTGTCTGTCTGTCTGTCTGTCTGTCTGACTGTCTGTCTGTCTTTTAATGACCCCGTAATCCCTTGCATCGGGGTGGAGTCGGGGCAACTGAATGGAGCTGAGTGTTTACTGGCCGGATGCCCTTCCTGTCGCCAATGCGGAGTTTTGTTCAGCAGGTATATTCTCATTGTGCCCAGTGAGAGAAATACCTGCCTCTACCTAGGATCAAACTCACAGACTCCTGATTGTGAGGCGAGAGCTCCACCTCTAGGCCACTGCACCACTCATTTTCTGGAAATATATTTATTTGTATAAAACTACAAGTTCGTGTCAGTGTCTATGACTTCATTTGGATATCTGCGGCGCAATTCTCTGACTTCTATTAATTCCCCCCTTTGTGCAAAGATCTTGGTCTTTCTCTTTCTATGCTGCTTGTCCCAAATTAGAAACTTCTTCGTTCAACAAATTTGTATGATCAGAACATTCAAATCTGGATAAACTTTTCCCGCTCTTACTGAGAAATCTCTTTTATCCATAATTTTGCTTTTTAGTTCTTTCCTCCCACAGTTCTCTTCCGCTGCTTACCTAATCTCTCTGTCATTCGCCTACACATGACTTCATTGTCTCCTTTTCTCTCTAACCTTTATTATATTTGCCTGTTTTCTTTTAATATTAAAAAGTCTGATTCCATCACGAACAAAACTCAGACACAAGAATTACTCCTGTGATCTTATAATGTTCTTCACCCAATCTTGTATCACCACAAAGGTGGCCAAAAAGAAAGAAGAGTGAATCAACCTATTCTCCAAAGCACCTGAAGGCAGAACAAGAAGTAACAGATGGACACTAATCAAGAAGAGGACCAACCTAGAACTAAGGAGGAATTTCCTGACTGTGAGAAAAATTAATCAGTGGGACGACTTGCCACCAGAAGTTGTGGGTGATCCATCAGTGGAGGTCTTCAAGAAGAGATTGGGCAGCCACTTGTCTGGAATGATGTAGGAGCTCCTGTTTGAGCAAGGGGTTGGACTAGAAGACCTCCAAGGTCCTTTCCAACCCTGTTATTCTATCTTCTATGATTGTACAACCAGAACGTTGCTGAAGAGCAGGAGATGAAACGAAGACAAGGTTCATGGGAACCAGATAGGAAATTGGTGGTGTCATAAAATGGTCGTCAGGTGCTCTACCACAAGTTTGAGATGTCCACTATCAGAAACCCGCCCCCACAAAGAGTAGAGAATGTAGGTAGTTGAGGGTTGAATTGTTGAGTTCTTCATGTTCTCGGAGGTTGGTTGTTTTCCTGCAGATGTTTCATTGCCAATGTCAAGGGCCATCATCAGTGCAGAAAATGCTCAGGGAAGGGGGGGGAAATGTTCCCATACCCTGAGGAATATAATTAAGCTCAGAGAACACGGTGAACCCATATTAATTTCTCTCTGTGGGGTCTCTATAAGGAGGACAGGCGCTAATTAAGCCACAGCCACTTGTTTATCCAGGTTTTTAAAAAGTATTTTATTGTTTTTAATATTGCATGCTGCCCTGAGGTGGAGATCATGGAATCGGGCGGGCTTATCAATACGATAAATAAACAAACAAATGCTCATTGCTAAATTTGAACTTCAGACTTATTGTCAAAGGGCCGGATCCTAATGGCACTAAGGCTTACATGTTCTTTCAATTGTGTTTTGTTGTAGAGAGCTGAAAGGTTGGTTATTCAGGAAAAGAAAAATCTGCCGGCTTAAGTACGTATCAAAGTAGGTCAGGACAATTTATGCAAAAAAAAAAAAATCTTTTGAAATTGCCCTAGACTAAGGTGACTAGATTTTAATATTTGTAAAGCGGGACACCATTGAAGGTGGTGGTGGGGGTTTTCTAGGGGAGCAAGACGGGAGGGGTCCGTCTCTCTTATCCCGCAGCCCATCCACATGAATAAAGGTGGAGACACAAATCCAGGATTGCTTTGCTGCAGCTTTGTGCACACACACCCAAACACCCCCCCCTTCATCGCAGCCCTTACTGCCGCTCTCGCTGTTCTCCCTCCCTGCCGGGCTGCAGACGTCCGTCTGCCTTCCCGAAGCAGCGCTGCCGCAGTTCACTTTTGTTTCGCGGCGGGAGAAGGAAGAAAGCGGGCAGCGAGAGTGGCAGCCTCTTCCAAGCGCAGGCCTGGCCCTCTCCCCACACGGAGGGCTGCTGCCCGGCTGGCTGGCGGCGGCTTCTGCAACAGAGGCAGCACACGGCTGTGAAGAACCCTCACCATCCGCTCTCCCAGAGCACCACAGCCGCGGTTTGCCATGGCCGGGGCTCGCCTCTACTGCGTCTGGCCCGGAGAGGGACAGCGGCAGGAGAAGGAAGAAAGCAAACCGCGGCTGGGGTGCTCTGGGAGGGTGGGTGGTGAGGGTTCTTCACAGCCGCGTGCTGCCTCCATTGCAGAAACCGCTGCCAGCCAGCCGGGCAGCAGCCCTCCGTGTGGGGAGAGGGCCAGGCCTGCACTTGGAAGAGGCTGCCGCTCTCGCTGCCCGCTTTCTTCCTTCTCCCGCCGCAAAACAAAATTGAACTGCGGCAGCACTGCTTTGGGAAGGCAGCCGGACGTCTGCAGCCAGGCAGTGAGGGAGAGCAGCGAGAGCGGCGGCCCCTTCCAAGCGCATGCCTGGCCCTATACCCACTTGGGGGGCTGCCGCCCACCTGGCCACCAGCGGCTTCTGCGCTGCACTTGCTTGGCGGGACTTTTTTGAAACGCCGCGGGACGCGGGACAAATTATTAAAAAGCGGGACTGTCCCGCCAAAAGCGGGACGTCTGGTCACCTTACCCTAGACCCGTGATGGCGAACCTATGGCATGTGTGCCAGAGGTGGCACGCAGAGCCCTCTCTGTGGGCACTTGCACTGTCGCCAGCTGCTCTTCTGGTTTCTAGAGAGCCGGAAAATGGCCTGAAAACAGGCCAAAAAATGGGCAAAAAACAGGTCGTTTGGGGGGTTGAAAACCACCCTGAAACCGGCCTGAAACCTGGCCTGAAAACGCGTTCCGGTTTGGGCACTCAGTGCCGAAAAGGTTTGCCATCACTGCCCTAGACCAATGATGGCGAAACTTTTTTGGCTCGGGTACCAAAGGGGTGTGCGCGTGCGCGCGATAGCATGCACGTGTGTGCCCACACCCATAATGCAATGCCCTGCGCATGCACACAAACCCTCCTTGCTGCCCCCCTGTGCATGCGCACAGGCCTCACTGAAGCGTCTGGACTTCCAGTAGGCCCGTTGGGCTGTTTTTCACTTGTGTAGCCGATAACAGAGCTCTGGATCGATCTGGAGCTCTGTTATCAGCTGCAGAGGCTTTCCTGAAAGCCTTCCCGGCTGCAGAAGAAATGGGCCGAGGTGTGGGAGGCCTGGCTGCAACTGTCCAAAGCCGAAGAAGTTCCTGAAGCCTCCGGACTTCCGGTAGGCCCGTTGGGCTGTTTTTTGCTCTCCCCAGGGTTCAGGAAAGCCTCCTGAAGCCTGGGGATGGCGAAAAATGGCCCAACAGGCCAATTGGAAGTTTGGAAACGAAAGGAAGTGGAGCTGCCCTATTACTTACCTTCAGATAGTTGCAACCAGGCCTCACACACCTCGGCCCATTTCTTCTGCAGCCAGCAAGGCTTTCTTGAAGGCCTGTCTAGCCGATAACAGAGCTCCGGATCGATCTGGAGCTCTGTTATCGGCTGCAGAGGCCTTCTGGAAAGCCTTCCCGGCTGCAGAAGAAATGGGCCGAGATGTGGGAGGCCTGGCTGCAACTGTCCAAAGCCAAAGAAGTTCCTGAAGACCTCTGGTAGCAAAAAGGAGGCTGGGGGTGATGCACACAGGTAAACTTCCGGTTGGCCCCGTTGGGCCATTTTTGCTATGGGGAGAGCAAAAATGGCTGAAAAGAAGGCTGAAAATCAGCTGGCCAGCGCGCCCTCAGTTATGGCTCCGCGTGCCACCTGTGGCACACGTGCCGTAGGTTCGCCATGGTTTCTGCTACAAAAAAAAGCAACCTCTTTGGTTGTCTTGCACCTTAGAAGCACAAGACACCATATGGATTTAGTCAACGGTCCAAGAACAACCAAAAATCACCAAGAAGCCGCCACGAGACTGCAAAATCTCAAGTTTAAGAAGAGATGGAGCATGTTTTGCTCAGGGATTATCCCAAAGGTGCTTTTTTCAAACGGCAACTGGGCTTTCTTTGTTTTTCCTTGAAGATGTTTCACCTCTCACCCAAGGAGCTTCTTCCGTTCTGACTGAATGGTGGAGGATGGAAGGATTTATATTCCTTGCAGTCCTCTGGTCGTTAGTGCTCTCTCTGAGAGTTGTTGAGGCCACTCGGAGGTTTTTCTGTGCCCTCGGGGTCACCTGAATAGTGCAAATGGGTGTGGAATTTTCTTGGAACTGCTCAAGGATTACATCTTTCTGTGATACATCCATTGAAGGGTACATGCAATATTAAAACAGGGCTCACATAATATATATCATCCTCTTTTAACGACCCCATAATCCCTTGCGGGGTGGAGTCTGGGCAACTGAACGGAGCTAGCAGAGTGTTTACTGGCCGGATGCCCTTCCTGTCGCCAATGTGGAGTTTTGTTCAGCAGATACATTCTCTTTTTTAAAAAAAAAAAAAATCTTTATTCAGTTTTTAAACTTTTTAAAAAAACATGCATAATAACACACGACATCAAAGAGAAAAAAGAAAAGAAAAGAAAAAAGAAAAAGTTAAGAAAAAAGAAAAAAGAAAAAGAAAGTACAAACACTAATACACAAAAAACAGCATTTCATTTTAACAGCTATACCTTTGTGTAACTGAATCCAGTTTTGCAATCAATCTTACTACATTGGTTACTTTTAACCTTTATCCCTTTTACTATTTACTATTTACTAACCCAAAAAGTATTTATACATATTTACATTATTTTTCATATTTATATTCTCAGATTATGTGCATCAATAATACATTCTCATTGTGCCCAGAGAGAGAAATATCTGCCTCTATCTAGGATCGAACTCACAGCCTCCTGGTAGTGAGGCGAGAGCGCCACCTCTAGGCCACCGCACCACTAAAGCTCACATAATATATCCTTCCCCAAATTAATTCACCTTACTTTATTGTTACAGAATAAGACAGCACAGTTCTTTAGATTTGAAAGTACTGAAATGCTTTGAAAGGCACGGAGACAATGGACGAGCACTTAGTAGCCACTCCTTAAGAGGACAGAGACAAGTATTGTGGGGTTTTTTTCCTGTCTTCCCTCTATAGCTGTTGCACAATCCTGAGAAAATACCTCTTTATTATAAGGAATGGACAGCAGGAGCTACATTCATGGCCTTCATGTGGTCCAAGAACCTTCTTATTCTTCCAATGTGAACACCTATGCATAAGGTGACCAGATGTCCCGCTTTTGGCGGGACAGACACGCTTTTCAAGCGTGTGTCCTGCGTCCCGCATTCTTTCCAAAAAGTCAGGCTTTTTTGGAAAGAATGCCCAGACGTCTGGTCACCTTACCATAGCACCACCGCGCCTTTTGCAGTCATCCCAAGTCCAGGAGGCGTCCGCGGGACAGGCTCCCCCACAGCCGACCGGCCGCCACGCCTCCATTCCACCGAGAGGCAGGCCTGCGCGCCAGGAGATCACGGCCGCTACAGGGCGGCTCTGCCGTACTTGGCAAGGGATGAAAGAGACGAGCCGCGCCGCCTTGGTCGGTGCCATTGGCCGGGAACATGGCGCTGAACAGGAACCACTTGCCCGGTGGCAGGGTTGTCCCGCCCCACGGGGAAAGGTAACCGGAGGCGAAGATGTACTTGGCTAGCAAGGGGCGGCAGGAGGAAGAGTTGGGGGGAGGGCTTGGGTATCCTCGGGGATCGCGAAACACAGGCGGAGCATTTCTACCAGCCAGCCAGCCCAAGCCACTGCCGGCTCCCGAAGGGGAGGCGGGAGGCGAGGAAAGGCCTCCCGCCTCCCCCCCACCCACCTGGACGCCGACATTTGCGTTCTTTTGCCCTCTGCGCATGCGCAGCATTCTGCGCATGCGCAGAGGGCAAAACTCAAATGGCGGCGTCCAGGCGGGCCCGCCCCCCGTCAATGGTGTCCCGCTTAAAAAAAAAAAAATCTGGTCACTTTACTATGCAACCATAATAGAAGGTTGATCTGTGGGGTCTTTGGTGCTCTCGGAGCTCGATTGTTTTCTTCTAGGTAACATCAACAGAGCTAGAAGGAAGTGGGATTTGCAGAGAGGAGGGGGAGAGTGGGAGGGGGAGGAGTGGGGAGGAATGGGAGGGGGGGGAGGGGAGGGGGGGGAGGAGGAGGAGGAGGAGGACTGTGGGATCCTTGGTGCTCTCTGAGCTTGGTTGTTTTCTTGCAGACATTTCATTACCCAACTAGGTAATATCATCAGTGCTAGAAGGAAGTGAGATTTGCAGAGAGGAGGAGAGGGGACGAGGAGGAGGAGGGAGGAGGAGGAGGAGGAGGAGGACGACGACGACGACGACGACGATGACGACAACGACTTGGTGCCCTCTGAGCTTGGTTGTTTTCTTGCAGACATTTCATTGCCCAACTAGGTGACATCATCAGGGCTATTATGCAGCTCTCTGCATGTTCTATGAGGCCACACTAGAGGCTAACCCCCCCCCCATCTTCTTCTGGGATAGACTGACCCCCTCTTTCCTAAAGCCATTGCAGAGCTCCCAGCACAATCCACTGTATGCTGCTTTTACAACTAATTTGAGGATTTGGACATGCGTGGCCAGGCTTCAGCTGAAGACTCTATTGATCACCTCTTTGAGGACAAATTAACTGACTCCTTGGCACGGCCTATTAAGTCCCGGCCTTTCCTGCTTCTTCATTAGGCAAAGGCGGCTGGTGTATAATCAGCAACAGGCAGGCGACAGCTCTGCTTCCAAACCCTCCCTTGGAAAAGGCTCCTAACTACCGTTTGCACAGAGCTTTGCTAGTTGGCAATCTGCCCAAGTAGCAACTGTTACACAGCCTCTGCTATGGCTGCAGATTAAACGATCTTATTATCATTCTTTTAACATGAAATACCTTCCATGACATCCCCAGATCTGCAGGGATTCTCTCTCTCTCCCTCTCTCTCTCCCTCCCTCCCTTCCCCCCCCTCTCTCTCTCCCTCCCTCTCACACTCTCTCCCTCTCTCTCTCTCACACACACACTCACACGCACACGCACATGCTATCTATCTATCTATCTATCTATCTATCTATCTATCTATCTATCTATCTATCTATCTATCTATCTATCTATCTATCATCTATCTATCTATCTATCTATCTATCTATCATCAATCTATATCATCTATTTATTCTTATCCCTCTCTATCCTCTGTCCTATCATCCATCTATAGCTCTTTGTCTATCCCTTTTCCTTGCTCTTTCATTTCTTTCTTTCCTTCCTTTCCTTCCCACCCACCCTCCCTCCCTCCCTTCATCTCACCCTCTTCCTTTCTTCCTTTCTTTCTGTTTTCCCTTCCTTCCCTCCCTCCCTCCCTCCCTCCCTCTCTCTCTTTTTCTCCCTTTCTTTCTTTCTCCCTTTCTTTCTTTCTTTCTTTCTTTCTTTCTTTCTTTCTTTCTTTCTTTCTTTCTTTCTTTCTTTCTTTCTTTCTTTCTTCTTCTTTCTTTCTTTCTTTCTTTCTTTCTTCTCTCTCTCTCTCTCTCTCTCTTTCATTCCTGCTTGTAGCTGTGCCAAATTCCATTTCTTTCTAATTTCCTGTGTTCCCTTCCTTTGCAAGAACCTTCTTTCTTCCTTGTTCTCTAAGGCTTTAGAATTTTCTTTGATGGTGTTTACCTGATAGCTGAAGACAGTCAAAAGTACAGCATATATCTTTCCCAATCTTTATCATTTCTTCCAACTCCATCGCTCTGCATATTTTTTGATCTAAGGAGAACAGGTGGGAAAATTAGCATTCAGGACAAAACCATAAGCTGTGAGAGACAGATACAGTGGGAAGGAGATTACCAGTCTTTGATGTTCGTTTGTTGATTTGTTTTAGAAACCTATTTTTCTTTTACCAAACCGAATCTTCCAAAAATGTGATAGATGTCTCAAGGACATTATCAGCATACTGATCTAATCTTTCTTTCCAAACCCAATTAATACAGGACATTATAATTGCTATATTCACACAATATGTTTAGCCATATTCAGCAAAGATCTACCAAAAATATTTGCATAATATGCAAAGACTGATTCGAGTTTATTTTGGCTTGATTTTTTTTTTTGGGGGGGGGGGTTAAACGTGCTGTGTAAATACTGCTTGTCTAGTAAGCTTATTTTTCAGAATCATTCAGAATAACAGTTGGAAGGGACCTTGGAGATCCTCTAGCTCAGTGGTGGCCAACCTTAAGCATACCATGCGCCAATTTTTTCACAGACGAATTCAATGCGCCATACAACTCAAGCATGTTTTTTACCCTCTTACTTTCACATTTGGGGTTGTAAAATAGGGATAGGGATAGGATCTGCTTTGCTTAAGGGAGGAAAAGGAATAACTCAATCACGCAATTCAATTAATTTACGCCATTTCAAAAGACAGATGTTTATTGGAGCACCAATCTACAATAGTTAGAAATAATCTCTTGGACGAGAGGGTGATCGCTGTCGTGGACCCCACTGGTGGTGCTACAGCTGCCGGAGAGTCTCGTTTGGTGAAGATAACTTAAAGCAGGGGTCGGGAACCTATGGCTCGCGAGCCAGATGTGGCTCTTTTGATGATTGTTTATGGCTCGCAGCAGGGGTGAAATCCTCCCGGTTCGCCCGGGCCAGTCCTTCGGCGTATAGCCGATGGAACTGGCGGCGGTTGCGGCGCGGAGCTTCTCCTGCCCGCTTTCCCGTCCCGGCTGAACACAATCACCGCTTTCCCGTCCCGGCTGACCACAATCATTTGGGTTATTTTTCCCTCTGTGCATGCGCGAGCATGCACAGAGGGAAAAATAACCCAAATGGCGGCATTCAGCCGGGACGGGAAAGCGGGCGGGAGAAGCTCCGCGCCGCAACCGCCGCCAGTTCCATCGGCTATATCAGGGGTGGCCGTCAGCCGTCAGCCCAGCCAGGGGGGAGGAGGAGGAGAAAGGCGGTGATTTAGCCCATCAAGCGCACTCCACTTGGCGGCTCTCGGATGGAACGGCAGCGCGCGCGGAAGGAATGCCAGAGGACGGCGTTGAGCACACGAGGCTCTCACGGGCAGCTGCGCTGACCCTGCCTCCGCCGAGGAGGAGGGGGAAAGGAAAGTGCTCCCGCAGAGCATCCCAACTGCAAGTTATCGTCACCCGTCCTGCCCAAGTGGCCGCGCGACGTGACCCCGGAGCCGGATGGGCACAAGGGCAGGAAGAGAAAAAGAAAGAAAAGGTGATGCCCCGCTCGCTGGGCGCCTCTGCGCCACGGTCGAAATCACTTCCGTTCGCTAAAACAGCGTCACCTTTTCTTTTTCTCTCTCTTCCTTCCCTTGTGCCCATCCGGCTCCGGGGTCGCGTCGCGCGGCCGCTTGGGCAGGACGGCAACGATAACTTGCAGTTGGGATGCTCTGCGGGAGCGCTTTCCTTCCCTTTCCCCCTCCTCCTCGGCGGAGGCAGGGTCAGCGCGGCTGCCCGTGAGAGCCTCGTGTGCTCGACGCCGTCCTCTGGCATTCCTTCCACGCGCGCTGCCGTTCCATCCCAGAGCCGCCAAGTGGAGTGCGCTTGATGGGCTAAATCACCGCCTTTCTCCTCCTCCTCCCCCCTGGCTGGGCTGACGGCTTCCCGTCTTCCAGGAGCCTCAGTAGGTTGGTTGCTGCTGGATCTTCTTCAGCCAGCTCCTCTCCACAGCCAGGAAGAAAGGAAGGAAGGAAGAAGAAGAAAGAAGAAGAAGGAGAGAGAGAGAGAGAGAGAGAGAGAGAGAGAGAGAGAGAGAGAGAGAGAGAGAGGTTAGGAAGGCAGGAAGACAGAAAGAAAGAAAAAGATGTTAGGAAAGAAGAAAGAGGAAGGAAGGAAGAAGAAAGAAGAAGAAGGAGAGAGGGGGGGGGTTAGGAAGGCAGGAAGACAGAAAGAAAGAAAAAGATGTTAGGAAATAAGAAAGAGGAAGGAAGGAAGAAGAAAGAAGAAGAAGGAGAGAGAGAGGGGGGGGTTAGGAAGGCAGGAAGACAGAAAGAAAGAAAAAGATGTTAGGAAAGAAGAAAGAGGAAGGAAGGAAGAAGAAAGAAGAAGAAGGAGAGAGAGAGAGAGAGAGAGAGGTTAGGAAGGCAGGAAGACAGAAAGAAAGAAAAAGATGTTAGGAAAGAAGAAAGAGGAAGGAAGGAAGAAGAAAGAAGAGGTAAACGCCCCCCTTTTGAATCAGTCTGAGACTGTGTTTGCTCGGTTCACTTTTAAAATATATTATATGGCTCTCACTGAAATAAATTTCCAAATTTTTTGCTTTCATGGCTCTCTTAGTCAAAAAGGTTCCCGACCCCTGACTTAAAGGATAAATTAAAGGATTGAATGCGCCACTTGTAATCATCCAATGTGCTGCCCAATCTCTTCCTAAAAACCTCTATTGCTGGAGCACCCACAGCCTCCTGGAGGCAAGTTGTTCCACTGATTAATTGTTCTCACCATCAGGAAATTCCTCCTTAGTTCTAGGTTGCTTCTCTCCTTGATCAGTCTCCATCCATTGATTCTTGTCCTGCCTTCAGGTG